>VUYV01000040.1:682187-1205787 GCA_008711295.1 Anarhynchus alexandrinus
CCCTGGAGGTGTTCAAGGCCAGGCTGGACGTGGCCTTGGGCAACCTGGTCTAGTGGGAGGTGTCCCTGCCTATGGCAGGGGGGTTGGAACTCGATGATCTTCAAGGTCCTTTCCAACCTAAACCATTCTATGATTCTATGTTTGCTTCTTTTTTTAAAAAACAGAAGACCAGAGAAGGGTTAGAATCAATATTTTTTTTCCCCTACCCCTCTGGCCCCTTAGACAGAGTCAGATAGTATTGACAGTGGGAAGCCATGCTTCTGCAAAACGTTGGATACATTCTAACAAATGCCACTGGAAGAACATAGTTGTCTGAAGGGAAGTGTCTCAGATGTTTCAGAATTCCACCAGAAAACGAAAAATTTTATGATAATTGGAACAGGTATGTGACAACAGTAGAAATAGGAGTCCCAGCACTATGGCAATGTCCCTATATAGTTTCTAGGACTTGAACTGTCATATTTGCATGATAATTTGTTGTTCTTCACATACGCATGCAGTTCACCTGCAGGTAGTTTGAGTAGAGATACCCAGTCATGTGGTCATTTACTCTAAAAGAACATTTTGTAACGGATGACTTTGCATCTATAGCCAAAAGCATCTGTACATGTGATGGAAATTACTGAGATTGAAATTAAGTTGAGTTGCCTTATAATATATAAAAAAAAAGACCAGATTAACAGAGGACTAACTTCAAGGCTGGTTTCTTATGATGAGAAAACAGAGGATATGAAGTTTAAGAGAAGGCAGGAAGATAGAGTAAGATGACTTAGAGGCAAGCAGATACAAATTAAAATATTTTATTGGGTAATCAAATTTAGGAAAGAGAATATGCATCAATTCCCATGGAAAATAAAATAAAATTTAGACCTGCTAAGATCTCCTCCTTCCAATCTTCAGTTCCCTCTTTTTTTTCCCAAGGCGTTGCTACCTAAGGTTTGGCTGAATGACAAGTTCATGCTTAAGTTATATTAAAAACACAAATATGTATATAAAAATTGAATTGTTCTTCATCTTCCCCATGACTTGTATATGACTCCCAAGTTAATAAATGCTTTGGGTAAAATTTAGTGGCCTAAACGCAGATATTTAGTGTTATTTCAGGTATTCTGTATCTCATACTTTTATGTGGGGCTGACGGTCCACTGGGGTTCAGTACCCTTCTGGCCTGACAGATGATCAGGTGCCATAGGAAAGCATGCTGAAAGTGATATTGTTTATCTCTAGTTGGGCAACTGAATCACACCTGTTAAGACAGAGAACATGCCTGAAATCAGGAGCAAAAACTTTCACCGATTTCCATGGAGCAAGAATTATACCCCACGGTTATGATAGCTGCAAAATGTTAATCAAAACATCCTGTCAGAGGTCCTCAAGAGTCTCGTTAATAGGGACCTTTTCCTCCTCCGAACATTACCAATAGAAGACATTTTGTTGACTTTTATGGAAGTTGAATCAAGACGTACAGGTGAGTCTTAAGAATATCTGTTAACTCTGAAATATATAACTAAGGTTTATTAAGATCCTTGCACACTCCCAAAAGACATGCTGTAAACCCTGCTTGCATGACTAAAGCTATTTGGTTTACCCACAGAAAAATAGTGACCAGTCTGTATTTGTTTAAGTTTGTTTAGAATAGAATACTTAGGAAGTTTTATATTTCTGTTATTTTCATGGTGGTAAAACAGTTGCTGGTAAAATTACACCATTATTTAAGCAGAACTATCTTTTTGATCATTTAAACACTAATTAAAGTCACTACTTGAATTATTTATAAAACTTTCTTAAGAAATGACACACTTAAGAATGACTGCCTATGAACATAATTGTTTTTGTGAATTGTGCAGCTTTTGTAGCCTGACAGCTTGGTGAAAGGAAATCATACCACCATGTCACAATTTATTTCAGTTTGCTGTAATAGGAATTTGAGCATGATCTTTACTGATATGAAGTGACATCCGATTCAGTCTGTCCTAGCACAGTCCAGTAGTACCCTAGTTAAAAGTTAATATATAACACAACTTCAAGTGGATTGCTAGCTACTATAAAGTATTTTATAGTACCAGAACGTATTCTGATGAAATATATAGGAAATGTGGCACAATATCAACAGTCCCGGAGTAGATTATTTGCTTCCTTCAAAAGTAAATGCCCAGGCATAGTATACTAGGTTGCCAGCCAGCTATGGATTTCTATTAAGGTGTTACTGTGCTAATAAAATGGCAATCAGTTCTGTGAATTAATTTCAACATAGGCATTAGGAAGTCCTTAAAACCTTCTAATGTTCTTTAGAAAACATCACTGAGAGAAGTACCAAAGAAGTATACTGCAGTAGTTAGGATGACATCAAATAAAAGCAAAGGGTGAAAAGAGGAAACACATGAACTTTCAGCACAGAATTGTGATGCTGAGAACAAAATTAATCAAGACACCAAAGGACGAAGAGAGAAGAAATTCTTTAATCTTTAATTGCCTATACACCAATGATAGGAGCTTGGGTAATAAACAAGCAGAATTGGAATTGCTTATTTATGAGCATAAACACAACCTGGTTGGTATAACAGAAACCTGAGGGGATGATTCACATGACTGGAATGTTAAAATCAACGTTTGTGCTTCTTTTAGGAAGGATCATTTAGGCAAAATAGTAAGGGGAGTGGCACTTTTTCTTAAAAGAATTCTATCTTTTCTTGAGTTAGGGACAATTTGGAAAAAAAAAAGGATGATAATCAGTGTTTATATGAATAAACTTAGGAAAGAATAGCATCTACAAATAAGCTGCTCAGCTGATATGCAGATAGAGCAAATTTACAAATACCAGATCACCAAATCATGCTGTAAACTGGATGACTGACTCCTTAACTACCTATAAAATTCAGGAAGATTTTAAAGATCTGAAGTGGCCTTCTTTAATCAAAGCAACTTCATTCTTCATGGCATAAAGGAGAAGCCTTGAGCTACCACTGTTAAAATATCACTGGACATTCTTATTATTATGTGAGACAATTCTCAAACGTCCTCTCAAAAAATGCCATGACAATAAACAGGAGGGGATTCAGGGAAGTACCACAGGACTGGCTAAACACAGTTGAAGGCCACTGCAAAGCGAAAAACTCCTGATAATAGGTAATATTTATCTTACCAAATGGAAGATTAATAATTACTTTCTAATGTTGTATTAAAAAATAGGTATTAAAAGATATTGTCTCAGTATATAAGGACAGTTTATGTCCCAGCGTTCAACATTTCCTTTGGGTGCTTAAAATATATTTCATCCATACAGCATGTAAGTAGTTCCTGGAAGACCAGAGCACAGATCTCTCTGCTTCCAGCTGAGTAATTGTGAATATAGATTTTGCCAATGGAAGGAAGACTGTGATTCCATAAGTGGAGCAGCTTGGAGACTACTGGGTTACCTTTTCATGCAGTTTTAGGTTAATTTGTCACTATGACATGACAACACTGGTCATTGCTCTCTCTTTGATTTGTAGGTTTTGTCCGTCTTCTCTTAGCAGAGTAAATCACATGAAATGCTGTTGAGTACTGACTGTATGATGGATATAATCTCTGCATAATTTTAACTATGGTACAAAGGCCATGAGCGTACTGTAGTTTGGCAGATAGTAAAGTCCCCATCTGACTGCTTGAATATTAGTTTATTACAACACTTTTTATGAATGGCTTTATATATGTTACATAGATTTCATGCTTTTTGTATATGAGGCAACTTCTTTGTCAACTGCTGTAAATTTCATAGTGATGGAAGGGTAATGAGACAAAGTGCCAAGCTATATGAAAATCAAATTTCTGTACCTTGTGTAAAGAGCCTGTAAACTGTTACTGCTCAAAGGTTTTAATGAACTTAAACCAATTGTGTCCTTAAACTGTAGAATTTAAACGCCAGAGGCTCTATTCAGGGTCAGGAACCATGTCTGGGCTGTACTTCAAATAACACAAAAAATTTTCTTCTAAATTATAATAGGGTTGTGAAAAATTTTTCTGCAATCTTTTCTTTAAAAAGTCAACTGTTGAGATATTTCTTATAATTTAAAGATTTTTTTTTCTTTTTCTTCTTCTTATAAAAGGCCACTGGGTATATGAAATTGTAATGGTAGTGTAATAAAAGTGATTATAGCTTCTGAAAATTGCTCACATATACTAGAAATAATATGAACTGTAATAAAGAATAATTAGCAACTAGACATGTAGGTTCTGTCTGGATGATCTGATAACCTAGTTACAGCCACAAGGAAATGTGACTTAGCATCTGAATACATGAGAGAGGCAGGAAACTTTCTAGACTTAATGAAGTTGAATTCTACAGTCTTTTTAAACTTGGTACATTGTATAAATATGTAAAATCTTGACCATATAGCCTATTTTTTTGGGTCAGCAAAGCATGCATTCTGGACGCTAAAGTATTCATGTGACTCTCTTAAATTTGATCAGTATAAAATTCCTTTACTTACCCAAATTCTTTCATTGTGGTTTACTGAGATTCTTTTGTAGGTGTGATGTCAGATTGCAGAGTACAGGAAAGTTGGTGCATCAGGTAATGAGTACATTGTTCTGGATTTCAAGGGACCTGTGTTGCATAGATGAAAAAAATGTTGAATCATTTATGTGAGGATTCTTTCCATTACCCTTGTTATTTGGGACATTCAACACATAAAACCCACGTTTAGTTGCTTAAAAATAAACTGCAGGTCACCTTTAACTCACATCTTTGTTTCGTCTGTAAGAAAATAGACTGCTTTCCTAATTTTTACATGTAAAACACTAAAAGATACAGAAAAGATACCTACAAAAGTTTGATCACTGCTCCTAGAACAGATACAATCATAATGCAGCATTTGTCACATAAAATGAATGTAGGGATTCTAATTACAGCTGTATATCAAAAGGACAAAAAATATGGTGACTTGCTCTCCTTGGAATAGTGTCTCTAAGTATTTGTTGTGTGCTCTACATCTGTTACATGACAGGTTGTTAATGATGTGTGTGTTCATTAAAGGTAAAGTGCCTCCTGTGTGTTGTAGTCCTTAAATCTGTCTCTGAAATCCCTACTTGAGCGGCCATGACACATTTTCCCAGTTTAGGTCCTCTGAGAGGTCCAAAGAATGACTAGTAGCTGTACTGTTCTCAATCAGTTTTTCTACCAATGGTCACCACTGTTCATTTCTTTCAGGTCACGTAAGAACATTCACTGCAGAGTTATTTAAGCAAAAGACAATACAACCACCAGTCCTGATATATGTTATTAAACATTATCAAATACAGCCTCATGGATTTCTATCATCTGCTTTGCTTTAACAGTCCTTAGGCATATTCATAATGTAAAAATGTATTCTTTGTTTTATTTTATATTATACTACTTCATCTGCCTACAGATGGAATTGCATTATCCTGGGAAACTAGTTGTGTGCAAAACATGAATAATCTAGTCTTCTCCTTGAACTTTTTTCTTCATTTTTTCCAAATGAGTTTCATCCTCATCCATTTCATTAACTAAAGTCACTGATGGCCTATTCTTTAGCTTAATCAAGGAAGTGTTCAGCAATTTTATTCTTTTTCTTCTCTTCTATCTTGAAGATTTTTCTTTCCATCTATCCTTTCTTTCTTGGCTGTGCTCACCAGCCCTTTCCTCAAATGTTGCTGATTTTGGTCTCCAAGGTTTCCACTACTGCTGTCGCAAAACTACCCAGTTACTTTGGCATTATTGTTTCTTAAAATGAAACTGCTAAAACTGGAAGGACAAAATCAAAAAAGTAAACTGAAGTCTAGATTAATGAGCATCCTTGAAATACAGAGGATGTACTTTCCTAGAAGACAAAAGATTTTGGACAAAATTGCTTAAAAGGTGAAGATGAAAGGTTAGTTGTCATATAATAGGATTTTAATAAAGCATTATAATCAAAATTTCATGAAATCTTACTTAACAAATTCAGATCAACAGAAATGATTTGTTGTAGGCTGAGAACCAAGGAATTATAAACAAAAGATAGCAGGGATAAACAGTAATATAGCTAGTGGCAAGTTTAAGGATTTCCATTCTTTTAGTCACAGTTACAAGTGCAATAACAGTGAAGCTGTTGGAAGAACAGACAAGGAAAATTTATAAGGAAGGAAGTTTATAAGGAAGGAAGTTTATGAGGAAGGAAGTTTATAAGCAAGGAGGTTTATAAGTTCCCCTTTTGTAAGGGAAGTTTAAAAGTACTAAATAAGTTTGTCTTGACTAAGCAAACCCAAATGCTACAGGTAAAAACAGTACCGAAGTTTTGTCACGGGTGTTAGTGAGGTTAAGATCTGACACCAAGGAGATGAAGACTTTTTTATAGTCTTGTAAGGCATGTATGTGTACCGGGTGCCCTGGCGCTGGCAGTGGGGGACTGTGGGGCGGCCTCTGTGAGGAGAGGCCGGGGCTGCCCCGTGCCGGACACGGTCAGTTCCAGCCAGCTCCAACCGACCCACCACAGTACACAGATGAGCCCTGCAGCCGAGGTGGTGGCACCTTGGGGACAACATATTTAAGAAAGGGTAAAATGCTGCAGAGGCAGTGAGGAGTGAGAACAACCCTGTGGACTGTTCATAAGGTGAGAGAAGATGGAGGGGGAGAAGGTGCCCCAGGGGCTGAGATTCCCCTGCGGCCCCTGGAGAAGACTGTGGTGAAATAGGCTGTCCCCCCACAGCCCATGGAGGACTGCAGTGGAGCAGATAGCCACACTGCAGCCCGCAGGGGCCACTGCATCAGGGCAAGTGGATGTGCCCTGGAGGAACTGCAGCCCATGGAGAGCCCATGCAGAAGGAGGGAAAAGTGTGAGGAGGAAGAAGGGGCAGAGAGAAGCTGTTATGGGCTGACCATGACTCCCCATTCCCCATCCCCCTGTGCTGTTCAAGAAGAGAGGAGTTAGAGGAGCGGGGTGGAGGGGGGGTGAGGGGGTGAGGGGTGAAGGAGGGAAGCCTGGGAGAAAAGGGGTGGAGGGAAAATGTTTTAGTTCTTGGCTTTGCTTTTCACCGTCCGACTCTATTTTAATTAGCAATTAATTAATCTTCCACAAGTCAAGTCTGTTTTGCCTGTGACAGTGATTGGTGAGTGATCTCCCTGTCTTTAGACCTATGAGCATTTTCATCTTATTTTCTCCCCTGTCCTGTTGAGGAAGGGTAACGAGAGAGCACCTGGGTAGGCATCTGGCAGCTGGCCAAGGTGAACCCACCACAGCAGTTAAATTAAAAGAAAATGTGGGTTAAATAAGAATGAATCCTTCATATCTAGCTGTGGATGACCTCAAGGAGCAATTGTGATAACCCCATCGCTTGAGACATTAGCTCTAGAAAATGCACTCTGTGGAACAAGGCTGGATCAACTGATAGCAAGACTGATTAGAGAATTACTTGATCTTTTTCACATCTAACGTCGATGATTCATAAGGACTGCCATATTGGCTGCCTTTTGCTTTGTCATTGGCACAGAGCAGTGGGAATGCAATTGTGACAGAATATTCACGGTGCTATCTGTTACATGCACCCCAAACCAAGCAGTAAGTTTTTCATCTGCTGAAGTGAAAAGAAAATGGAGTTGTCACCTTGTAAGAAATTAATTTCCAACACTAGGGTTTCTTTCGTGGAGGTTGCTGAGGTGTAGTTGTTACTGCTGCAGTGCTGTCAATGTTCATTAAATGTCCCAGTCTCACACAGAGAATGAAATAAACAGAAGTGGAAATTATCTAAAAGCAGAACTACTTGGATTCTTTTTTTTTTCTTTTTATTGAACCTACCCAGTAAATCCTGCCTTGATGACGCCAAAGTTTCTCATTAAATCACTTTGATTAAGGAAAAGTAAGAGTCACAAAATAATTATTCACAACACAAGAAAAAGTCATTAAAAATCTTTTTTCCTCCCAAACTCAAAGTATGCATACATGTGTACATATAATATATTATTATAAAAATACATGTTCATATATTAATAATATTTTATTTATTATCGGTCATGACTGGGGTCCAAAAAATAACAATATTTAATATTTCAAGTAATAAAATTTTATGAGTAAAAATAAGTCAGTACAACTGCTACAGATACCAACATTTGAGTTTACACTTTACATCAGCTTGTGTCTGAGTTATAGTGGAACGGTTTGAACTTTGGGGTGTAAACATAAAGATTACCCATTGTCTCTGGCGGTTAATCTCCTCAGGTTCAACATAATCAATAGGAAGAGAGAGGTTCCTTCTGAGGGCAAAGCAGAATCTAAACTTAGATTCAGGATTCCTTTTCCGAGGATTATAGAATCCTCTTCTGAATTCCCTGTAGAGATGCTTCTGTCTCTCCGTCAGTGCTAGCGGGAGTCTTGGGAGATTAGCCTCCCTGAGCTAAGGTTGGTTTTGTGAAGCACTGCTCTTCTCTGATTTGTTCAAGGCATCCCAACATGAACTGCAAGACTTCTGTTCATTTCTGTAGCCTTTGGATCCAGACATTTCTCATCACAAAAAGAAGGTACTCATCTAGAAATTAGGATGTTTCCACTCATACATCCTAGATCACATTTATCCTAATATTTTAAAACTGAAAAACTGTGAGAAACGCTCACTTACGGATAAAAATGTAGCAAGGACAAAGTCTTCAAAGCCAAGATAAACATTTATTCAGGATCAAAATAAACGAGTCAGCTGAGTCAGGTGCCTCTCAAAAACAGCACACTTAGTTACAAAACTCCAGGTACTTATGTCCTGTCCCCTTTTCCCATTGGTTAGGTACTTTAGGGCGCACAGTTTCCACGACCGGTTAGCCTGTCACAAACTTGATTCACATTTTTCTCCTTTTAAGGAGTTGTTTTTCACAGCTCTGCTTGTGCCGTCGACACAAAAAATGGCTGTTCATAGCCCTGCTTGTGTCGTTGACATACAAAATGGCTGAAGCAAAACAATCCCTAAGTTTCACCATCACAAAAATGTCAAATATTGGGCATTTTTGAGAATGAAATATTGAAAATGGATTTTTTTAAAATGTTAAAACAGGAATCTGCCTGGAAACCAAATGAATCACTTTTGGCTGTTTATAAGAAAAACATTTAGGCTGCTCAGGTGTAGTTGTCTAATTCTCCAAAAGACCCCTGCCCGGTCCCTGAGATTTAACACCCATGTCTATACTCCTAAGTATATAACGGCCACAGACTTCAAATTAGCTCTGGGGCTAAATGTGAATAACCTCACATCCACACTGGTTTAGAGTAACTCTGCTACAGTATAGAGGCATCCACCCTATGTAGCACCTGCATGTCAGTCTCTTCTCTGTGTGTGTGTGTTTGCCCTCTACAATTTTTATTTAATAACATGATATTTAGGGTTTATGTAGCATGTTCAATTTCTACTGTGTAGTCCACAGGTCAGTTTACGCAGAGAAGATTTCTATGAGAAAAAATTATGGAAGAATGTTTGTTTATGAAAACCTGGAGATATGCATGGCAGAGGACAGGGGAAATTGTGGTTGGTGCAAGGAGCCTAAGCTGGCTGAAGCTTTGATGTGCCTTGGCTTCAGCCCTAGTCCTGCAGCATTCATGAAACTAAAAGAACTTTGTTTCTGTAAAATTAGGTTTTATCATGACACAAATTGGTATGAGGTATATAATAGCAAAAGTCAGGACTGTCAGATATAACAAATTAAAATAGAAATTACAAACAAATCTCCTCCCTCACCCTTGTCCTCACAGGGTAGACTCTTTGCTTAAGGTTTATTTTTTAATACAGTTTCTGACTTACAATGAAGTCTACAGAATGCCTAACATTACTTTCTTTCTGTCACCCCTAAGTTTGTCTCCACGTCCACTGGTTTAACCCCAGCCAGCAACAAGGACCACACAGCCACTTGTGCAGTCCTCCCTCTCCCCCTGGAAGGGCAGGGAGAGGAGGGAGGAAAGGAGGGGAAAGGGAAGGTAGGATAACCTCATGGTTCGAGATAAATACAGTTTAATAGAATAACAGAAAAGGAAAAATAACATCAACAACAACAATAATAATAACAATAATGATGATGATGACACAAGTCACTCTCACCACCTGGTGAACCGGTACCTTCCCGAGTACCAATCACAAGTACCTGGCCCCAGGTAACCCCATGACATCTATAGTACAGAATATTCCATTGGCCATTTCATCGTTCTATGGGAAGTCCTTGAAAAATATAAACGATACAAAAAATACCTGGCAACAACTAAAATATTATGCGTTAGTGACATTCTTTTCATACCAAATCTGAAACACCACAACCACTAGAAACAAAATTAACTCTGTCCTAGCTGACACCAGGACACAGGGTCATCACCAGGACTGGAGAGACAACATGTCACCTCACTAAAGGTGTGTGCATGTGTGAGGCAATTAGCAGGTGTGTTAATAACTTAAGGATCTCAATCTTGATGAAAAGAAGGGACAACAGCAGTAAAGTGTGGAAATTTGCATCTGAAAGGAATACTAGAAGGATGCTAAAGAAGAGACTAAGCATAAAAAATGTGCAACTTTGCCCAAACTTGAGGTTTCTTCCATGAATGCAATCTCTAGATATAATGATTGCACAAACTTTTGTTCACGCAATTGCACACATGTCTGAATGTTTTTCTGGGGTTGTTAAAAGACCACCAAGCTGTACAGACTGGAACTTTTGAGTTCAGACTGCTGTGGTCTGCTAAGAAGAATGAGCTGCTTTCATGATCTGATGAACAGCACTATCTAGGAAATCTTGACATTTAGTAAAATATGATGAAGAGTAATTGAATGCAAAGGAAGCTTATAGAACATATTTAAGCATTATTTTTCATACTTGAAAATGGTCATTATAAATCATATCTTGCTTTTAAAAGTAGCTAAAATCCTATAAGAACACTGGTTATAAAAATACAATAATTTTAATTAATTGTTGTTAGTAAGTAAGTAATTTGTAGAGTGAATTTTAAGGAAGCATTTTCAGTTACTTTAGACCTGGACAACACATCATTGGGAACCTACATATGTACCTTGTTTCATAATAGCATACTCAGAGTTTGTGGGCCATGATTTTCCTGTAGTCCTGAAGTTAATGGCAATTTTGTAGACTTGAGCTCAGTGCGTCCAGCTATAGGCATTAGGAAGAAAGAGTTTATTTCAAATTACTCTCATCTACTATCCCCTTCTGGAAACCTAATTCTGAAAACCTCTTTCAACACAAAAACTGAATTTGCTCTTTAGAAAGCACAGCAAAATAAAAAAAAATAATCTGTGAGGCAAAGGAAAATCTTTTTCTTTGCTGTGTCAAATAATACTAGCTTGTGAATAACTATTATTTCATACAAATTTTTGTCAGGATGTAAAAAAGGAAAGTGGTATCATTATAAGCAAAACCTGTGATAAATAATTGAATCTTACTGAGATATTCATTTTAATAACATTTGTTCTGACTGCCCATGAAAAGCATAATGACTTCCAATGAGCTAAGTCCTTTAAAACTTTCTTCAAGACATGGCGTATAATTCAAACAGAATAAGTCTAGAATATTCTTTGATATTTAAAACTTATATAGCTAATTGTATCAGAAGTCTGCTTGAAGTCAAAATTAGCTCTAAGATGGCTTAGAGAACAAAAGTGGATAATGCCTGCGCTTCTTCAAATGTGGTTATAAAACCAAACATTCCTTGCACATTCTAAAAATAATACCAGATTAGGAGCAAACAACATACATTTAATCATATTAAGAAATAGTGTGGTTAGTATAAAAATATGTGCTTAAATGTCAACTCAACTGCTACATCATAAAGCTAAAAGGGAGCACTGTTTTCCTTTTATCTAAAAAAAATTTTAATTTCACATTTTTTCAGAGTAAGGGAGGCATTCACATAATCAGTGCAATATGTGTACAGAACTGTTCACTTCACTTCTCCAAGTAGTTTTTATTAATTATAAACAATCCAAATCATACAAACTTATTTAAAAAACATGATGATTAGTGTTATAGTATCATCAGGCATCATCACTTATTGCATTCATTTTATTAAGACATGCTTAGAAAAGAGTAATAAATTAGAGGCAGGTTTTTAACCTTGCCAGAAAGCCTAAAGAAATAATGCTAGGATCCATATAGAACTATGCAAGCATAAAGTGTTTCATTTATCATTGTTATTAACAGGATAAATAATGTCAGATCATTTACCTAACAGAGTCTAATTAATTAATTATCTAATATGAATATTTGTCACCGAAAGAAGTGTATCTGAGGCAAGTCATTGTTTAGTGTTACCTTGGCTTATAGGTATGTGTTGGATTAATTGTAGATAGTCAAACTTGACGAGTCATGAAGAAAGGATATTTCAAGAAGTAGTCATTTGAACATTTCATATACTGATGAAACAATACTGATAAAACAATTTTGATGTTTCAATGTCTACTTTGCTGAATGTGTTTCTACTCTGGTAAACAAGGCGCATATCAGCCTCATTTTCTCTGCTGTAGCATCCTGGTTTAATTAATTTTTTTGTTGGTTCTCTTCAAGAAGATTATTACATTTCTCTGTCAACTGTTATTTTTTGAAAATACAATTAGACCTAAACCTTTCTGAGAGCATTTTATCAAATTTGATAGCTTAAATGAGAGACATTGTCCTTTGCAAATTCATATGTTTTCATTAGATTAAAAGGCCTCCCATTAGAACTTTTCATTTAAATTTATATGAGATTTCTGGTGTGTAATTCCATGCTTCACAATATTCGATTTCTTCTGCAATATTATCCGAACACTGTTGCTTTTTTATTACATTTAGTGTTACATTTCCATCCTTTGGTGTTCTTATGCTGAAGGAGATGATAATTAAAACTGAATAACTTTGGTTGATTTTTTTCACAGATTTTTTTTTTTTATGGGCGCCAGCAAAATAATCACTAATAGCTTCACTAAATCTTTAAATGCAGTTCTAATGAGATAAATTTCCTTACTGAATTAGATGCTTGTTAGCATGATGAGATTTTTTTCTTTAACCTCTGCAAATTAAAGTAATAACGTACAGAATAATACTATTAACCCTAATGGAAATAACAGTAGCAACTGTAATTTTTTTTTTGGCATTTTGATCAAAGACAACAAAAGATTCAGATTTGAATCTGGATTTATTAGCTGCCTGATGATCATAATGCCATTCTCTGTTGAGGCTGGTTGGGGGGTGGACACATGGCTTGCTACCCAGAGTAATCCACCTTTTGGCTAGGCGTTGTCAATCTTGAAACATTATCAGGGTCTCTATTACTTCAAGATTAAACACTTGTGTTATACACCTAAATGAATTTTCTTTTAAGCTTATCCTTGCAGTAGAAATGTTACAGTGGTTCTACCTGCTTGTTCTTTAAACTTGAAGTGAGGGAGTTGGCCATGGTTGCCCCGCTGTGCTCTTGGGAGAGGTTAGGACTCTCTTCTGCAACAGATCATTGAGTTCTGCCAAGTGTTAAAATACAATTCACTGATACACTGAAATATGGACTTGTGCTTTGAGGGCAAAATTGTCAATCGGAAGTAGCAAAATGGGAGCTCTTTAGAAATTATCTGTATTTATTTCTGAAAATCAGACAGATGTTTACAATAGGTAAGTATGGAGCCATAGGCCCATGATCTCAATAATTTTAAAAAACAAACTGCACCCTTCCCATTCCTGTAAATCTGCAAGCATTTTTTGCCTACAATGACAAGACAAGAGATAATGTTAAAAAAATAGATAAGCAGGAGTCAGCTGCTTGAGCAGGCTAGCTGCTTTGAGAAGCTAAAAATAGAGACAGGGCCTAACCCCTGAGAGTTGAACATGGTCAGCCATCATATTCCAGAATACAGAAAGGCAGTGATTTCCCACTGGAAATCCCTCTGATATCAGATTGTCAGCTATGAACTTTCTAGAATTAAGTACTTATGGCCAGCTTTTTCTCCTGGGAGGCAAGTAAAGTATTCCCTGACACCTATGGATAGCCAATACAGCAGTCACTGGGACAGGGTTGAGCCTTATCTTCAAGTCCCAGTGGCATAACCTAGAGCAGAAACATAAGTCCAGGTTTCCTACAGCCCAGGAAAAAAAAACCAAACCAAAACAAAACCAAACACAAACAAAAAACAACCACAAAACAACAGTCTGGGGGGAATGAATAATTTCATTATTCCCTGTCCAAGCCTTTTTTTTTAAATAAATAATTGCTTATGCAAAAGACCCAGCCAAAAGCCAACAAAAATCACCAAACCCAAAGCCCACAACTCACCAAAGAATCTGGTTTCCTAGATCCCAGGTGAGAGTTTGAACCACCCAGCCAAAAAAACAATCATTTCTTTTGTCTTTCTCTTTTTTGGCCATTAGATTCAATAGACTACCAAACTGTTTCCCCAGGGGACTGATGAGAAGTCTTCCTGAGTGGAGGGCAGATGCAGGTCTCTGAGCCACTCAGCAAGATCAGTGTTTGGTCAAATACATATGACAACTTATAGGTACCTATACAGGTGTCTGTGTGGATGTATATGAGGAATGTAGGTACCATAGGGATATGAGGCACTTCCAACACAAAATAGTATCTGAGTGTGGAATATGAGGCTCACCAACTTCCAGGTATTCTGTTTAGACACATTAAGTCACAATTAGACACTTAGATTTCTGTATGGACTTATCTCAGAGGGTTGAGATATTCAAAAATGTCTAAGTGGAACAGAAACACAGGTTTAATTGGCTTTCAATGGTACTTGTGCTCTGAAGTCACTTCTTGAAAACCTTATCTGATCAAATCAGCCAACTGTCCGGAAAGTTAAAGGCAGCTCTTATTGCTCCTAAAGTGCCTGTGTACCTTCCAAATGGGAAGCACACTCATTTTGTGCTTGGGCTACTGCTTTGTGCACCAGAATCAGTTTACAAATAGACTGAAGGGATCTATCCCCCTTCAGGATTTGCTGAAGCTAGCTAATATGCTCAGGGACACTGAGATGATTGTACTTGCCTGATACCTTTTCTGTATAGATAAGGACAGTGACAAAAAAAAGTTTATCTTGTAAGGACAGTCTAGGTGTATTTTCTGTGTGCGTGGCACTCAGTGTGTTGGGGCGTAGGTACAAGCTGCAAGGTTTTGAAGAGGCATAGACTATGTCTAAAAGCCAAAGCCAGTATTAAAGAGGCAGGATGTAGTGAGGAGTGGTAGCTGCTTAGTGGGACAACCTGAGGACCTGAAATAACAAAATATGTCTGATAATGGCTAACACAGTCATTACAGCCCTGTAGAGTAAAATCACTGCTAATAGCAGCTGTTCAGCTGTAGGTAAGGCTGAAATTTTCTGAGTTTGTCATCTTTTCTCTGTTCCAAGTGAAATGTTTACAATAATACTGTTTCCTCTTCAAACCAACAGAAGGAAATTCTTGTCTCAAGGGTCTTTTACTTCTCTCATGATTGTATTACTCCAGGATCCTCTTCAGAGCATTTCTTTCTTCCCTTAAACATATTTTTACTGTCGTGCTTGCAGAGCAGAATCAGTTGCCAAGAAGTGAACTCTTTTATTGTCATAACCATGAACAACAACAGCACCCAAATGGAACTCTCACTTATCTTCTTGGCCACTGCCGCATGAGCGGAGGCAAGGAGGAAAAGAACATGACATGACTTCTGTCCTCACTAACTAGGACGAATGTCCTGTATGCTAACATGGCATCTTAGGTGAATGCTTGTGCCCCACAAAGCTGCAGTGCTCTCTTGTGTGTACATAGCAGCTAGTTCTGGTCTGTCTGAAAATGTATCTACAAAGTGGTTTATTGTTTTGCTTTTTTTTTTTTTATTTTATTTTTAACTACCCATCCCTCCTAAGGAAATGCGTATCAATTACTATCTGTTATTATCAAAACACATTTTCCATTTATATTTTGGCTTATTAAATTACCTCTGTTGTATCCATTACTTCCAGTTAGCTGAACTGATTTACACCTATCTGTTATAATTGACTTTGTGGATTCATGTCACTGGTGAATTTGGAGCACGTTGTTTAATTTGCATGAAGCTTTCCAGGTTAAAAGTTATTTAAAAATCAACTGAATTTTTCCTTTACATTAAAATTCCTTGGATTCTCTAGTTTCACCATTTTCTTTTCTCATTCTTTTTCGGTGTCCCTCCAGCATTTCTGGATTATTTTTTTTCTCTCACATTCATTCTCTTTTTTGCAACATTTTGTTTTCAGCATTGTTTTGTGGACTCTGTCTCTCATCTCATATTCATCCCATTCCAGCTCATGAAGCAGATCTCACATTTCGGTTTCAGCACATCAAAATGCTTAGTTGCTTTCTTGCATCTGCTTTGCTTTTTGGACCTCACAGGACCAGCAGGTAAGAGGCAGCCCTGCATAAAGTGCCCATAAAATGCTAAAGAAATCAAAGTAATTTCAACATTTGAAACTGTAGAAAGCCAGATGGCTTTTTCTGTAAATACAATCATTTTGAAACATGGAGGACTGCGTATTTACTGAAATCCAGTATCTAGGCTAACAGTTGCAGTATTTTGAGCTCTGGACAGTATTCCTTCAAATTGGAGAGAACAAATATTTTGATAAACTTTGTGAATCCCATGTCACATACAAGAAATTATTTTCCATCATCAGATTCCCTAGAACTTCCTGGTGCCAACAGGGACTAAAAGAAGAAAGGGTGTGGAAACAGATAAACATTCATATTCTTGAGACTGAACAGAAATGGAAACTTTTTTGGGGATTGTTCCAGGTATTGTCTAAACTATATTGGCAGAAATCAAGAGAAGATGTTTAACAACGCTTACATGCTGTTTCTGGTCTGTGTCTGTGTGACATTCTGCTCCTGAACAAGCGAATGAGTCAGTCTTGCTGAGATGACCAGATGACTGGAAGCATAGTATGATAGCAATTGGAGAACAGTACTCTTAGAAGCTAGAAAGTGTCCAGAAAATGCTGTTTCAGATGCCAATAAGGTTTCTGAAAAACACACGGGAGAGTCTGGCATGACAAGTGATTACCCTGCTTGTCAAATAACCAAAGTGTTACCAAAGGGATTGAGATAGATTTAGAAGTGGGATTGAAATAGAGTTAGGCATTTAAGCTCTGAAAATCTAATCTCTTGTCCCCACAAGCAAGCAGAATACTCTAAGAAGTCGCCTATTGATCTAAGCAATTCTGAATTGTATAGTTCTACAGGCTTCTGCATAAGAGCAAACCTCCTGTGCCCTACTCACTCCAAGAGGCTTTAACTTGATTTTAACAGGTTATCTGTATCCAGACAGGTATCTACCTGCAGTGAAATGTTTGCATAATTAGGACTCTGCCCAGCAGCAGTAGTGAGAGTGACTTTTGGACTCTCCAGGTGACTCAGGAGCATGGGCACTAGCAAGCTTCTAAGTCTCCTTGACACTTCTGAAAATTCCTGGATTGCAAATGCATTTTCTGGGACTCGAGTGTAGTGATTTCGTCAGTTCTTCTGAAGTGCTAAAGCCTGTTTTCCAGTTTGCCTCTGCCCCGATTGCAACACACCCCACTGTGGGCAGAGTAGAAAAGCAATCTGTTAGGGTTTGGGATAGAAGCACTCATACACACTCATTTTGTGTGCTCATCTTCTGATCTCTTCCTTAAAACCCTGCACGACTCATGAGAATGTGTTTATAGCTGAATAGCCCTGAAATGTTATGTCGTTGATGCAGATTGACCTCCATAAATAGCATGTCCTCTATACCAAGATCCATTTTCTCCACTCTCTACTGCTCCTTTGAGATGATTTTTACTGTTGTTCCCAGCTCTGGGGATTTTTGTTGAGAGCCTGTTTGCAGAACACATACCACACATACCTTTCAAGGCTCTCTGACTCTTATTACCGATATTACTTTTAAAAATGATTTAGTGAAGGCTACAGATGTGCTAAATGGTTTGGCAAAAAAGCATGGAATGCCTCTGAAGAGGGGCACCCACCTGCTGACTTGTGAGTCAGTGCTTCTTTGGTTTTACAGTGCTGAATGTAAAATAAATAGCAGATGATGAGAAATGTTGTACACTGCAATAAAACACAGAAATGCACGGTTCATGACAGAAAAGTAAATCACTGCTGCACATTTTGTTACAAAATGTTCGCTCTACTATTCTGTTTCTCAAAAGGGTTCAAGTGAAAATGCAAAAACCTCCTTTTGCAAAGCATTTTAATTTCAGATCGCTCTTGCAATCCTCCAGTCTGTCTGTTCTCTCCCCCCGGGAAGTAGCACCTTTTTTAAGTACTGAGTCACAAATGGCAAGTGTCTGACCTGAAGTATTTGGCTGCTATTAAGTTTCTTTAAAAACAAGAGAGAGAGGGAGAGGGAGATTAAATATCAGCATCATAAGCTGCTGTTTAGAAGGAAACTAGCTAAACAAAACACATTTGGCATGGACACAGTTCAGCGCCACAAACTGCACTAATGTGATGAGGTAAAGAAGGAAAAATAAAGGAGTGTTGTTTCATCCTCCCCTGGACTGTGGTTGTGCCCAATAGCGGGTTTCTTAATGTTTCCATTACATCCCCCTATTTTTAGAAGTTAATAGCTCGGCTATAACAATTTGCTTCAGGCTGAAGCTTGGCGTACAAGGTCTCAGTCAGGGAGCACATTTAGTGAAATAGAAGATTACCCATTTTAGAGCCATATTTTTTTTTCTGTCATACAATCTAAAAATATTCTCCATTTCAGAAATTACGTTTGGCATCTGATTTATCTATAATGAAATTCAATATCTTCTCTCACTGCATTTGACCAATGAAAAGCCCCATCAGAGAAAAAAAAATGGGGTTTTATTGGTTTATTTTTTGTGTATTCGTATGAGACTGGTGGCCACTGTATTCACCTTTTTGAAGGTTTAAAACAATCTGTAGCTCTTTGAAATTCAAGGAGATATAAGTGGAGTAGATTATATGACATCCATCTACTGTGTGAGTTTTTTACTTCGGTGTAAGCCATTGCTGGAGAAAAGAAATAGGACTAGATGAACTGTGAATCTAATCTAATACTGCAGTTCTTATTTTTATCTGTTTCTTAGACCTTGATTGCTTACGTATGTCTGCAATACCTACCTGAAAACATACTTGCTAGATAGACAAGGTGTTGTGTCTGAACAGAACAGGAAACTTAAACAGCGTGGCACCTGTTAGTCTTCTGCAAATTTCTTTTTCTATATATGGAATTATACTAAATATAGCAGAATAGAGGGATGAAAGAAAGAGAGTTTTGGGGAAGAGACAAACACCCTGAATCTTTTAGAGAAATTAAGATACTATTGTAAAACTGATGCACTAATAGTTATAGAAGCAGCATATGCATATCTTAATGATCTGAAATAGTATAAATAACATTAGACAGCATGAACGTATTTTAATGATCTAAAATAATATAAATAACATTAGACATTTTGTGCTTGTTTAGAAGTTATTTCTGATTTTTGGAGGTACGTTTGGTTTTGTTTGTATTGTGTCTCAGCGAAAACGAATTTCCCAAGTGATATTATTGCTTTGCTGTATAACAGTTCTGTGGCTTTTCTGAGTAAAGCTATGTTTATTCCTTATTTCACCCATCTCTGTTCATTTTACTTGCATAAAGTTGTCATTTTTTAATTTTTGGCTAAATCACAGATGAGAGGGTAAAATACATAGTGAAAGAGAAAAGATGTCCCGTCCCTCAGTCTTGCAGTGGTGTCTGTGCAGCCCAGTGTTCTGGACATTGACCTGCTCTTAAGTGGGGCTATGTCTCTGCTGAGCAGTCTGTCCATTTGATACAGCAGCATGATAATGTTCCTTCTCCCTGTAGTATCTGCACCAACTCTTGATATAACACAGCTAAAAAGATAGTATCAGGCAGTTGTTACACGTCAGAAAAACACTTGATACTTCAAAAATTATCTTACACTTTTTCCATGCAATGGAATGTACTTTCTTATCACAGGCTTCTGTATCAACTCATCCCATTTTGTGGAAGATTTTATTTTAGCATCTTTCTTTTTTTTCTCATTATTTTCCATTTTAGCATGTGAATGACTCAGCATGGAGCAGCCTTTGCAGGAAGCTGAGTCATCTGCAGGGCACAATTTCTGTGACAGGTAGAGCAATATAATTCAGTGTACTTAGAAATTAGCCAATTTGTAGTAGGACTTGGTTGGGTAACTTCTTTCATATTCACTTTCCATGACCCCAGCAGGGAATCCTGGCTGAGCTTCTTCCACTCTCAGTCTTCTCCCAAACTGGGAGAGCCTATTGCTCAGGTCTTCAAAACAGATCCACTAGGTTACTGGCATATAAACATGTTACCAATGAAGTATATCATACAGGAGCTTTAGATGTTCCTGAGAGCTCCTGAAAGCTATAATCATTGGTCGTTTGTTCAATGGGGACTGGTAAGTGTCTATGCTTTTCTCACATATTATCACCTCTAGAGTAAGTACAATATTATTAGTAATTACCTCAAAGAACAGGTATCTTCAGTTTCATCAGGCAACAGCAAATTTGTGTTTTAACTACAGGCATCTTCTGACAAGTACGGAGGGAAGGAAGGAAAAAAAGCCTCAGTCAATCTTTGGAATTGGAATATTTATTGAACAGCTTTTGACAGACATCTTAATTTTTTCCCAAACAATGCATGCATCTGACCAGTAGGTTTGGTTGGATTTTTGTTTTTCGTTCTTCTGACATCTACAGTGTAAATAGTGTAGAATCAGCCTTGATAGAAAGGTTGATATTTATTTTTAATTCTGTGCTCTGAAACTTTGTGAGTGTGTCCCTGTTATGCAAAATAGATTTGATGAAGAATTGTAGACCCTAAGTATCCTTTTCTTCCTTCCTTCCCTCCTTCCTTCCTTCCTTCCTTCCTCTTTCCTCCTTTCCTTCTGTCGCTGTCTTCCCTTTCTTTCCTTTTGCTTCTCTAAATCTCAACATTTATCCTTTGAACTTGTAGGTTATTACATATCATACGCAGTTTAAAGTAACCTTCACTTTAAATTCCATGGCTTTTGTTGGCTAAGTCAGTATTTCAACAGCATTATTACAGTTTTCTTTGTGCGAATATTGTCAGTCAGACACTTAGCACAGGTAAGTATATTGCAGTTCTACTTGCAGCTTGGTGGTGAATGTCACCTATTAGGCCTTTGCAAAATCCTCACAACTGATCAGAAATTCCACTGCATGCAAAAAATTGTCTATTGTTAAGCAGAGCTTTAATTAAAGCTATACTTTGTTTTCAATCCAATTTAGGAACAAATACAAAAAAAAGAAAGATGTAAATTTTACAATGCCTGGCAATGTATCCAATTCTGAGCTGAACAAAGAAGCTTATATGCTGAAAATCTTGTAGGAATAAAGCATGTAAGATAAATAAAAAGCTTCCAGTGCTTAATTCCAATCGTCTCCACAACAACTGGAGCTGCTGATAAGACACCTACTCAGAGTAATGATGCATAATGTGAAGAAGCAATAACCCAGACTGCATAAGTATGAAGGAATGCCATTCTTTTAAAGAAAAGTGTGGCAAATGTGAAGCTCTGTTAATGTTCTGAGCCATTTTCAAAGGTATTTTTGTGAACACGGCAAATTGCCAAGGTTTAGTTTTTTCCAAATGTGATAGAGAGAACAAGAAACGTAACTAATATAAGGGTATCAAACGTTTGTCCATGTACTATCATGTAAATATTTATGTACTGTCAGTTCATTATTAGTGGAGGTTCTAATAGGGATATAAATATTATAAAGTGTGTTTATGACAGATAAATCATAGGGGTGCTGAAGTAATTTGCAACAGTAAAGCTCATTTTGGATAATTACAGAGCCCCAGAAGATTGTATTTATGTATTACAAAGGAAGGGGATGTTCAGAAGAGAACTGTTTTGGGCTGCTGACATTCTGAGGAGGCTAGAGGCTGATCCTGCCTGGGACTGACTTAGGAAAATATGCAAATACTAATGAAGGATTTTGTGAATAGAAGGGAGGGAAAATCAGTGTGGTTTCAATTGCAAGGCTAACCTTATTCAGTCAAATTTCATGCAGATGAATTACTGTAACTATAGAAATAATGTAAGAAAAGATTAGTTAAGATTATGCTGGCAATAAAGATACTAATGTTTTATTACACACAGAGTTCTATTTTGCATTTTATGTGGAGGTAAATTAGACCACAATGTTGTTTATCCTTGTTTTATGAAGGCTATTTTCATATACATATTAAAGCTTATTATTGCTCTTGCCTTCACTCCCCTCCCCATCCCCATCCCCATTCTATCTAGGCAAACAAAATACTTGACTCGGTACATCTTCTTCTGCATGTCTTAAATACAGTTAAAGTTAAGAACAAAACAAAGCAACCGTTCTCTCCTCCATCCCAAAAAGGGCTAAGCCACAAAGCAATAGACTTTGGAAGGTCATATTATAATGAGATTAAAATGTAGTTCTCTGAGCTAGTGCTTAGCAGCAAATAAATGTGGTTCAGCTCTTTTCCATGAATGTTTTATTGATAAGATCAATTTAAAGCGAAACACACATTCTCCCCTTCTATGACAAGGTAGTCAGTGTCTATCTGGTAGATGATTGTTCAAGTAAAACACTATGAAAGGAAACAAAATTAATTTCTGAACTGCAATAAAAGAGCTTAAAACTAGAGTGAAATCTATCTCACACATTTTTCTTCATGGTAGTGAAAACTATCAAAGCCTTTGTTGTTTGTAGATCTTTTTTTTGTGCTAGAGTGGTTATTGGACCTTGACTGCCTTTGGAGGACAATGCTACACCTACAGATTTGGGTATCATACCTTTTTTGTCCTTTTTTTTTCCGAGCCCTGGTAAGAACTTTTTTTTTTTAAATTTTGTTTGTCATCGTAAGTAAATAAATAAAGCATAATAAATACAATAATAAGCAGCTAATTGGTTCTGTCAAGGCAAGGGATCAGGTTCACAGGTCCCTGAAGTAGGAGTTACATAGCTTATGGTCTACTCCACATTGAGCACTCTTTTACACAGAGACCACACCTGCATAGCAGCACCTGTCCTAAAGCCCAGTATGTTAGAACAAGGCAAGACAGCTGTCTTCCCGCAATTAAAATGCCATTGTCCTGCCTAATTCAGCTCACTCAGCTCCTCCCTACAAAGCAGCCAGGCTACCTTCTGATACAACTGAGAAGTTCACCTGCCAAGGCTTGTGTCTGTGGCTGGCTACGTGTATTAAAGAACAAAGTTGTGCCATGCAAAACAAAACTGAAAGTTATTCCTGGACAGCCTGGGAAGCCTGCAGTCTGTCAGGCTGCCTCCAGTGATCTTTCACTTGCTCTCTCCAGAAATACAGTATCGTTTTTCTGCACGTGCTCACTTTTGACTTGCCAGTGCCAACGTTCAGTGTTTCCTCCTGCCTAGTCTCCCTCATGGCAGCATGATGTGTTAAACTCCTGCCATGGGGTAGGCCTGGAGAGACAACTTCAAATACTGAGAAACAGAACACAGGAGTTGACTTGTTAAGTAGATACAAGAATGTTATAAGTACTTTCTATTTCTAGTACTGTGTCTTCTGTGTGATTCAAAAAATTAATTTAGATAGCATTTAACCAGATGGAAGTTGAATTTTTTTTCTGAGAATATAGCAGGTTAATAGATTTTTCCATTGTTATTTTTGTATAACCTTGTTATCAGTCTCTTTCTTTTCAACTGTCATCTACTTTTCTGTGTTCTGCCTTCACCTTCTGGTTTTCAGTGGACTTTGCCATCATCCCAGTTTCAAAAGTTAACCCTTTAATCCTTACCATTGTTTAGCTAATGTGATATTTTTTGTACTAACCTTTTACCTACTAATCCTTATATACAGATTATTTTTGTATACTCAACTAATGAACATTTATTAAAATATAATTGAAGTGAATGTGCTGAAAATCTGTTACAAAAAAAGGAGAAGGAAGAAAGGCAGATGGAAACTCAGCTTCTTCCCTTATACCACTTTCATTGTACTGAAAGCTGTTAAACGCTTAATCGTCTCAACTAGTAGTTCTATGCTTTTAAGAGGATTATATTATTAATAGTTTAATTATTCATTATGCAGTATTTTTCCAATTGTTACAAAGGTTTTTGTCATTTTGTTTTAAAAAAAAAATTAATCTAATGTTTTATTCTTCTTCATAGTCATGACTCATTCTGGTTTTGCTTGTACTTTCATGAAAAGTTGCTTCAAGAAAGACACAAGAAGATGCGTGTAGCAGGAGCAGATAGATCCCCTGCCAGTGTAGTGACTCAAGCCACTGGGAGACTAGCACAATCAAGCTGTACTCCAGAGACTATGGTTTGATTACTGTCACTACCAGTTGGATCATTAATCATAACAGTGGTAGTGACAGCAAGTTTCTTGACCTCATCATGAAAGGCAGGGAGGCCATCCACTGGAGCAATTCATCCTCCAGGCAAAAGAAAACTGTAGGGAGGATGTCTTTTATTATCTAGTCTGCTCTCTTTTATCCACTAATTCTGCTTATAATCTTGGCAAAAATCTGAGGGCTTTAGGGAGGGAAGATCTCACATTTCTTCTGCTCCCAGGGAAACATCTTTTGTTTCTGATCACTGAAGTACATGTTCATTTTCTTACCCTTCTGCATCCCTCAGTATGTAGTAGCTTGGCATCGGAAGCCAGAAATGTGAGTATCTGCAGCTGTATATGACAACAGTCTTTCGTTATATGGAGGTTGGTTGCATGGAAAATTACTATGGGTCTTCTTCTGAACAGCAAAACAAATATTCCTTACAGAATAGTTATTCTCCAGCCACTGAGGTATATTTACAATCTGTTGCTGCTAAAGGATTTAACCCCGAAAACCCAGAGGGACTTTTTCTAAAAACTGAAGATTACGAGGTAGAAAATATGTAGGGTTTCTGATCATTTTGCTGATGGAACTGACAGCATTGCAACTCGATTTCCAGTCCATGAAACATGTGATACTTTTTTTTATTCTGTAATATCTATGCCATTCTGCTGACAGCATCTGCATTTGTTATGCTTTTTCATTTCCTCATGTAAAATTCCCTCATTTTCCAAGTTATTTGAATACAACCAGTCTTCAAAGAAATGATCTCGAGCAATCTTTGACAATTAAAGCCAATTTGATTCTCATTTTCCTTCAAGATTATTTGCAAAAACTCTTACTTCTGTCAATAGAGAATCATAAAAGTGCATTTTTAGATCTTTTGTTCGGTATAACCAAGGTCAAGTTGCAAGGAATTTCTATTCTGAGACTGGGAAAATGATTAGGAATGATAATATCTTTAATGAAAATCTTCAAAGACATGATCAAATATAGTAACAGTACTTGCAAGTCATATGAAAAAAATTCAAAGTATCTATGCAAATAAATACTCACATGGGAGGATAATTAACATGGGTGTGTCAAAGAGGTCCCTTTATAGCTTCATTTCTTCTCTTTATTAATGACCCACCTGCCACACAAAGTAGCCAATGCAATATCATTGGATGATTAACTAGAAACACACTTTCCAAGAACATAGAGAACACTCCATTGGACTGAGTGTTTTCCGCAATTTTCTAATTTATATACTGCACTGAGAGCTAATGGGTATTTAAATGGTTTTAAAAGCAGTTTGCAAAATGAATTTTTATAAGAAATAGTCATAATAAAACTATAGTCATGAAACCTGCCTTTGCACACAGAAGTACGCCTCATTTGGATGACAATATGTGAAGTGAACAGCAACTCTGATTCATACACACATAACTGTGCAGCAAGTGTCCATTACATGGCACTGGTCACAACTTCTAGTCATAGCAGAGGACCTTGAGCACATTAGCTAAAGACAACGTATGTAATATTATTCCTTTTTTTATTTACACAATTGGTGCTAAATAATTAATTAAATGCTCACTTAGGCATGCCAGCTGAATTATTTGGTGTTTCAAATACAGTATTTCAAGCACAGTATTTTAAATGCCAGTTCCAGGCAGGATCCCTTGATGCCAAACAAGCAGCGCCACAGAATTGGGCATGAAGCTCTGAGACCTAATTTCCACTGTGTTTACTTAAAACATCAACATTGTACTTCATAGCTTACAATCCAAACTTCCATTTTTCTTATCTTTGTTGGAAAAACAGCCAAAGACATTATTTTACTTTTTATCTTATCTATATAATTCATACTTATACCACCGATTTTTCAAATTACCCCTAAAAGAGTCACTTCATGTTAGATTCATTTGGACTCTTGCTTAAAGCCTAAATCCTATCATTTTTTTACAGCTGCTGAGTCCCAGACCTCTTAAACACTGGGTTATACCTTGACCAGCTTGGATTCTTACTTCTCCAATTCTGCACAATGTTAGTTTGCATCTTCATATTTCAAAAAATTAAAATTTTCTTCTTTTGCTTCTGTCAGGACTTGTTGGGTTTTGGACTGTAATTGGATATTCAGTTAGTGCTTTATTTATTACTTTTGTTTCTGATTCTTTTCTTTCACTCTCTCACTCGTTATGTTCTCCTTTTTTTTTAATGTTTTCACACAGGCAGTTCACAGTATTAACATATGTTCATTCAAAACTATTTGGTAAATGTCAGTATTCATACAAGTAGATCACAGTTAAATCTTGGCTCGGGCCAAGTGTTAGCACTGTGGAATCTTCCCTTACAACTCACTAAAGCACTTCAGTCTTAACCTCTGTCTCATCCACTTAAGTGATGTGGGCATTACATTAGAGAGTGTTTATAAAGTGTACATAAGTGACAAGCAATTATGTATTTGCTCTTTCTCTTAGTGTACACAGAGGCCAATTAAGCAGACTTTGAAATAAAGCCCAATGAAAACTTTCAAACAAAAATAAAATAATAATAATAATAATAATAATAATTTAAAAAGGCAATGTATATCCTATTTATCAACCTGGAGGAGCCATTAATAAATTCGTATTTTAGGATGAATATGACTTAAAGTTTGGGAGTTTTCCCAGAAGTTTACATTAATATTTCGGGCTAATCTTAAAAAATAAAATAATCTGTCCAAAAATCCTCATAGACTTTTTGTGCAAAAATAAAAACAATTAAAGAGAAATCTATTGAATATAAATCTCTGAGGTGTTCACAAATTTAATGTATTTTCCAATTAATAAAGTTTACTGATGAATTAATCTCATGCACTAATACAAAATTCTTGAAAATATAAATGTTTGGCAGGCTGGAAACACTACATCAACTTTCTTGTTTCTGGTTTCCAGTTTCCTTTGCAGTGTCTTTTCAGGTGTATGTAGAGATATGAGGGATTATGGAGAAAGCGTAATATTATTGAATGGTAAAGAGCGGAGGAGGAAAGGGGCACTGAAATGTAACTGGAGAAAAAGAGGAATAAAAAATTAAACTATGATACTTACTTGCTAGGGCAGAAATAATTTTTTAATGCATTCAACAGTTCTGTCATAATATTGTGGGTTTTGTGCTACATGTTTAAGTGGACAAACTGAACAATCATGTTCCGTAATATATCACTTTGTTTTCTATGTAAAATCCTCCTGCGCAACCTACTTTAGACATGTAACTTTCCTATCAATTATCCTCCAAACAATTTAGGAATAGATAACTAGATTGACATTTTGTTTAATTATCCCTATTAAAAGGCAAGCTTGTGGTATATTGTTGTAATAAATTTTAGCAATAAATGAAATAATGCACTAGTCTTCCCACAAAGAAAAACCTCTTTTTGGTGGCAATTTACATAATAAACATTAAAACCCTACATAATTTGGGCTGTAATAATAATAATAATAATGGCAATATAAATAATATGATTATCATCTGCTTATCAAATATTTTACATTATAATACCTGAAAAGGGTATGAATTAGCATAGCCTGAAGTGTTATTTGTATCTTAGTTTCCACTGAGCACTATTCTAGAATACAAAAGTAAAGCTGTGTCGTTTTGTGAGTTAAGTGACTCAGAGGTTCCAGAAGGAAATCTCGTTATGTGTCTTTTTTATGCGTCCTTGAGATACCCGATTGGGTTTCTATCTGATCTGAAGTTTACCAATATGGCTTGTGTTCTGTAATATGATCATAGTGGCCTTTTCCAAACACCTTAAAAACTTTAAAAGACTCATCACCTGCTCTGTTTCTTTTTCCCACCTCAGTCCAGTATTTTTCTGGGTTTTTTGTGTGTTTTCTTGTAGGTAAAATACTGCATGATGTAATCTAGAAGCAGCATCATTTGTGAAAATTCTTAAGCGTTTTTGGAAGTGTGTCCCATAAATCTGAGGTCATTCCTGAGGACTTTCTTCCTCACATTATTTATTACAAAAGGCTGTGTCTAAAATTATGAATGTCTCGTGGACATAACTTTTTTACTTTGACATGAAGTGGCTTTGTTCTGGAAGTATGCCTCTGCACTTTCTCCCAAAATAGTGCTATACAAAGACTGATCGCTTCTCCCTTTTATCCAACAGCCCTCCAGGTATCCAACACACCCACCTAAAAGCAGCTGACTCAAGTTCTGGCCTTTCCCTGGCTAAGAGATTCTGAGGATACGAACATTTCTCTTTTGCATACCTCATCACCGAGCTTGTGAGGATTTTGGGGCAAGGTTCTTCTGACGTCCTGCTTTTGAAGTTATTCCAATTTGCATAGAGCAATTAAGGATTCATAGGGCTAGAGCAAGCAAGAGGGAGCAACTGTGTGGTGCGACGTGGTAGGATGAGTGTGCTTAGAAAGGGGAAGCTCCAGTTTCTTCTCCAAATAGTAGTTTCTTATATGGTTAGTTCTTTTGGAGATTTCTGACCTTTAGGTTCCCTAATAAATTACACACTTATGAAAGCTTTAATCTTTTTGTCTTATCTCTTGCTCTAGATTTAAACAAACAAAAAAAAAGGCATTTAGGGCATGATTTGATTCTTCAACATTACGTGGTAGGTAAATTAAAGACACAGACTGACTGACTTAAGAGGGTTTCTAAAGGGTGCTTTCATTTATATCACACAAAATGCACAGATTTAGCAAATATATTACCTTGCCTGCATTTCAGTGCATAACTTTTCTGGCCAGACATCAGTGTTCATTGGATTGGTGTCATAACTTCCAGGATGATTGAAAATCTTCAGATCATGCTCTTTTAGTAAATCAGAGAATTCTTCACTCTCTGCACACTTTCTTTAAATTTCATTGGGTTTAAAACTAAATTAGATAATCCCTCTTCCCTCACATCCAGGTAACCAAGGTCTCATGCTCTGTTTCCTTCTACCTACCAGGCAGAATATGCAACTTTTTTATCCTTTTCAAGCAGCTTCTCTTTATTCTTGCACTATCTCATCCCATCCCATTCCATCAATTTCTTTTCAGAGAAGAGCAAAATCTTCTCTCACTTTTAGTCAATTTTCAAAACATATTCCATGTGCAATAATTAATATTTTCTACTGTCTTTAATTTGGATGTATGCATGCTAGTAACTTTTTCAACAATGGTGAATATACCGAGGCATTTCATGATACAGTCCAAACCAGAAAACTGTGTGTAAATTCCTGAAATTTTTATGTTCCCTCAGTCTTAATTCCAGTACAGGTAGTTGTAAATCCTACTTTCCCTAGTGCAGATGAGTGAGGCTTTTAGGATCAAAACCCCTCCATGAGTAAATAAGCAACTATTATTTTTTTTAAAATCTCTGTTTGTTTTGTCCTCCTAATTATCAATCGAATTTTAAAATTTAATACTTTAAAAGAATGTCCATTCACAGATACAGGGGGAGGACATACCTTCTTAAATAAATGCTTAAGTTCTGATATATCCAGTATGAAAACTGCAGTAGAATAATAAGTTTTCCTTATAATATACTCTGTTTGCTTGAGTCTACATTTTGTATTCTTTATTTTGAGGAGTCAACAATATCAAAGTATCACTAAAACAAATCAGCATACTTCTCCCTCTCCATTTCTATATCTTTTTAACTTTAAAGATGAGGCCTAGGGAGGTTGGCAGTGTCGCTGTGCAATCTACTTTGCAAAATCCGCATTGTGATATATGACATGCAAGGAAGTAGGCAGCCAAAGATACAGAAAAAGATTGGGAAATTACTTTCTATATTGAACTGTGCTATGCAGTGAACACTGATTTTCTGTTATATCCTGCAGCTATCTTGTCATAATAATTTTTTTTGTAAGTCCTTTCCTTTTGTTTCTAGATTTTCCAAGACTTAGCAGCCTGTCTGAAAGAAATAAACGGTAACTCTGAAAATTCTTTGGTACAGTATGAATACCGATTAATTTTCTGATGTATTTTTAGTCATGTTCCATTAAATATGTAAAATGATGAGTCGCTAGTATTGGTGAGAGGGGGAAGTGGAATATAATTAATAGATGAAAGAATGCCCCTTCAAAATGTAGCTGCTATAAGTACACTTGGCTGATCATGAAATTTCTAATTCCAGCCCTCATATCTATATTTTAGATTGACTATACCCTGGGGCCTCAGAAGTGAGCTTCATTTACTGAAAAGTCATGGGAAGTCATGTTTATTGTCTCAGCAGGTAGCTGCACTTTACACGTAATACTGAAAGACAAGAGAAAACAGAGGCCAGTTTATGTTATTAGAGGCACGTTGTAGCTTGCCGACAAATGTGAGTAGCAGAAAAGAAAAAAAGAAAAAAAAAGTATAGCACAGGCATCAGATTCTATCAAGTTTCAAATATTTCTGCTTTAAATATGTCAACCTAAATTCTTCAGTGTTCCCAACCACATGAGAATAGTGTAAGCAATCTCTTCTGCGGAAGGAAATGTGACCAGTCTGACTACTAAGAAACTTTGTCTGTGAGCTTTTGTGTAGGCTGTAAGCATTTCAGCTTTATCCCTCAGACTCATATCAGTTCTTTAGCCATGCACATGGAAGGATTTGTGTATTAAAACTGGCTACAGTAATGAAATATTTGTTTATTCAGTTTCAGAAAGGATACTTATCTCTCTGAGATTGCAAAGCAAAACATTATGCTAACATATTTCATATATGTAGGCAGCAGCAAGGCAACCCTAGACAGTCTGCTCTCTTTTTGTCACATAATGTTCTTCGTGCCTAATAACGTTGTGATAAAGGGGCTGTACTGTATCTGTGTAGCCATGTTTATTGCCATATGGTAGTTCCCAAATTACATTGCACTCTGATGAGTAGAGATGGGCCAAAATGGTCTGGCTGGCTCCCAGCATCGAGCAGTTGCTGACAGGGCTGGTGCACACTAATGGTGGCAATAGAGCTGGTAATACAGCATTTTCATCAGGTTATCTTTACTGCCAGCTATTATTTCTACAGTTACAAAAGGACATTCCTTGTTTACCTTTATTATTAATTATTACATATCCCTAAGACACATCACCCATGCTTCTGCTAATAATACCTTCCCTGGGGCATAATATTAACTAATTAATCCATTAACTAATTAATCCATTAACTAATTAATCCAAATCCTTGACAAAGTTCATCTGAGGTGTCCTATTAAGAGTGTCAGTCAGATTAGTTACTCTAACCCCTTGACTTCTGGGTTTGTTGCTAGTATTTCTGGGAGCAGTGGCATATATAATTTTTTGAACATAAGCCTCGCAAGATTGAGTGGGATAAGACAGAAAAACCTGCTAAACTTGGACCAGCACTCCAAATGATGTATGTGTTTATTATGCTTCTTAACATCTTGACCTAAAATAAACAATGAGCCTCACCACGGTTTTTCTGACCATTTTGTAGACTTTACTGAGTCTTTTGTGACATGCCTGCTACCAAATTGCTGTATCTTTATCTAAATAAACCTAATCCAACCCTTACCTGACCTAATAATTTTTATCAGCCCAGCCAAACATTCCTAGTAGGTTGATACGTTCACACTGCAGATTTTAGTGTGACATAAAAGCATCTAAGCAAGTTCTAAATAAATTATCTCATATACTAGAAGTAGTTTTCTCGTGGAGCTAAAGGTTGCTTCATAGGCTAACCTGACTTGGAAAAATGAATGCGTTTACATTAATTCTTTGATATGTAGACAGTTATAGTACAGCGCCATCAGATGTTGATGTAGCCTATATTAGGGCACATTTCTGTGCTCATAATAAACTCTAAAGCTATGGGAGTAAGGCATATCTGTCTGTAAAAAGAAGCACTTGCATTTTGGAATTATTGAATTGTACACAGAAAATCATAATTGCATTTCTTCATATTCTATTATATCCTGTTATCCCACAGTGGATTAGCACTAATATAATTTACAAAATGTTTCCGGAACTGAAATACGCTGGAAAAGTCAGAAGGTTTATACTAGTTCTGGAATTCACGAGGGAATCTTAGTCTCCTATTATACATAGCACTTCATAAGCTTTTGTTTCTTAAGACTGAAACTGTAGAGCATTCTGTGAAACAGAAAGATGCTAAGATTTTATAGGTGTTGAAACTTGTTTCATAGTGTTCATGAAGTATTTTTATGTCTTAACTAGAGCTGTGTGAATAACCGATTTTTTTAGCTGAACTTAATATTCTGCCGGGAAGAGGACCTGCTGGAGCGTGTCCAGAGGAGGGCCACAAGGATGATCCGAGGGCTGGAGCATCTCTCCTATGAGGAGAGGCTGAGAGAGTTGGGGCTGTTCAGCCTGGAGAAGAGAAGGCTCTGGGGAGATCTTATTGTGGCCTTCCAGTACCTCAAGGGGGCCTACAGGAGAGCTGGGGAAGGACTTTTTACTAGGGCATGTAGTGATAGGACAAGGGGGAATGGCTTCAAACTGGAAGAGGGCAGGTTTAGATTGAACATTAGGAGGAAGTTTTTCACTTTAAGGGTGGTAAGGCACTGGAACAGGTTGCCCCGAGAGGTTGTTGAGGCCCCATCCCTGGAGGTGTTCAAGGCCAGGCTGGACGTGGCCTTGGGCAACCTGGTCTAGTGGGAGGTGTCCCTGCCTATGGCAGGGGGGTTGGAACTCGATGATCTTCAAGGTCCTTTCCAACCTAAACCATTCTATGATTCTATGGTTCTATGAAGAGCTGTGTCCTGGCCTCTCTTTGCTCAGGAGCAGTCTTTAAACTGAGGTACTCCACCTCAGTCCTTGCCTGAGCTGTTGTGCCTGGCCACACATCTCACTGATCCTGGTCCTGACTTGCCAACTTGAATTCCTGCCCTGACCCTGGATCTGTCTCATCACGGTGATGTGACAGTGATCCGGCTCATCATGGTGATGTCTAGCCTGGCTGCTAGACTGTGGGCTGAACTGGGTTACTGTCATGGGACTTGCTCTGCTCACCTTGCTCGGCGTCCATGTCCCTTGTCAGCCAGGTCACTGCCCTGCCTTGCCTTGCTGCTGCTCGTGGCTCCCAGCCCTCCTTCCCTGGCAGAGCAGCCCACTCCTGTCTCTCCCTGACAGTGGGGCTCACTAAATGAGACCCTACTTCTGCGTTGCTACTCTATTCCCTTAAGACAGCTTTATCAAAAGGCATAGTCGTTTCCAGAAATAAAACAAGTAGCAAAAAGGAAAATTACAAAAAAAAATTTCTGTTTAGGAGTGGAGCAGCAAAGAGAGCTATAGCCAGCTACTTCGGTACATTCAAATGGGTAACCCTCCCATACTGATTAAGACGTCCTTTGCAGGAGTGAGAGGCAGTTACTGCAAAGGGCCTATAGGTTACAACCCTCACAGACACATGTTGCTAAGGAGAATCGAAACACTGGCAGAAAATTGCTTGGCATAATGAAAACATCACTTGATTATCATTCATTCAGTAATATTATTTTCATTAAGTAAATGGAGATTTCAAGAGCTTTCATGCCTCAGTCTCTCAGAAAAGAACACTGAAAAGCTGACCCTCAGCATGAATGTGAGCTAATAAAAGCTTTCCCAAATTGGAGGTAGGCAGTGGTGCCTACCAAGGTGAGTTTGTCACTGTTTGAATTGACCTTTCTGTGAAGCTTGAAAACCAATTCAGATGTGATTGCCAAAGCTGCCTTTTGGTAATATCCTATTTTATTGACAAAGGGGGATAGGGTCAACTCATTTTCATAACAATCTGCTTGAAGAAATCCTTAACCACTCTATCATTTACAGTTGTTTTGCAATACAGCCTATGAAAATATTACTGGACTTAGAGTAGGCAATAAAAATGACAACTTTTTTCTTTTTTTTTTTAATAGCTGTTTTAAGAAGAAAAGTCTACTGTTAATGAGCAAAAAAAGATAAGCAACTTAATTTTTTTCTCTGTCCATTAATCTATTCTAGCTTTGAAATATTGCTTCCTTTAAAAGCAAATAGTTCTTATTGAAACCTTTCACAAATGAAACAAATGGAAAAAGAAAATTAAAAAGATACAATGCAAAGCAAGGAAGTGGTTTTCAAAAGCAGACACATTAGAAAGGCTCTTTTTTCGTAGAAGTCAGCAATGGCTAGTGACAATGTGTGATAAGTGGTTGTCAGGAGACCTGGTTCTGGTTTTGGTTCACTACTTACAATTATGGTTTCAGTGAATTTATTCGTTTATCTGATTTTGGATTATCCTAGTTCAAGTCATAATTTTCACTGATTAGTTATTATTCATAATTGGTGAATGAATCATTTGCTTGGACAAATTGCTGCTTATCAATTGTTCCTGAACAGTTCACTACAAGTTATTTGTAATTTTCTCTCTGTGTTGCATGAACGGTTACCTATGTCACATAGCAATGTTTTTGGTTCTTGATGGTATGAAATGAGCTTTCTGAACTACCGTGCCTGAAGAAAAAATCCTGCAGTTTTGATTCTTTCCATTAAGAGTGGTTAGAGCAGATTGTTCTATGAGCATGATGGGTAGAGGCACAGGATATTTTAGGAAATTTGAAATATTTTGCTGACTTCCCTTAATCCCACAAGACATCCTCTTCTATGGATCCCAGATTTAGAAAATGATGAAACTCGTAAGCAGATTCATCAGCTGCTTTATAATACTTAATTCAATTTTCTTTTGTTGTATTCAAACCCAGCAATTCACACCAAGCATATTTCTAATAAGAAAGCTGAAGCTAGGTGTGTGTTTTCTTCACTTGCTTCCTTCTGTAGCTGGAACGAAATACCAGAGTGTTTAGGAAGCTGCTGCGTCATTTCTCCCTCTTATAAACAGTAGATCACTTTTATATATCTGCTGAAGAAGGTCATGGATTGAATACTCTGCTCTTTACTTAGTGTCATGCTGTCACCAGCTATTTTCTATTCTTAGCAGCATAAACGTGCACAGTGGTCTTTTTCTCGTATTGAATGTGTTAGTGCCAGGTCTCTTCTTTAGGCTTTTAGAGAACAACATCTTACTGCTCCGTTAAGTATTTCAAACTAAATAAAACTGAAAGGTCATCTATTCTGTCAGTGCTTAGTTGTGTTCAGGCGATCAGCAGAATTACCAGATGCATCCTTGGTCCTCGGTGTCTTCCAGGATATGAGGCCCTCTTGAATTCTTCTGGTGGTATCACTTCACTCCGTGACTTCTGTCTTCCGCTACTGCTGCTGATTGTTTACTTTGGCCTCCTTTGCTTAGATAGGAGCCTTCCTCTTTCCTTTTCCTTTACTCAGTTTTTGAAAGAAAAGTACCTATATTTATATGCTGTCTTGCACATTTGTGTCTGCACAAATCTTCTCTACGTTTTCAGGTTTTGAATTTTGGATAAAATCTTACTCTCTTCAATGCTTGCAATAACAAGTCCAGCAACTATAAGCCAAATTAACTGGCAAGTGTTGTTATTTGAAAGTGTGTTTTGCAACTTTGCTTTTCCTGTATTTCCCTGGTCCTTTGTAACTCCCTCAATAAACGGGTCATGAGGACTCCAGGGACTCTCCTGCAGAAAAGGAAACCGTCTCTGTTCCAGAGTTTAAAAGAGCTTTACTCCTGCTGAGGATCTAGACATCTATTTTTAATTACCAGTTTTGTGATTACTTCTTCAATAATGCTCCTTCCAAAAAGAATTATTTCATTAACACAATGTTAGCCAATTCAGCTATTTAAAAAACCAAACACACTCAAAAATGTTTGTTTTAATTAATTATAAAGGGCAAAACCAGGAAAACAAGCAAATATTAATAAAAGACAGCAGTCTTGAAAAGGGCAAGAGGGAGATTAATACACGTATGTACTGTTGTATAGGGAGAAGCACTTTAAATAGAGCTGTGTGCAGAGTCAGACACAATGGAATATCCATTCTTGCAAATTGTTCTCAGTAAATCTATCTAATCTATTTATTTATCCTCAGATCATGCACATTTAGATCAGAGTTCTGCCAGCTGAGTTAATAATTCTTATCTGAAAGTAATTACGTTGGTCCATAAGTTTTCACCACTGTGTTGTTCCACATCATATCAAACTGTGTGATGTCTCATCACATTAGCATAAAATGCGTTGTGATGGTGCACAGCATGGTGTGGTGGCAGACTAGAAATGATGCAGCATTCCTAACGGTAGTGAACTAGTAAGTGCCACTGGTATTTAGAAACTTGTGCATACCGCAGTTTGATTACTCTCCAGAGGATTTGTTTTTTATCCTTTCCTTTACATTTAAAGGACTTGAACCGGATGTTAACTTTTATGACCCAGATTTGGTGCTCTAGAGAAGCACTGTTAGAGCCCCAAAAGACTTCAAACCTACCTTTTAGTTACAAAAATGTGTCAGTTCTGAATTTATTGACCATCTGTCAGACTTCACTCACTACTAGCTAGCTGTCATTGTTTGTTATTTGATGCACTTCTATAATGACTCACTGCAGGGAGCTACCAGTATCTCCATCACAGTGATTAATGAGGTCACTGTCTATCCACAAGCATCTCAGCCTGTAATTATTTCTAGTCGCTATTAGCTAGTATGCCAGATCAGATGAAAGTAATGTGTTTATATATAATATTTGCCACTAATAATAATATTCAACTGTTGTGAAGATATTTGGCTGATTATTATCAATTAGTATTTTTCATTAACTGTATTTGAGACATCTCTTAAACCAGCCCCATTCAAAATCATCTTCTCATGTGTGGTAAAAACAACCATCACAACTGAGCTCCAGTAGTCTTCTATTTCTCTGTCCTGAAATGTCTACTATATTCCTTATGCATATTTGGTATATGAATATCTCTTTCATGCTTATGATATTTTTGTAGATAAATAAAAGACTGAAATTCTCTCGTTATTCCTACTGCTACTGTTGAAGTTTTAAGATAGTGGTCGTAGCTACAATCCAGAATCAGGATCCATCAAGCAAGCACAGGGTGATAGGTTTTCCTGCCTTGAAAAACCTGTGAAATTTCCCTGATACTGTTTCTTGGAATAGTAGTTCCCCAGGAACCCTATGAAGACTACAAATCCATTGTGCAATGGATTTACTAGTGTACAAGAAAATATAATTCCCATCCTGAGGTGTTTAAAATCAAAAGAGGCAAGCTTTATTGTGTTAGGGACCAAAAAGAAGGATAAAATATTTCAGCAGAATTAGAGAAGAAGGATTTTCTTGTCATTCAAGTGTCATAGTAAGAGGAACACCAGGGCTTACCTCCAGTAAATTATTTAGGGCTGTGCAAAATGCTTCTTCTGAACTGATACATTTATTTTGGGTACTTTTTGTAGAAGCTCAGACAAAAGTGGTCCAGATTCAGAAGCAGAAGCAACTGTATGAGTTTCTGTTCTTCTCCCTACCCAATGCACTTTTCCTGTGGTGGCACAGCAAAGAAGGGACTTATCCAACATAAGGGAACTGTCAGATTCAAATCCTTTCTATTCCAAAGGGATTTAGCACAATCCTCCTACAGGACAACGACAAAAGGAACGTGTAGGATACATCAGATCTTCTTTATGTCACTTTAGTTTTTTGTAAATTATTGGAAAAGTTTGAGAAAAACTGCAAATAATTTTGTCTACCTTAAATTCCACACTTGGTAGGCTCATCCAAGATTTACCAACTTCCACTCTTGTTTGGACCATCGAGTCTATATTCAGTGTTCATAAAATAATTTCTGAGGATAAGTGTATCAACATTGGTGATGCACTAACATACTACAATGGCATAGACTACGTACATAAAGGGAGGCAGTGATAATCTTACCGATGATGTACAGCGATGTTTTAATGTTTTGTGTCAAACTGACAGTTTTTCACAAATATTCTGATCATTCATTAGTCAGTGGAAAATCTTACCAAACAATAAAATTAATTTAAAATTGTTGTTTTACCAGGTCATTTTTTAAACTTCAACAATAAAATTGCTCTTCAACAGTTTCCTTTTATGATTACTATTATCTTCTGCTCTAATTTATTCTTTTTACCAGAATACCTTGCCATAACTATTATTAATTGTTAGAATATTTAGCTTTTCTTTCAAGATATCATAATCAAATTCCTTTCTTTTCTAAAGCCCAATCACAAGTTCACACTGAAACCCAGGTCAGTTTATGGAGCTTATAATGTCTTTTCTCACCACCAGGTCTGTCAGTTTGCCCTTTCTGCAGTGAAAAACCTTCACTGCACTGAATAAACAGTTTACCCAAGGAGCCCAGTGAAGCCTGGTGAGAAATCCCTGGTAAGACACAAGATACAGCAAGATTTCTGTTCAGAAACAAAAAAGGGAGAAGAGATGTTTGCCTACAGACAATTCAGAGATGAAGATGGACACAGCTGGAGAAACAGTACACATCTCCTGATATGTGGAAGAATCTTGGGGATGGGAAAATGTGTAGGGTTTAGTGGGCAGCAGAAACCTTTTTCAGTGCTGAATTCAGAAGAAAAGGAGTGAAAGCTAAGAAAAAAATCTTATGTGCTGATTACACAGCGCTGAAGAGCAAAGGATGGAGAGACCAAAGGGTATGGTAAAGTTGTTCAGGTGACAAGAAACTGAGGGGGTACTTGCAACTAGCAAGCCTGAGGTAGGGAGGGGATGATCATCATGGAAAGTGTCTGAGGAAGTCCTACTCAAAGGTCTCCAGAGAAAGGCCTAAAAAGTAAGTTTAGTTAATCAAAGGTAAGTATAGTTAATCAAAGGTTAACTATATCATCTGCGTAATGTTGTACCTTGGACTTCTTAGAACCGATGCCTCATGGGACAAACAGATATTATGGTGATGTTGTGAAGGATATTTTTTTTTGTACTGCTAGAGGAAATGCTCCACACAGAAGTGATTCTAAGGTTACAAAGAGCTATAGGGATGTGCCGGAAGTGCTCTTGATAAAAGAGGAAGATATATGAAAAAAATGCACGAGAGGATGTGTTGGGCTGAGAACTGTACCTGCACACATCCAGAACACACAAAAATCAGCATTTTGTTGACAGTTTCTTGCAGGACTCATTATTTTAAGGCAAGTACAGTAATTCTTGGTTGCTTCCAGACCTTGCTGGAAGAGCAGTCAAGATTTTCCTTTCTCCCTCAGCTTTTGAGAGGTAACTTTGGAAAATGGAAGAGAGAGAGAAAGTGTCTAATGCTTTTCTCATAAAGGAGAAAGAAGATACAACGGGAACCTAATGGAGATAATCTGTTCTCTCTCTCCTCTTTCTCTGAAATACTAGTTTGGAGGACATGGGTGAATAACTTCCAGAGGAAAAGTTAAAAAAGGAAAAAAGAAATGGAGAGAAATGGAAGGTCCATATTTCATGGCTCAAGTGGGGAAGAGAGGATAATTTGGATGGACATTGGTGACACAGAAACAGAATTAATATGGGCAAGCTGAGGCAGATCTAATCTTGTGGTCCCTCTCAACTGATGGCTTGGGTGATGCTTTACCATATGATGCAATGAATCAGAGTTTGCTCAGATAGTGTTTAACTCTCCTGAACATATATATTTGGCAGAATGAACAATGTTGTGGCTTCCACATGGCCTGGAGGTGGCCCAGGGTTATTTTGAAAAAGCTAGTCAGAGAAAAATGTACAATGTAGCCTAAAGAAAAATCTATTAACTGGGGAGGGGAGAAGGAATGGACAGAAGATTTCACTCCACTTTTTTGAACCTTAGGGTTGGTAGTACTGTACTTTGACAGAAAATCCCCAAACAGCTCTAGTAGACTGTATATTCTCAACTTAATTAAAATAATTTTAGAAGATACCATATGTAATACTGAATCGGTCAAACACAAAGGCAAATTCCAATCTCAAGAGCTATTCCTTTTCTTATTTCTTTTTATTTCACTGTCTATTCACTAGTTAAAAGCCATTTGTTTAGCTTCATAATACCACAGAATTGGCATTTTAGTTGTAAAGAATAAAGAAGTTCTTGTTTCATCAAAAGCTTTACTGTGTAGAGCTGTAGGAAACTTGTACAATCTCTTTCCTCACATTAGCTATTCTATTTTTATTTTCCTTTCAGTTTGGTATTGTTTTCCGCCATACAGCTTTGTCTCATGCAGATTGTCAAATTTGTCAGGATTCCTTATTTGTTTGAAACTTTTCAAGCATAAGGGATATTTTTCTACTAGCAGTTCTAAAAATATATCCCCAGAAGATATGGCTTGTATGATGATAACCTAGGCTGCAAGAAGGGACACAACCGAATAACAGAAAACTAACTAAATAAAACTAGCATTTCTTTCATGTGCACAAATCAGCTGGGAGTTTTTCCTTTACATGAGTTGCTGAATTTGAGTGGATCCATTTATTTATTATGACAGGTTATAATTAGTCATCATGCTGCTTACATTTGCTTAAGATTATTCTACTTGCTGGAATACAGAAAATGTTTGAATGAAAGGAAGCCATAGGACCTTTGACCGACCTAACCCACTGGTCTGTCTAGAGATGTTAGTGGATTCAGTGTTTATGTAAGCAACTGGTTTCAGGAAAAATGCAGTAAAACATATATTTGCTCTGACTACTGTCCCTGTTATTGCTTTATTGATGTCATTTATTGCAGTCTAATTTTATGTTATAAGATTATTTGGGGTAGGATTTTTTTTTTTTTTCAATTATTATGTATTTCTGCAATTCCTAGCACAAGGGGAGCCTGAAATGGGGACTTGTAACTCTACTATTATACAAATAATAACAACAGTTAACAGCTTTTTGTCTCTGAGGCATTAAGACTACAAATTGAGCTGTGTTAATGACTAATTAGTGTTTTCAGCATCTTCCCAGTGCACAAGTCAAGTAAAAGGTAATTTTCCTTTTTTTATTTTTTATTTATCCTCCCCAAAGATGAACATTTTATTACATTAAATCTCTTAATAATTTTTCAGGAAAAAATGTAAAATTTTATTTTAAGATTTGAGAACAGATCACATTTAACTTGAGAAATTTCCAGCTATGAGAAATTCTGATATCTTTTCTCTGTATTGTGGAAAATACGTTGTTATGAGAAATGATGTTAATGTAAAGGCTATAATGAAACAATGAGATTCTATATGACATTGTCCATACATGGAAACAGAGGGAAATATTCCATTACCTATACTCAATCATTACAGGGTCCATGTGATTTTAAACATATAGTTTTCCCCATAAAAGCTGCACATTCCAGCAGGCTAACTAACTTTTAAGGTTTGGGGTCATTAGAAAAAAGTGAAAGAAAAGTAAAAAAAAACAACCTTGACTCCATTTGGTAAAGATAATATAAAAGCAGAAAGGGATCTGAGAGGACGTAATGGATCTGAACATGTATATTTTTACATGCTTGAAATATCTTTTTAAAATCATTTCAGTCCACTGTCTTCTTAACATTGAGGGTTTTTTCCCACATATGAATATTATTAATGAATTTAGAAGATACAAACTATGGAATGCTCTTAATTGTATTTTTATATAAAAAAGTCAGAATTAAATGTTGTTTTGAAGTGAAACAAAACTTTTTCTTCCTTGGATGCATTGCAGGTTTATTTCCCCCCTTCCTCATTCCTTTCCATATCTGTCCTACTCTGGAAATTTGTTCTCAAAACTATGTTGCTCATCTTAACAGCTACAGATCACATACTAGGCAATACAGTCTTTAAAGATTAACTTTAGATTAAAGGTTTCTCAAAAATAATGAAGAGTCACTTAGGAAAAATAAAGAGTTTATTTAAGCAGATGGATAGTTCTTGCTGACAGCTCAGAAAACTTCTGGATGACAACAATATTTTAGCTGAGGTTTCCAGAAAAAGAATTGCCTGCTTTTGCTTTTCTGTATTCCAGATAAACTTAACTCATCCATGTTGTGCAAAAAAAGGGCTAATAAAATATTTTTACATTTAAGCACTAATTTCTACCTCACCTTTGAACTCCTGTTAGGGCAAAATTGAACTGTCTCCAGGCTGCAGGTCCACTGTCATTTGGAAAAAGCAACATTTTTTTTCCATTTCTTTCCTACATGCCTTTTTAAATCATGTATAAAGTAATGTCTGCATTTCCCTACCTGCCTGAGCGCTTGCTATCACTTTTCCTCAAACAAATTGATATGATAGTTGAAGCGGGCTTTTAAAAAACATTTAGTGCTGCATTAAATATCAGTGGTAAAAGTCTCCTCAATTTCAGTGGACAGAGATTCAAACACACTCTCATTCTTATTATTTGTACTAAACTCCACTTTTGACTTTCATATTATATATTTTTTCATTTCTTCTGAATTCCATAATTTCTTCTGTTCTTGCTATGGGGAGACCTTCAGTGACTAGAGTTTAAATTCATAACGTCGTTCTCATGAGTCAATCCATAGCGTGCCTTCAAGAAACATATGAGATACCACATCTGGTATAGCTCTCGGCCTGCTGTTCAGGGTGCTTTGTAGAGGTGTTGAGAACACCAGTTTGAACTGCCTAATGCTGAGCAGGACAATGAACCTGAATTTCCCACCTACTGCAGTGTTCACTCTACTGGGCTATAACCATATATGTAGATGCAACTTGACCTTTCTCTCTAAATTGGCAACATTTCATGAGCTGTCTGTTTCTCCAAATGTTTGTGTGTTCTGGGAATGCAGATTGGGTTCGGTCTCTAATAGGAATGAAGCATTTGTAATGGGACTGAGACAGGAAATCCCAGAAAGGGGCAATTTTGAGATGAGCAGAAGCAAAACTGGGACCTCAGATAGCTTTTCATTCAAACAGAAGAACATTTAATAAGACTAGCAGTAGTAGAATAGGGATTTTGGGCTGAAATCTTGATCTTTATCACGGTCTTGCTTATGTTCAGCCTTGTGATAGTCCCTCTCCTCTTTTTCTCTGCTTCCAAAACCATGGAGATAATAGTGATTTACTGCTGCGTTGGCTCATAAAGATGCACTAAGAGTCTGATCCAGGAAGTCAGTAGGATTTTTGCCACAATGAATCAGTATAACTCACGTTGCATAAAATGAGCAGACATAAAGTGCATTTCAGGACATGATATGGCCTTGTACTGTCTCCTGTGATGGCGCATGGAATTCCCTTGAAGAAAACAACTAGACCATTGTTTTTACATTGTGGGGCAGAAATGTTTCACCTGGAAACTGTCATTTCTCCTTATGTCTTTATTTTTGAATCTCCATGACTATTGGTCTCTGGGAGGTCAGTATAAGGCCACATCCTTGCCAGAGTTATTCTTTTTGAAACCATAACAACTAAGTCTGGGAATTTGTCTGTCTTTTGAATGTCTCTCTTTGAGAACTACCACCTCTTACATAGCTTGCAGATTTTTAGGTTCCTCCTTTCTCAGGTGTGTCATTCGGTATAAACTATACCCCCAAAAGACATGGAAAGGAAGAAGGAAGACACAAATCAATACAGGATAAGGACAGATAATCAGTCAGAACTCAAAATCAGGAGCAGATGTAGCCCAATTAAACTCAGCAGTTCACAGGTGTTCACAGGAATGACTTTAACATAAAAATACACTTCTCTTTAGTGCTCCTTAATTTTTTTTTCTAGAGCTCTTTAAATTTTATATACTTCACCAAACTAAAGTAGAAAAAGTAGACAGGTAATTGGAGATTAGTTGGATATAATTGACTTAAAATTCAACATGTTAATTGTTTGTTTGATTTTGGAATCATGGTGAACCATACTTACTGAGGGGATGAGGGTTAAATGATACTGCATAATTTGTGCATATCATTTGGTTTTGAACTCCTGGCAAAATGCATCCACAATTAAAACTGATATACAAAAGATCTGCAGGTCACTGGAAAATGCTGGAACTCTAGTCCTAATTGGCTTCAATATGTGTAATTATTTGTCAGCAACATGTGATGGAATTTGTCATTGTCTCACTACCTGGACACCATGCTATCAGCCGGAAACACAGCACATATGCCATTCATTCTTTTCAAGCTGGTGCTTTCCTGACTGCTGCTTTAGGACTTTATTGAGGGGACTGGGCAGAGTGATAATGCACACATTTTTCATGAGTATCTGTTGTTGTGGTATTAGCATTAATCCTTTGACTTCCTATTACATTGCAGAATTGAAAGGTTCTCTTTTGTCCAGGTGCCGTAACATGTGGAAGACAGAATTCTATCTACTTTTCATATTTTATATTTTACTGGGATGATTTTTTTTCTGGAAATCATGTAACACAGGTTTTACCTTAGTATAGCTCCTAAAAGGATGGGTGCTTTCTTTTCTTGGTAAGTCAGACCTTTAGTATAAAGTTCTTACCTGCAGATAATATTTGCATTCAGGGCAAGATGCACCTGCAAGTTCAAAGAACGGGCTGGAAAGTATGCATGACATTGCCATCTTTAACTACCTTTACAATGCAAACCTTACATTATTTGGCTTTATTTAACCCACTCTTCAGTGCTATTTTTCTTATGCCAGTGCACACCCTGTTTCTTAAGCAAATGAGCTCTGCCTGTCTTAATTTGTTGAAATCTTCAGGATCAGACCTGATAGCTTTTAGCTTTCCAGATTTGGCAGAAAATTACATTTAGTCAATAGGCTAAAGCTTTTGCTGTGTTATTTGAGAACTAATGTAGCTATAATTCTTTCATTACATTGAGTCCCAGTATTTGACTTCCCTGTAGCAATTTCCACATTAGTCTAATCTGGCTAGCAAAGGCACGCAAGCCACTTCGGCATCCCTCTGTTATCATTTGCACTTCCTCTCTCTTCATTTCATCAGTATCAGTATGTTTTTCAGTGGTATATCCTGTGAGTCTTTGTTCTTGTTGATTTCTTTGCACTGTATAATGAGAAGTTATGTGGGCCTTCTGAAAACACAGGAGGAATTGCTGGAAGGTATTAGTAAAATAGCAGGGTTTGAGTAATTTAGTCTATAATCTCACTTCAAATATTGAGGTTACCCTTCTGAGTAAAAAGCAGCATGTGGACTCTTGTTTATATCTCCAGTCATACTTACTGGCTTGGACTGAAAGCACTGTTAAACTCAAAAAAGAGCTTTTTGTCTGTGTGCAAGGGGAGAGATATAGATGATTTTGCCAAATAGAACTGTTGTTGGTCTAGTTTGGGTTTTTTTATACAACTTTCCTCTAAAAATTGACTTTGTGTATGTGCTAATACAAGGCACTGTAAAGACAAACCACTTGTAGGATCTTGCTTTACCTCTTCTGAGGTAAATCTAGCCACCTTTTCTTTGACCTATTAACAACTGATATTAGGTCTAACATGTCATATCACCATTAAGAGCACCACAACATGTCATATCACCATTAAGAACACCACTGGCAGGATGTAGAGTTGTTCTCATATTCCAGAGGGATGGCTGTATAGATCAGACCAATGGTCTGACAATGAGCCAAAGGAGATGTCTTCAGCAGATTAAAATAACTCTGTAATTCTATGCCAATGTTCAGTGATTCAAGGACTTCCTGAGTCAGTTTGGTGGCTTGACCTTGGCCAGCAGCCAGACACCCACCTAGCTGCTCTCGCACTCTCCTTCCTCAGCAGTATAGGGGAGAAAGTAAGATGAAAAAAACTGTAGGTTTGGTGTGGCGTCCTCCATAAGCTGCAAGTGTGGATATCTGCTCTGATGTGGTCCTTCATGGGCTGCAGGAAGCCAACCCATTTCACCATGGTCTTCTCCAGAGGCTGCTGGGGAATCTCTGTTCCACCACCTGGGGCACCTTCTCCTTCTTCACTGACCTTCATGTCTACAGGGCTGTTTCTCTCACATTTTCTCACTCCTCACTCTCACAGCTGCTGTGTAGCATTTTTCACCCATTCTTAAACTTATTTTCACCGAAGCACCACCACCTCAGCTGCGGGGCTCAGCCGTGCCCTGTGGTGGGTCGGTTGGAGCTGGCTGGAATCTGCTGTGTCCAGCACGGGGCAGCACCGGCCTCTCCTCACAGAGGCCACCCCTGCAGCCCCCTGCTGCAGTATTGACCCTTTCCATGACATTCATGATTTTAGCCCCATTAACACTTATACCCCCCTCAATTAATCTCCGTTCCAGGCTGAAAACACCTATTTAACTAACCTAATCCATCCCAAGAACAATGATTCTTTCTTCTGAAGGAAATTGTTCTTCCTTAATAAGGATAACTTTGATCATCCTTGTTGCCCCCCGCTGAGGGTGGCTGAGAGGGTAGTGGGGCAGACAGGTTCTCCAAACAAAATTCAAGGTACCGATCTTTCCTGAGGAAAGAAGGTATATTCTTTAGCTTTTTGCTTTGTTTTTGCTGGGAGTTAACCTTTATTTATGGACTGAATGCAGAGTTAAGAGTTCTACTCTCTGCTTTTCCAAGGTAAGACTATCACTGGACTTCTCCATGTTATAGTTTTCACTATCTGCAGTAAAAGAAACTATAAATTAATTATTAGGATGGCATATAAATTAAATAACATTTAATATTTGAAAAACAATTAAAATTTGGTGCTTATGGAGTAATATGTATTTTATATATGTTATTATTCCCTGGTTTTAAGGAGATCATGACAACAGAGTGACTTTAACATTTAAACATTTCTGAAGCACGGGAATTTGTTTTAAAAAGGTGAAAGCTGTTTCCCAGCATGACATAATAGTGAGTTTCTTATACTTTTTGAAATGCAAAGTAAAACAATTACTCAGTTAAGGAATTAAATTATTTAAATTGCAAGTGGAATTTGTTACTCTTTCAAGTAATTTTTAAAAATTAATAAAACATTACTTAAGTAAATTTGGTGCTTATATCTCAAATATAGTGTAATAAATTTCACATAAATGAATAAGTCATTATTTAATTTAAGTATTAAAACCAGATCATTTGCTAACAGTTAGTATGAGCCTGTGTCTCTTCATGCAGCACTTGACTGTAGGATGAAACCAGTTTTATCGGTTGTCTTCCTTGACTAGACTGGGCTGGCAAGAAAGGAGAGGCTGGTACCATGAAGACCTGCAGGACTCAGCAAAAAAGGAAGAGTGGATGGAACTGGTGTATCTCATCAGTCTGCTTCATTGTATTTTAGGCACAGCACTGCCCTTGCCATGGTTATACATCCTGCAGAATTTTCTGTGGGATATATTGTTTAAAATGAGTTCTGCCAGAACGGTGGTCTCACTGCAGAGTGGCAACATGCTGCAGATCACATCAGGAAACTGTTAAGCTGTTTGACATGGCCTGACAATCCATCCACACCCTAGCTGCAAATTTGGCAGACCCCAGAAACCTAACCTTGGGCGCAACTGGGAGGCTGGAGCTGAGATTCCAGAATTGCAAAGAGCCATGCTTCCCAGATTAGCAGCCTCCCTAGCGTGAGCTGCCTGATGAAAAGCTGGAGAGCTCTGCAAGCCAAAACAGCATTGTGATACATCACGACCTCCAAGGCAGAATTTTGACTACCTACTTTTTTAAAAATTCCCTTTCATGGAGTTTTTGATACATCTACTTTCACTCCCAAGTAGGTGATTTTCCAATTTGCTTTCTCAATCCCACTTTCCCTCTGCCTTCTCCCCTAAAATATTGGCTTTGATGGTTACAAATGCTTCATGCTTTCCTCCTAGTCAGTAGCCCTGGATTTTCTCTCTGGAAGCCCCATCTTGAGCTGTAAATCCTGGCTCTTCAGCCTTTTCAGGGCAGGCAAGGAGGCTGGTCATTACAGGATTTTCAAAATGCAAAGGCTTTTGTACATGGAAATTGAGGAACAACCACCTTAGCTCTAAACATTCTTAATTAAAACAGTGTAATTAATGTAAAAAACTTCTTTTTTTTCCACAGCCGGGTGTTTAGTCACTGAATAGCCAAGTTTTACAAGGGATGTTTAAATTATATTTAATACAGTATGTTTTTTAAATTGCATTAATAAATACTATTTAGTAGGATATGGTATAATAATTTCTATGAAAAGTGATTAAGAACTTCTAAAAATTGGTTATTAAACATGATTTAAATTTATTCTGTCTGCTGAAATACAAACTGCCTATCACAAACCATAGCCACCTCCACACTGTTTTTGTGTTCTTGTCTACATTTAATTACACAAATGATTGCATTTTTAGTTCACCTTTCAAAACTTCATATGTATCTAGGGGACGGTGTATTATACATGACAACTGATACAGGGTATTTTCATCAAATCCAACAATACTTGTTCATAATTACTTTTTAATCATGTAAATGACTTAATAGTATTAGATGACAGTAACTTTATGTCTTCCTGCTGAAAAATACATTATGGGAAAGAAACTATTCAAGTGAGTTAGAACTTAAGGAGCTCTTGACTTCTACTCCTCCTAGGGCGGGGGGTTTTGCAATTCTGGCAAAGGAATAGTGTCAAAAGCTCATCAGTTCCTTGGAGACAGAAAGCCAGAAGGAAATTAAATTATTTGTCTGTGGCTAGTACCCTAGGTCTGACAAAAGCCATCAGCTGTGCTGCTTTCTCATTTCCATCTATCTCCAAGTGAGCTAAGTCACAACTAATTCTCACCTTCTGGTTGTTAACTGGCCAGTGTTTGGTGAGCTAGTCAGCAGTCTTTCCTTAACATGGATTTTTTATCAGAATTGGTCAGTCCACCAAAACTGGAATGTTAATTAAAACTCTTTTATTTTGATATAAATTTGCATTACCAAAAGTAGTCACATTTCCATGGGAAGCTTTAACTCTGGGGCTGCTGGGCACCTCAGGCTGTCAATTATCTCTGGCTGCAGGGCAGCGTTGCTGTGCGGTCTCTGCTACAGCGTGGAAGCTGGAGAACTTGGAGAGCTACAGTTTGACACCTCTCTTTGTGCTTTTATGTTCAGACTCCTTTGACAGGGGACTTTCTTGACTTTTATGGCCTTTCAGGTCCATTCTCCAAACCTCAGGAACAGTTTTGGTGATACCCTGGGGAAATGGAGTAACCATTCCTTCCATTTCATGTCACTATCAAAGTTTTGGACAGAAATTCATTATTTTTCTTTGCCTATGTTTAAAAGTGTTTTATTTGTGCAAGATGCTGATGTTTGTAATTCGCCTTTCAAATCAGGAAATCCTCTTCTGAAATTTTCAATTTCTGCCAGCACAAATGTTTTGAATTTTCATTACCTGTAGTTGCCTGCAGTTGTCTTCATTCAAGAAAGAATACAGAGGTTAGAAGTGTTGATTCAGTGTGTATTACTGGAGTTGCTTGATTGAAAAAATCAACAATTCATGGGAACACATTCTTATTTTCAAAAGAATTTCACTAAGATGTCAAAATACTTCAGTTCAATTAAATTAAGAATTGTATTTCAAATAGATAAAGAGTTATTTTTTAAAACAAAACAAAACAAAACAAAACAAAACAACTTTATTTCTATTTCATTTTTTTCTGGCTATGACATATAAATCCTACCTTGAGTACATTATGAATGATGGTTGAGGAAAAGGCCCAAAAAAGTAAACACTGCTCCTGCATTGGTGTCCTCTGATGCCAGTGATTGTTTTTGCACTGCAGTTTTGGAAGTAGAAGTACTGAAAACAGTACCAAGAAAAGTCAGCAGCTATGGGCTGTACTAAAACTCAGTGCAATATTGTGGAAATTCCAGCAGAGCTGGTGGGGAAAAGGTATTACTTTGAGGGTCAGTGATGGGCACGGAATGATGTCAGCTTTTATTTTTATACAGAGCAAAGCTTTCACTTTACCTAAAGAATAATATTGTTAGGATTGAAATATATTTTTAAAAAAATATATACACTTGACCCCCTGACTCCCAAGATATTTCAATGTTTTGTCCTCATTTTTGGCTTATGACTGCTTTTCAAAATCCCAGCACTTTGTATTGGATGGAAATTCCATTTTTCAGAAGGAAATTGTTATTTCCTGTGTGCATTTCCCAATCTGCTGTGTCTCAGATATATGACTTGAATATCCTTTAAATTGGCGCAGCATACTGTGGCCAGCCGCTCACTGCTATATCATGTCTGTTTAGTACTTACTCAAATGATTCTGTAAAAAAAAACCCAACCCAAATTAACATGTTTTTCTATACTTTCTTCCTGAATGAGGAAAAAAAATTTAAAGTATGAAATCCGAATGCTCAAAACCGCGCAATTAAATCAACAAGCAAACAAATAGAGAAGGAATAACTTTTTAAAACAAAAAATTATTTCTATAAAAATCATTATTTCTGAGAAATCTTGATGCGGGGAAGGAGAGGGACTATGTAGTAATACTGGTGATATTAATACATAATTGGTATTTATCTCAGAAAATTTTTTGTTTTCCTACAGTGAATAAACTCAAGACATAACTAAGTACTATTTCTGTGAAATTCCAGACTTTTCTTGGCCTTCAGTTCTTGCACTGAAATGGGAGGGATTCTTTGAATAAAATGCTTGAAAAATAATTTAGAAATTTTCATTCAATTGATTTGTATAGTCAGCAGATACCTCCAGAGATAGTTGGGATGATGGTTAGTGAGAGGTATCTCTCACCTTTGGTCCAATAGAGCCTGGGTATGTTGTTGGGGGTACAGTTTCAGAGGTGCTGTTTTTTTGACAGAAGACAGCTTCCCTCACCCTTCTTTCCACTGCTCTGTCAGCTTATTACTTTCCATGTACTATAGCTCACAGCCTCTTCTGTTGTCTCTTTTTTACAGAATTCTCTTTATCACACACCATTTGACTGACCTTGTTATGGTGTGGCCCCTACCATGAGTCTTGATAGTGCTAAGAACTGACAAACTTTTGAGTGTGGATAACTACTAGGGGTAGAGGGAACAAACACCTGGCTTTGCTGCTGGAACCATTCTGTGGTAAAATGGTACCCTGAGAACAGCTACTCAATTTTCGGGCAGATAAAGCTTTGGGAAAGGAATCCTACCTAGCAAAGGCAAAACCAAGGTTTCTATTCTTCCTTACTGGGAATCATAATTAATACTTATCCCATGGGAAAAAAAAACCAACCCAACAGCTCTAAACTGTGGGGTGGGTAAATGTCATTGATAAAACTGAGTCTTGCTGGACAAGAGCTAGAAGAAATGGGAAGAACATGTGAAGATAAATCAGGAAGAGTGAACAGAATGAACAGAGGAGAAATGGAAGCAATTTTTAGTTACACTGACATTTCCTGAATAATTCTCCTTCTTACTTTTTCTTCATTCTTGAAGGAAAAGTTGACAGCAACATCTAGGGCCAGGATAAAATGACTGTCTGCATTTTGCTGTTCTCCAGCTAATCAGTACAGCACAGGACATTATGCTCAGTCTCATTCTTTCAGTGTTTGCTCAGGAGCTGAAGGAAGTTGGTTAGTGTCAAACATGTAAGAGAGTATTCGAAGACTGGAACTCTTTCATGGTTTAAAAAGAGATCAGCTTTAAGTAAAGTCTTAGAGAAACATTTTCCTGGATTTCAATCTGTGTCAAAGCTGTGCTATCAGAAAGCCAGTGCCATGTAGAAAGCATTATTAACCTTTGAAAACCAAGCAAGAGTAGCTGTTAAGACTGGAGGTGTAATGATTACTTTTGCAGTGACTTGCCAAACCAAGGTTAGCAGTGTCTTAGGAGAAGTTGCAGATCCCATGGGTTTACTTTTGTTAATCTAATAGTTATTTTTGTCCCTGTGAAAAGTTACGATAGACACACTGTTGTCATGACTTTTTGTCCACCTCTCCTCCAGACAGCATTAGGATTTTCTGTGTTGTTTTTTGCTACGACGAGAAACTCTGAAATCCTAGCTGCATTGGACACACTGAGTCATCTTTGTTTGTACCACTTAGCAAGATCCTTTCCTGAGTGAGCAGAATCTCTTTCTGGCTTTATTTTCCTTACCTTCTCCTCCTTGGTATAGGAATTCTGTGCTGACTCACAAACACTCATGCTCTGCTGCCAATTAGTTTGGGTCTGGTGCCTGAGGCACAGAAGTTGGCCGTTTCCAAAGCTTGGAAGATACTTGAGATCAGCACCTTTGGCAATGCATCTTGTTTTGGCATTACCACTTCATATTTCCAGTTTCTAGCACACTGATTTTGCAGCTTCCAATTCCTTCTCTGGATAGCCAAGATATTGCTTATTATATAAAGAATTGTGGCTAAATTTTATCTTCATCTCTTCTGTGGCAGTGGGATAAATACCAACACTATATTTGACCGAAATTTTGAAGGACATTTACTCTCTTCCAAATTGGCCAGGGAACCGGTGGAATCACAGAAGATTAGCCAGGACTCCACCACTGATCCTGTCTCCAGGCTGCTTTACACAGCATGTCTATGCTAAAGCTGTAGAAAATATTTATGAGTAGAAGGATATTACAAAAGGGGTTTGCCTGAAGATCTATATTTATCTTGGGAAGTTTCAGAAGATCTTAGGAAAAGCAAGGGATATTTCTTTCCTTACTACTGAATAATCATTTATGCTTGGTGGAAACTCAAATTTCTGAGCTATTTCTTTGACCTGCTTGAATGTTTAAATATCAAATGCAAAAACTGTGCTAAAGAACAAAAAGCACGCTCAAAACATGGGACAGAACTACAAGTGACCAGGAAGCAGTATGCTATGCATACTAGTGAGACCTATTTCACACTCTTGTGCTTCTCCAGATGCGGCACGGAATGTGGATTTTGCTGCATCATCATCTAGTATTGTTAAGGTATTTTATATTGTATTCTGTGACATGGAAAAAGCCATTGTATAACTTGCCTTTAGCCATATTATATGTATGTCACGGGGTCAAAAGGTCAGACAACAGTCTCACATAAAGCTTTCTGGACTGCAGTTTGAATTACAAGTCTTATTTTTTTTTATTTTGGAAAGATTACTGGTTTAAAAACATTCATTACTATAACATACTCTTAAACCTGCTAGAAGAACCAGATTCACAAAATGAATGTTACATTTTTGAAGATCTATAGCTTGGCAGAAATCATGTAAAGTGGAAATCAGCTCCAATTTTTGGTTTAATTTTTTTTGTTTCAACTGTGAGGCCTAAATCCCATTTCCACAAATGCATGCATTTTTCCTTTTGATTTCTGCTTTTATAATAAATGAATCATTATACCACATTTTACCTAATTCCAATTATATATCGGTCACTTCTCTGACAAAAAGTGCTCACATTTTCATTGTAAAAATGTCTTGATTTAATAAATACCAAAAACACTATAATCATTACCTAAAAATGAACTTATTTCATAAATGTACCAATTTATATTTTAAGACAAGCAATGTCCACATGGAAAAGTCAGGCAGATATTAATTTTATTGTGTAAATCCCCTTTACAATGTATGTTCCCTAATTTGAAATCTAAGGTACTTTAAAAGTATTGTGAAGCTGGAGAAATAATACATCAGCTAAAATCCAGAGGCTTACAATTTGCTCTTCTTCACACCATTGAGCTTTGTGTAATAAGTAATGGAAAATGCTTTTTCATTAGTGCAGTTGATAAAGTTAAAACTTTTCTTGATTAATATTCTCTTTCAGAAATCAGGAACTGCTATGGATTTATGCTATGGATGTGTCTTGATGCTTGTAATTTCTTTTGTACTAAAGATACAGCTGATAAGGATTTTATTTAATAAGGATAATTGTTATTGAAAGGTTTAGATGTTTAATATTCCTTAGGTATCCCTACTGACAAATCTAAAAAATGTGAGAATCTCTGATACTTGAAGATGACCTTCAGTGATATTACAGGAATTTATGCAAGTCTTATTCAGGTAAATGGTGCAAGGAATATGGTATTTCATTGCTCTCGTGTTGATACAACAGATAAAGGCAGGGCCTGCAGATGATGACTACTGTGGGCAACTGTATGAACCGAAGTGTTCTTTTTGACTCTGTTAAGGATTAACACAGTTAGTAGATGTCACCTTTTAAAATCCATATAAATCTTACTTCAAAGAATTTTGGAAGCATTTCAATATTCTGATTCTATCCCAAGTCATTTTGGGATAGTCAGTTAACTGTCCCAGTTACCACCAGTTACAATTACTGTAAATTATAACAGTAACAAGCACTGCACACGCACCAACTGCAGGATGTATTGATTATATCTATACAAGTTAAACATGCCTGGGAACTTTCCTGGGCACTGAGATCAGCTTGTAAGAAATGACACCTGCTGATGTTAGTCTTAGCTTCCAGAACAGGGAGTGCATGCGGTCTGCCTGCTGGGAACAGTCCCCAGAATACATTAAGCCTCAATCCATGTCCAGGAATGGTTTGGGAAAGCACTAGCAGGACCCCAGCCTAGAATTGTACCAGGGTCTTATGAAAAAAAAATGATGGTATGAATGATAGTCTCCCAGTACCAGGAGATGTTCTTCAGGACTGTCTAATATTTTTAAAAAATGTGGCCTTTCTATCCCAACTGCTCTTGGACAGATTGCTGGTTGCAGCGGGAATTCTAAGATTATTAGTGAGAGAAGAATACATGCAAAGTTTTCTGAAAAGAAAAAGACAACATGTATGATTCATGAAATTCAAGAACTCAGGAGGAGAGAATAGAGTGATATAAAGGATAAAAAGGTCAGTCATAGAATATGTATCTGGACCTACACAACAAGTGCATAAATATTTGTATATGCTAACACTGTTTCTGAAGAGAGAAGTTCTGTTGATGCAGGAGGAGACCCTTGGCTAGGAAACTTCCTTGTCTTCATGCATTTCAGTAGCTTGATTTGCTTCCAGAGTGCAGGACCTGAAGACCAACTCTGTTCTCTGTTGGTGATTAACTCTTCCACTGCTGATGAAGAATTATTCACATGGAATATTCAAAAAATGTGAAGACATTTTCATGCTCACAGAAGCCCTACGCCTACAAGTGAGCTTAAACAAGCCAGTTGAGTTATGTGTACTGGCTTCCTCAAATAAGGCAGGAAGAAGAAGAACTCCTTGGGCATGAACCATCAGTGTCAGAGTTAATGGTAGACACAGATTTTCTCTGAATATATTACTTTGCTATTTTCTCAAAAGGATATCAAAGATCCACTAGGCATGGTTGCCCAGCTACTGTAAGGTCTTGAAACACCGTTGAAATCAATGGGAGATTTAAAGTCTAAAGAATTTGTTGAAGATCTGGGTGCTGCTATCCATTTCCATGAATCTTTTGTGGCAAGTGTAAGACATTCATAGCAATTTCAGGGTTAGCACTTTGCAGCTATATTTATTCACTGTCTTAGAATGTTTGTTTTGCCCCCTGTTGTCTTGCTTATGGGTATCTGAACTCTTAAGGTACTGTTTTGTATTCAAGAACTTTAATTCTCTTTTAATTCCACCGTGGTCATATCCTCCACTAACTTTATGTTTAGATTTTTCTCTCCAGGTGTCATTTCATCAGTGAGTAAAATTCGGTTGATGCTAGCAGTGAGATGCATTTGCTGATTCTGGGACATATTTCTATTTTTCCAGTGATTTTTTTTTCCTAAAATAATTTCTTTTTAATATTTAAGACAGAATAATCCACCATGGGCTGATCAGAACTTTGATCTTGATCTCATCCCTGATCACTTTGGCATTGATTTAACATTATTCTTGCCTTACCAGACAGACTAGGATAAAAACTGTCGTGTGCATTCATCTTTGTTAAAAGATGAATGAATTAGACAGGCTTTAAAAGCTTTTTAAAGAGCAAGGTGCTGGAGCTGCATTCTCAATCTGCATTCTTTCCTGCTGTTTTATGGGATGTACTGAAAGTCTGCTTTTTAGAGGTCAGAGCATTTTTTTCCAGGTGTGAAAAAAGGATGTAAGCCATAAATTAAAAGGCCTATAGGATAAGTTCAAGAACTAGTCCATTCCAGCTACAAACACCTTATTCCCTTGAAAATTATGACTCATAAAAAGCAAGAATCATATCTCATTTCTAGAACTCCAGCTAGCTTAACTCTTATCCATTTGTGGATTGGGCTTTGCCATTTATAATAAAATTTAAAAAAAAAATAACCCTTCTTTGTTCTGTTAACTCAGGAAAGAGAAGTATAACCTGCTGGAATAAAAAATACTTAGAGGAGGTCTTACCTGATTGTAAGTATCTATAAGGGCTTTGTGATATACCTTCATCTTTTATTCTCCTCTAAATTAGCAGCCAACAGATGTATGACATTTTCTATCTAGCTGCCCAGTGTCATCTTTATGTGATATAAAAGGAAGAAATTAATGAGTTCCTTGGAAGCACGTGAAAAATACACAGTAACAGGAAAGAATACTCAGCATGGTAAAGCAAGCATGTCCAGCATGATGGGAAAAAAGTGCTCATTGAAACACCAGGTCTGAAAATTGCCTGGCTTTCCTGGGGGAACTGCCTCTTTGCCAGTATTCCAATTCTTAGCTGAAGAAAAGAGATTCAAAGATATGTGCTTCACACTCCATCTTCTTTATAAGTGCCAGTCTGAGTATATTATTCTAAACTTATGACAAAGGATCCCGAGCTTTTATTGTTAAAATTAAATTAACAGAAGCAGACAGGTTAGGTTTAAAATTACTTCTTTGTGGACATTAAGTAATGGTAGAGAAACAGTGAGATTATGCTAAGTAACACTGCCTTGAGCCTGTCACTACCTTTTTCCTCTGCTACACAAGCTGTTTTTCCAGCAGACAGTCTTGTACAATATAGAGAGAATGGGGATTTGAGTTACAGTGTAATGTAGGATTACATTTGGCACTTGGATTAGGGCCCTTACTTCCAATTCTCCTCTGGTTTGCTGTAAAAAACTAATAAGTATGTGTCAGATCCTTTTCTCTTTTACAGAGGTTTGTGACAGGGATAAACCATATTCTCCTGTTATTCTTGTTAGCTCAAGGCTCAGCGATCAGGTGCTGTACTGTTTCCCTCATTTATTCAGCACTGTATTACCTTCAGTTGTGTCTTGATTGATTTGAAGTTACTTTAACATTTGTAGTCCACAGAGAAGATCAGAATATTTCCATCTATCTTTTGAAGACTTTCTCGTAGGATTTCAAGTATGACAGGACAGTCATGGCATTCTAGATCTGGAAGAAAAGTCAGCAACTGACTCATTAAATGGGACTTAAGCAGAAAGTAGATACCAGAAACCGGGACCTGGAAAGTCGTGGTCAGCAGTTGCCTGAGGCTTGCAACATGTAAACTTCATACATACTTTTATTATCTTTGACACTGAGCGGACATTGAGACCATGTCTTTGTGTGTGCCTAAGAGCACCTTGGCCCAGCTGATCAGCACAGTACCACCTGAATGGGATTTAGAAAACAAAACAAATTTTGGTTTCAATTAGCTTTAGTCATCTATAGTGCAGAGTCAACTTCTGAACTAATAATGATGGATTCTCTTGATGATCAGTAGAATAACGTAAGCAATTCTAGAGTGGGATCAATCTCATCCTAAACTAAACTGTACCAAAATAGGTGAGATGCCACAAAAGTGTCTCTTTCTCTCCATTAACTGTACAGCGAATCTAAACATATATCTCAGATGATGGCATTGGAACTTAATTGAGATGAAGCCCACCTTTTCATATCCTGCCTTCTGGCTTCCTGAGGGATTAAATACAGGGTGCATTCTCAGAGTACGCAGACTGAAAAGACTGGCCATTGAATAAATGCAGCTAAAGCTGCCACTTTCTTTAGAAGAAAGGTCTAGTTAGTGTCTTTGTGTCACATTTCATAACAGCCTAGTAGCCATGGTAACCAACAGTGGACAATCAGTTGGTTGAGATGGCTCCAGTGATGCCACCCTCCTAATGTACTTGCTTGCAAGATCACTAAGCAAGGAAGAAATTGAAATAGAAGACAACAGGACAGTGAAAGAGAGGGATATTTGCAGTGCTTCTGCAATATAACATCGATTTTCCCTCTGCTGACACGTGATATATGACGCACTCAGTGGTGAATGACTTAAGGTTTTCATGGCTGATGGATTTAATTTGAAATCCGTCATTAATTATTTTAAGGAATAAACTTGCCGGTTCATCAATTCCAGGTATGCTCACTTTCCTGAAACAACTGTTTTGCACTACTGAAAACTGTAATCACTCTATTCCTGTTATTTCTGTTAAGCTTATAAAGGTGTTTCAAATTACTGATGGCATATAGTGAATCACATTTGCTCTTTGTTGTATAATGAAAAATGATTGTTTCCTACAAGAAGCTAAAGCAGGTGATATTTTTAGAGTGAAAATGTGAATAATTGAGGTTTGAATGACATGATGTTACTGCTTTGGGCTGTCCCACTTGCAGTTAGGAAAGAATTGGTGAACTAGTTTAACCTCATGGTTTATGGTATCATCACACGTCTCTTTGTTTGCTCTTCTGCTACTATACATCAGTGGAACATTGCTCTGCTCTCTTTTTCCCAAGTAATTACATACTTAAAGTAGGATAGCATATAATAGCTACTATCATGATGCCAATACAGCCTCCTGAAGTCTTTTTTGTTATCTTGTTATTTATAGAGAAGTTAGTGGTTTTGACAAAGAAGTAAATTCCTTAAATGGTATTATCCTTTCCATACCCAGTTATTAAATCAATAGATTTTCAGAGACAATGGAGGATTGTTAATCCATGGTTCTACCTGGAGAAAGACCATGCAAAATAAACCAAGAAGCATCAGAGATGTTTCAGAAAAAAATAAAGGACAAATCTTTACATGTGTTGGTTTTGATTTGCTGGTTTTGTTGTTGTTAGCAGTGTGATTCTACAAGTAGCAAGTTGCAATGACATACACAGCACTGTAAGGTACCTATGGGTAGGTCAGCATCGATGGGTATAAACTCGTGTCGTTCTTTATATCTAGTGGACTGCAAAGTGACATCCCCTGCTTTATTGCCTGTCTTTGAGTACTCTGTTGCTGGTAATGTTTTCTGCTTTTTCAAGCACTAATTCTGGTTTGGCAAAAGCTTCTGCATGCCAGCTGTGGTGGCAGATAGATGGATATCACAAACTGTTACTCATTCTCCCCAGCAATGCCTCTGCTACAGAAATAACCAGAGTGAGACTGATCTCACTTAATTTTAGATACCTACATCACCTTTGAGCCCATCACTACTTTTAGGACACATTGCTGCTTGACTTACTTTAGATGTCTGTCTTTCAGTGGGATGAGTTATACACTCAAAGTGCTTGTTTCTATCTGTGGACTATATGGGTTTAAGAGCTTCAATGAGGACTTTTGATTAGTAGAAATTTACTTTTAGACTGATGAAGCTGCCTCTGTGAGTCGTTACTTAGACCATTCTGGGCTGCATGAGAGGCTCACAGGGGACTGTTGCCAGGAACTGCTAGCCCAGGAACTGACTATCTACGTGGCATCAACAGGAAGAAGTGAAAGCTGTATTAAGCCTAATCCAGAAATTATCTAAACGGTGGCAGAAAGCAGGAAAAAAAAATCAGCTCATAATTTCTGCCACCAAGACCACTTCAGTTTTTTTTTTTCCAGTTGGAGTACACCTATACCAATAAATTAAGCCATTCCAGGAAAATATTCCTGAGTGCAGAAACTGGACTGTCTGTACTGCTGAATTATTGAAGAGGTCTCAGTACAGTTTTGGCCTGTGCTGACAGCTTTTAGATAGGGGGAGTCAGGAGCCAGGGACTCAAACTCCAATATTCAGTTTGGATATGGATACCCTATTTTGGGGAATAAGCAAGTTTAATGATGTGGTTGTGGACCATTTCATGCCAGTTGCCCTCAATGCCAGAGAACATTCCTGATCATGTTTAATTTACTAGTATAGATGTAGCCGGAGTGGATGCATGTATTAGTTCCTGATAAAGTTAAATTGACTACATTTTCTGAAACTTTCCAGAAAGTGAACTCCAACTCTTCTGTACTGTAGAAGCATTCTGTATTCACTGTCATTAGAATGATAACATATTTGATTATTCTTCTCATTTGTGTGTCCTTTGGCTGTTACCCAAACTGCCAGTAGCTTGTTTTTTCTGTGCACATTGAGAAGAAGAAGAAGTGCATCTCAAAATTAACACCAATTTGTAATGAAAATAGAGTCCACTGATAGGAAAGGCTCTATGAACAGAAAGCAGCCATGTTCGTCTGGCCACATTGAGTTTCTCGTGTGTTATAGCATAAGATACTGTTTCTACTACCCCCCATCATTCTTTGGCACATGTTGATTTCTGAGCCCCTCATGCTTAACCCTTAGAGTCTCCCTTCATCAAGAAGGGAAATACAGTCCTTTGCAACCACAAATCTTTCAAAATTCGTTACCACTGTGCCTACAAAACTGTAAACTCTGGGACATTTTTTCAACAAATATTTAAAAAGAAGTTTCATAACAGTTGGCAATATCCAATCAGAAATAAGATTCAATGTCATGCTGCATATTTACATAAAGTAAAAATCTCTCAGGTAACACTCATTTGTGAGAGAAGGAGCTTCTATGAGCAATTATCAGTGACCCTTTCTTGAATACACCAATCAAATTAGCATTTCTCAGGACAAAAAAAAGTACATTTTTTTAACAATAAAAAGAAAAAGGAAGTAGTCTCAGAATAGAAAACCATAATGAGTGTCAGTAGTTCTCCCAGTGGGAATTATTCATGATTATGTCAACCTTTTTCAGACAAATTCAAATTCTGAGAGAGAGTGAATGAGACCCACAGAACTAGTAGCAGAAATTTTCCAGTCCAGTTCTTAAAAATAAATGTATTGGTCTGACAAGTGAAGTAAGGATTCAGAATCTGACCTAGGAGTGGTAGACAGCTCTTTCTAATGTCTAATTATAGGCAATGACATATCTGCCAGGACAAAACCCCAAAGGAGGCGGGTGAAGTATTTAACATTCAGTATTGAAAATGAGGAACCAGTTATCTGTCTGAAATAAATTGTTTTTATTCTGCTTAAGAATTTAGTCCCGTGAATTAGATTCTTGTAGTTTTTTTACTCTGTCCTTGTTTGTCTTCACCCAGATAAATGGCACAATAAGGAGAACAGAACTTAATCCTTGTTGTGAGTTCCCCTGTAATTCAGAAGCCTCCTTATAATTAGGGATTTTTTTTTAGAGATTTCATACTCCCAGAATGAATGCTACAAATCCCAGCACTGGCTAAAGTTGTGCCTTCTACATTAAATGCACATAGGTTAAAATACAGACCCAGTCCAGGGAGCAAGGATTAGAATCTGTGACTCTCCTCCCAGCTTAGTGCAATAATAATAGGCTGAAGTGTGTTACTGCCTCTTTATAGTTCAATGAATCATGATTTTTTTTTTTTTTCTCAAAGATGAACAGCTTCAATAATCAGAGCATAAAATTCATTTCCTCACTGCAAGCAGTCTGTGAACTTGTGGAAAGGCAAAAGATACCAATATGTGCTCTACCATGCCAAAAAAAAAGGTACATAACCAGTTTCACATCTTTTTAGCTTGTTTTGTGTAGAGGGAGGAATTACCATGACTGCCTCTTCCATCTGCCTTTTGTTTGCCTTTTGCTTCCATCTGTCTACTTGGTTTTAAACAGAATGACCAAAACAAGTATTCCAAAATGCAAACTATGAGCAGACAGGGGTCTTCTCCAGACCCTCTATTGGTCACTGAGACTCAGGGAATGGATTGGATTTGAATATTCAACTCTCATGTTGTTTAAAACTAGTGAGTTTTCTAACTCTGCGCTACAGGTCATGGGTTTTGGGTATTGTAGTATGAGGTGCCAAATTCTTCCCTTGCATTTTATAAGAAAGTAAAATGTGATGACGTTCATTACCTTATTGCCTGCCTCTTGTTTTGTCTCACCATGAAATATTTTTCTCTAATAAGTACAATCCTAGAGGTAGCAGACTCAGAGTACTGATGTTTGAGTATGATTCCATGCTTGTTATTTTAACACTAAAAGAATTTGGGACTGATTTTGATTGCGTTGATTTAATTTCATATTAATTTAATTGTTCATTGATGAAAATTGTAAGAAGGTAGAGGTTTGTTACTTTAATCAGGACAAATTTTATCCTTTTATTTTTTTTTTTTGGTAACAAAAAATGAATGCTGTGAGCTAGAATCCCTCCTTCCTGGTATTTCTGTATGCAAGGGGGAGATTGTACTTAGGAGGGAACCAGTGTAACAGTTCTGAGCTTTGTCTCAGTTTGGAGTCACTGTGGAGATGGCAAAGATAATAAGATTACAGGATGTGATCACTAGTGTGACAGCAACTCATGCAGACAAGATCAGCCTTTTTGCCTAGCCTCGTCCATGCTGCCAGCGGGATAACTGTGACAATACAAAGCTCAGCAAAGGGATGCAGAACACAGATGGTACATGGGACAAGTAGTTGGATGTCCCTTGAACTGTATGGCCAGAGCTCAACATTAATATTGAAGATAGCAAGTGTAAATGCAGATTAGATACATCTGTATAATGCACACATTTGTGCTTAAATTGTAGACAATTTCTATTCAGAATTTGAATACTTATCACGGTATGTTCAGTTCTCAGTCTTAACACACATCACTATAATATGACTGCCTAACTCTGCCTATTTTTTCCAGGCTTATGTCACCTTAACTGCCCTGACCCCGGTCCCCAATCTTAAAGAAATAAAGTAACATGGTGTTGTTGATTAGAATCATTCAAGAGGAGAGGGAAGAAAGATGTATCTATCACCAACTTGAAGCACCAGGGAGACTGTATTCAGTACTCTATCTTATCTCTCTGCTTGTCTGGGTCTGCAACAGTCCTTTTCTGCTCCTCACAGAGATGTTGTGTGATATAGTTTAGTAATGCCCTTAGTGCTTAGTATAGTGGTCCTGATGAGATAAAGGAAAAGTCATACAAACAGACAGGAAGGAAAGACAGGTGCCGTGTTTCTTAATGTAAATTTTGATTGTCAAAGAGTCTAGATAAAACACCTATATTTTGTTCCGTCTTAATAATTCTTATAATTTTTTCAACATGTACTCTTGATTATTGTATTAGTATCCCTAAATCTCATCTCATTGCTTGATTTTCAGTTTGCAAAAATTTTAGCAGTGTATGAATTTTATTAAGTCTCTCTCCCTCTCCTCTTGCTCTTTACTGAGGTCTCAGCTTTTTTAGTCTCACTTTTCCAAAACTGGGTAAGCTTACCTACTTCTGTTTATGGAGTGTGAAGGGAAAGTCCAAGGGAGTAAGCACCTGGTTAGATGAATTTATTTAACACCATTGAAGTACATTTTTGTGGTCTGAGAGCAAAGAGGTTCCTTCCTTTCTTTTCCTCTGTGAGGGCGGAACCCAATACCTCTGAATGATGCATCAATTAAAAAAAAAAAAAAGATAAAAAGTTCCAGATAGTCAGTACCTTGTCAGTTTGAGTAAACTCTCCACCTTTGTTCTGTCCTGCCTCTCAGTAGGAAACTGTGATCAACAAAATATCTCTCAGGTAGAAGACAAGAACAGAGATGGAAATCTCCTTTGCAAAGAAAATGATGGAAAGCACATTCTAAGAACCGTTCAAATTTCTGATAGTACTGAGAATAGACAATGAAGAGTACAAAGAATGCCAGCTAGGGAGAGAAGAAATTACAAACATAACATGGAAAGATAAAATATAGGGGATTTTATGTTACTGACATAGAGAAAAAGAACATGTATAAGAAGGAATGAAAAGGGAAGCAAAACATTGAGGGTCAGCAACTGCTCTTGGTGTGAAAGAAAATGTTCATCTGGACATTCATGAATTCTCAGCAAGGCAGAAACATCATAGGTTGTGCACACTGAACAAATGATGTGAATGGGGGAGTGCAAAGCACTCTTGTCTGCAATGAGTTGAAGCAATAAGTCTCATTTATACACCATCATAGCAGTTCATGGAATTTCACAGCCTTGGAGAAGACTTCCCACAGGTGGGAGTGGTTATAGCAGATAGACCAATGAGTTAATTAACTTCATACATTTTTTGCTAGTTTAAGTATAATTAAAAGAGTGGGTTTATTCATTGTTTTAACTTCAGGGCTGGGACAGTTCTTAGAAGATAAAACTTGGATTTAAAGACCAGTGATTGGAATATAAGATGAAGCTAAAGCAGTGTAGGTAGGATGCAGCTCAAAACAGGTTGGTTGCAGATCTCTGCTAATCCATTTTAGCATCTCAGGTGAAACATTTCAGTTCGGTTGATTTCACCCTTCTTAGGCTTCATTCCACCACGATATCTAATCTCCTTTCCCAATGTTATGCTTTCATCGCCAAATCCCTCTGTGAATTGGGGAACCAGATAGAGAACTTTAAAGTCTCTGGATTCTCATGTTAGTGTCTGCACATCCAATCATGTTTATAGTGTCCCCTATGATAATTCATTTTTGTCTGTATATAGTACAAACACCATTTCATGATCTTATAAAGGGCTGGATCAATACCTTTATGTTATTTTGGATAGCATAGTTAAGACATTTATTATTTTCTCAAGGTATTGTCTAATGCAAGCATTCCATAAATGTTATCCATACTACTTTTTTCCCTTGAATGAAGTCTTTAGCATGCTTTCTTGGATTCATGACATAGAGAAGAGAAGAATTAGAAGAATCATTAATTTTTTTGTTTTTTTCCTAACTGAATCATGGGATCCAGGTCTTTACATGAGTAAGGGCAGAGGAATGAAGAGATAGGACAAGGGGATCATATCCATTCTGCCCTAATAAGTTATGAGCCTCTTGGCCTGTTTTAAGCAGATTTTACAGAAAAAAAATGAGTTGTTTTCACAAAAGAGCTGGGTTGAGAAAAGAGTCTCTACTTGGGCTATCCCTGAGGGAATCTATACAAGATTGCAACCTCTTTTAGTATATATTTAGGATAAAGGAAAGAGGCACTGTAACTGTCCTAATCTACGGGAAAATAGTTAATGAAAGATTGTGCATTAATAAGCATCAGAAATTCCACTCTTTGATCAATGTTTCTTTCCTGCAGAAGTCTAATAAGTCTAACAAAGATCAGGTTTAGGCCTTATAGATGTAGTAGAAGTTAAAAATTCCAAGAAAATTGAGACACAAATTCATTAATGGCCAGGCTTCATTAGTTCTTCTGTTTATGAAGCTACTTGTTGTCTCAATGAAGCAGCTGGTGACGGGTTAGATCACATTATCGCATTCTGCTCTATATTAGGAAAGCTTTGAGAAGTTCAATTCTCAGAAGATTGCTAATGGGTCATAATTTTCCTGACAGTACTTTAAAAATATCCAACACTGATCTAACTCACTGCTTACTGAAAAAAAAAAAATTAATAACACTTTCATGAACTTGTTCATTCTCATCACTTATCACTTATCAATTCATGCTAGGACTGTAGTTTGAATTTGGACTAGTGGTAGATTAAACTAATTTCCATCTAACACACAATTTTTTGCTTGCTGTGATAAACTAAGCCTTCTTTTTAGAAAAAGGGAGCATAAATCCACCCACTGCCATGGGATCCTTATTTGTTGTGACAGCAGGAATTCCAAGAGGGGACATGGGCTACAACCACAATATTAAAACCATTAGTCTCAAGGAGTGATTCCTGACTTCTACGCCAAATGATGCCCAGTGATGTACCTATTTTGTTCACTTCTCACCTTTCCTTGAGCAGACTGGTGTACCTTTTCTATGAAACACTTGGTTCTTGTCTTCTTTGAACTTAAGATGAAACTTCCACATGTGTGTGGGTGGGTGTGTATGCATGGGGGAGTAGGAGGCATAGTGGCTATGGTTCAGCTTGCAGAACATGTTATTTTATGCCATGAAAATGATGAAGTTATGCATACCTTATGATATGGCACACAAAATATGAGATTATTTGAAGGTATAATCATTCTGGCATAATGCCATAGGACTTTTTTTGGGGGGAACAATTCAAAGCTTATTCCACTGTACTTTCTGGAAGCTGTTCCTGGAGCAAACCAGTCTCTCAGAACCCACCGCAAATCCTGTTCCAAAAGAAAATAGCTGATTTTGTAGGTGGTGACTGGATGAATTAACATTTGTGCAGTGAGGATGACAGAAGAGCAGGGGACCAGTATCTGGTTTTGGCAGCGTAGGAACATCTATTGCCTCTTAGTAAGTAAAGCAGGGACTGAACGGCATGGCACTGATTATGTTATTTAGATCCACAAGGCAAAACAGAGATCCTGTCCGGATAGATACACAATGAAAACAGTTACTGGCATGTGCTGTTCCCTTCCCTGTGCCTGAACATTGATTGGGAGAGTTGGCATAGCCAGGAGGATGCTTATAGTTAAAGAATTAGAATGTCTGAAGGCCACTGTTTGAAATAATGCATTGACCCAGTTTTTCTTACTAGGATGGATACAAGCAAAATCTCCATGGTTTTTACAGCTGCTTATTCAGTATTTCTAGTAAGGGAAAACAATTTTGTTTTTAAGGAATAAATATTTAAGAAATCTATAATTTTAATCAAAATTAATAGGTGCATTCAAAATAAATTAGATGCATTTATTTGCCTCTTCTAATTGCTTTAAACTGCAGTTCTTGAACACTTATTTTTGGGTAACAATTTCAATATTAAAATAATTTCAATTTCCCTTTAAATGCCTTTCCATTTAATTTTCCTCATTAAAGACAGCAAGTTATGTTTAGATGTTAAGTAGACTGCTCGTACCTACTTATTTTTTGGGGCTTAAAAGTATAAAACAAACAGAAATGCAATAGTTGTCATGTTATTATACATGATCCCTTCAAAGGCCAAGAGTAGGATGCAGAGAATACATACTAGAATATGGTTTAAAAACCCCTAAAATTTAGGTTAATTAAAAAAATGGAATGAGAAAAAAGGATGGCTAGGAAGGTCTCTCAAACTTAATTTCTCACAAAAAAAGATGCCCATTAGAAACAGTTTCTGCATACACTTATATGTCTTCTATTAAAAGAATAAAAGCCACTTTGCTCGTGTTTATTTCCAGTAGATTTGTGTATATCCAAGTACTTAAGGAGTTAATTTGCCCTTTCATCACATCAACTTGTTGCATCTGTGTTTAGTGTTTGAACAGCAAAATTCCCAGTCTCTGATGAGACTCAGGGCTTAGTTGTGCTAGATGCTCTCTGAACACAGAGCAATGTCTTGAGTCCCACTGGTATAGGATACGGCAGGAATTAATGCTGCCTGGAAGAGGAGCTGTTAGTTTCATATGTCAAGACAGTTGTTCTAGAAAAAAAAGCATATCAGAAAGGGGATGTTATGGGACAATCCCAACTCTTATGTCAAATCATAGCCTCGTTCAAAACACACGACCAGTACATTGCCTCAGGTAAAATATCCAGCTGAGTGGAATCTAATAAATCTTTAGATTCAGTTTATTATTTTTCTCCCTGAAGTTACTGTTAGTACTTGAGAGAGAAGAAAAAAAAAAAAGAGGAAGAAAAAACGCTTGTATTTTTCAGCCTTGTTGGTAGCCTGCTGATTTTCCATACTCTGCTGTGCTCCCCTGCTTATCTTCTATTCTACTTCAGCAGTTTTAGCAGGTGTATGTGGATCATTGGGTTGGCTGCTTTCCATGTGTTCTGGTCATGCTTAAGAAGGTGCTCTGCTATCTACAACAGTCTGTTCTCTACTGCAGAAATAGGGTAGTATTTTCCATTAAAAAGCAACTTTGGCCTTAGAAAGATTCACCTAGAAAGCAACATCAAAAGAACTCTACTGGCTGGCCTTCAATTACCAAAGAATGGAAATTCACAGTTAAAGATAAAACTTGTGAAACCTGAGTTCAGCAGTGCTCTCTGTGGGTAGTCTTAAGGCAATGACAAAGTGTAAGTAGGCAGCAGGGCTTTGATTTTTAGCTGTGCTGTCTAGTTTGTTTCAGTCAGCAAAGTAATATTCTTTTCATTAAATATTTAATTTGAATTTTCCATGTTTAACTGCAATTTTTTTAGCTTGATAAAAAATCTTGTGTGCTTGGGGCCATTATCATTGCGGTATCATTTCGTACTAAATCTGCCTATTCTCTTATTCCTTTTCTCTCTTTCTTCCTCTCTCTCTTTCTGTCTTTTCCTTTCTTCCTCTTTCTTCCTTTCTTTGCCTTTCTTTCCTTTCCCTTCCTACTTTTCTTTCTTCCCTCTCTCTTTAACTCAGCACCTCTCTCTCTTTCCCATTTCTTCTTCTTGTCACTCTTTCTCATTCTCTCCCTCCTGCTTCATTAACTGCCCACCCCTCTTCCCAGTTAATAGGCCTCTATACGGCCAAAGTCTGTTTGAAATAAAGTATAAAAAAGCACATATTTTAGAAAGGTTTGTTCCCCTTTATTTTCCTGTCTGTTTTATTTTCTTCTTACCTCCAGTGAAGTTACTTGACCCCTGGCTCAGACCTTATTGATAAAGACTGTTTGGAGGTAAGAAAGGTAAGGAGAAAATCCTCAAGAAAACAGTTGATGCCAAGTCTCTTGATGCCAAGAGCTCTTTGCTACACAAGAAAAACAGACAAGAAAGAGACTGGAGCTCAACAGGATATTAGGGCTAACCAAATTTACTTATTAGAGCTTGAGTTTCTCTTCTCATGACCCGCTAATTTGTTCTGTCTCCAGCAACATCAGTAATTCACAGAAGAAAGCAGATACAAAGGTGATTTTTATTAGTCATTTGGTGAATCTGTGAATGGCTGTGCCTGTCAAAAGCTCCTTTTCATTCATACTAGCAATAATTTCTTCTGCATTAAGCAGTCCATTTGTATAAGTGGAGGTCATTAAAGCTCCTATGAGAGCCTAGTGGAGCAGATTTGGATGAATTCCACTTGGATATATTGCTATTCCCCTTTTCAGATGTGGAATATTATTTCTGAAAAATGTTTACAACACTGAAGATAAGGGAAGAAGGATGGTATTGTCATACTTTCTCCAGGGTTTTATGTAACTCTGATAACAATTTACTTTATACACTGTATTTCATATTCATTAAAAAAAAATAAAATCCCCCTATATCTTCCCAGAATTCTCACATGAAATTCAGTGCCATGTTTGTAGGAGGTTCCTTAAAATACTGAGTCTGGGGATGAAAGAAGAAACAAAGATATTTTAGGTTATTGTTATGTCTTCCCACTTCAGGGCTGGAAAGACCTCCACTATTGTTTGCATATTTTTGAAGGACCTGGCTTATCACAAACTCTTCAGTTTTTGAGGGATGATAGCTCAGATTCTGTAACTTGGAAATCCTTCCCAGCTGGATATTGAGCATTCTGGGTGGTAAAAAATATCCTAGATCTCTGTCCTGGCATAAAGAGGGTTTGGAGTAACACCACCCATGATAATGGTTTTTTTTGGGTATAAATGAAAAGAAATTTGACTGAAGATGTAACTGGGAACTAAAAAAAACCATTTTTCATGTGTCTGAATGCTTCCCTGATAATGAAGGATGGGAGATCTAAAATAAATACATGTATCCAGATTACTTTAAACAGTGTCTTCTGTCTTTAATATCTAATCATACCAATGCACACTTTATTGTCCTGGAAAGCTCATGTATGAAAACATTGTTATTCACGTTCACCATGGTAGTGCCTAAAGACAATGTCAGTTCCAAAGAGCTTGCCATTTAAGTAAATAAAACAGACATAGAATAGGGAATAACAAATACTAACACAGTTGTCTCATACTCCTATAAAACTATGCTTTACGGCCTTCTGCAGATGACTTGTTAATTAAGGATCTCTATATTTCACAGGTAGACTCTAGCATAATACTGTCTTGTAATCTCAATATTTCATTCGTCTTCCTCTGCAACCACTGATATCTCTTTCCTTTTTCTACATTCTCTTCCTCAAAGAAGAGTAGGGAAAAAAATAACCCACTTTTATCTTTGCTATTGCCAAAAGGAATGACTTAGCAGTCAAAGAACAATCAGCTTCCAATAAGACTTAAGCTCATAAATGTCTTTTAACAAGTCCTTCTTGGCTATTCTTCAGTCTTCATGCTGCCTGACAAGTGTGCCTTAATATCTCCTTAGTGGCTGGATCAATCAAACTCAGAAATCTAGGTTTACTGGTGAAATCTGAAGATTTTTTTTCAAATTATGGAGGATATGGTTTGCTGTCCAGGAAAGTGATTCAAACAGCCTATTTTTAAATGCAAAAGAACAGCTCATAAAATTACTCTTTAGGAACCACCTAATTACACAAGTGCCCTTGTTTAATGGTTTCTTCACTTTACAAGAAGAAATTCCTTTGGGTTGTGTTGAGATTAGTATCTGGGCACAAAATATATATTTTTTTAAATTACTTATTGTTAATTAATTATTATTGTTTGGAAAAAAAGGTACTTCAATAGTATTAAATGATCACTCTCCCATACAATTCCCAGACTTGTTTAGGAGTTAGGAGAGGCTGGACATCTTTCCCAATAGACAGTCTGGAGTCAAACATCCTCTTTTGGGCAATTGAAGATTTTAGCTAATATTCCTATGCTTATTGGACTCAATGTCAGAGAAAAGTTCTGGGCTCGTTTATTTGGCTAATAAAGGTATGACCCATGTGAACTAACGTGTGGTTTCCACACATACATAGATATGCATTGTTAGGTGGAACTAGGTATTTACCTTCCTTCTAAGGTCTACTGTTATTCATCTTCTTGTTAGAGAAGATGCCTAAACTTGCCTAAGTTCCTGGAGCAGATCTGATGGACAAAGAATAGGCCCAGCACACAAAGACACCACAGCAGTCTAGTTTTTCAAAACACAGCTAGCAGTGGAGCAGCTGCTTACCTCTGCCTAATTTTTCCATAGTAACCTAGTGGCTGGAGCAGTCACCACCGGGCAAGAGAAAATGAATTCTAAACCTCCTCAAGCTCACAATTCCACTCCACTAAATATTTACAAGTATGTGTGGGGGAAATCTCTGAATGAGTCTGATGAGCTATTGTGAATGTAGGAATTATTGTCAGAGTACAGGAAAAAAAAAAAAATTCTATAATTTGGAGGAAAGTATAACCCAAATCTAATGATAAACACCAAATGAGGTGCTCGTATTCCACAAAAGCACAGGTGTTCAAACACATCTTGTTCATAAATGATGGTTTCTGGAAATTGTCTTGACCAGCATAACCATAAGATGTGTTTTTTGTACTGACTACAACAAGCCTAAGTACCTAATTCTAACATCTTATGTGATCCTGTGGGGATGAAGCTTTTAGTTTTCAGTGCATTACGGTGCTCTGATTCTGGGAAGAATTCATTTGGCCATCTTGGCCAGTCAGCTTTGGATCTCTGTAGAGTCAACAGAGAGAAGTAATTACATTTAAGGTGCATTTATCTTAGCTTGTCTGCATTTGCTCAGAAGATTCACACCTCAGAAATGGCAGTTTTCTTTATTACTTCTAACGGAAATCTAGCTTAGATTTAATCATTCAAATTTTACATATTTTAAGTGATATCAGTCCCTTACTCTGAATATGGCTACAGATGTGTAAAAATGTGACCTTAAAATGTAAAGAAGAAAATAATTTTTCTTGAGCCTTCTGTGGTGATTTGAAAGATATAAGCTATGAACATGTTGGATAAGCTGACACATTCATTTTCTGCAACTATGGACATTCCTTCAGCCTTCAAAAAAGGTTCAGATTCCTTAACTGCTCATAATCAAACAACTAAGAAGTGGAAATTCCTGTTAGATTAAGTTGCTTAAATTTCAGAAGATTTGAGGTTGTTTTGTGATCTGAAAGTTGATTTCTTAAGACCTTGTAATACTTTACATTAGCGGAGTAATAGCTTATTTGTTTGCAAACACCTGTGATTTTATAATTTTCATCACGTTCATTAATAGAGCTTCAGTTGCTGAAAGGCACCCTTAATGCACTCTAGAACATGTTAAAAAGCAACACATAATAATAATAATAATATATTTAATAACAATTTGCTTTTTGTATTTTCTTTACTACTAGTTCAGAGAGAAAAACTTTCTAATCTCCTCATTCCTATTGCTTTGTTCTTTGGTGGTACTAAAAGCTTCAGATCTTGACAACAGAATAACTTCTATGGAAAAAAAAATAGACAGTGACAATTTATTTGCAGAGAATGCTCTTTAAAATTGTCTCAAAATCAGTTTCATATATCAGAGCTTAAAACTGTAAACATGATGCTTCCTTCAAAATATTGTACTGAATATTTAGTGTAATAACCAACACAGGGCAACATTAACATAAATTAAATGATTAACTGAAATTTCTTATCTTTGGTTTTGCCTTCTACCTGTTGAGCAACAGAAAATTGCCTGTAGAAGTATAGAAAAGTGAGAGAAGCACAGCAGGATTCCCAGAGGTGGAAGCTTTTCCTCTCATTACCACTTTGCCCCATTCTTTACAATTACACTTTGTCCAAAGAGTTGGCATGTAAGCCTATCTGTTTTGATAGCCTTATTTCAAACTTGAGTTACTGGTGATGTTACTAGCCAATTCTCTCAAGCCCTACGGAGTGATAAGACTAATAGGAGAGAATGATGAATGAGTGTAGAGGCAAGGCTCTAGACTAATTATAATTTTTAAAAAAAGACTGTGAAAGGAAAGTAGTTCTTTGCCATCAGGGAAGGAAAGAAATATGAACATCTTTGGATCATGCAGCTCAGATGACTTAAGGCAATTCATAACCAACTACTAAAATAGAATATACTGTCAGCAAACAGAAGTACAAGGTATGGTAACTGAAAACAGGTTTGTCAATGTATCTTCCACAGTCTAGTAGGATAATAAAATGAATGTGTTAAACTGTATAGTATTCAGAAATATGAGTAAAGCAGAATTGGGAATATGTTACTACTGTAAAGAAATGTAGGTCTCTTATAAGCAAAATTGTGTGTACCATATTAACTCCCTGCCATTTTTGTTTTAAAGACAGAGAGATCTGAGAACAAATGCATCTGGGGGTGACATTGAAAGCCATAAAGGAAGGGCCCACATCTTTGTGTTTTATCTTTATGGAATTTTATCATTTTCATTGCCTAGTGCTCCTTCAGTCATGTCATAATGTTCAGTCATCAAATGTCCATGGATCAAGTCATCCCTTCAGAACTATTTTGTTTTGGTGTAGGTCTTCCATAGCTATGCTTGTTTGTACAGTAAGCAACTTTATAAGCTTGACTGGATCGGTGGTTATTCAAGGGTCCTCCAGAGAATATACTGATGCTGTTGATCAAAAAGAGTTCCAATGCAGCTTTGACCAAAAGTCTTGATGCCAGGAAACAGCGTAGTCAGTTGTCTTCTAAACACAATGAAGCACAGGTGAGATCTGGTGTTGAACCTACTGTAAAGACAGAGTATGAGCAGATTTAAGCTCAAATTCGTGACCTTCACAATGACATCCTTTATAAGAGAAGAGTTATTACCTCTTATGAACTGTCTTCTTTCTAACACTGAAAGTAATATTTATCCACTTAAAGATGCTTCACAATGTTGCTTGGATAAAGCATACTTCATTTCTCATCCAAATCTGAGTTTGTAGCATTGTTGTGAGCTGGTAAAGATTTCCCTCTTTTTTTCAGTCTGAAGGTCACTGCACTTCACCAGCAGAAAAAAATAGTTCTTTGTGGGATTTTGAGAAATACCTGGAACATGAAATAACTAGTCCTACTTCAGTGACAGATTTAAGGATACCTAATTTAGGGTTACCAGATTTAAGGATACAGTACCTAATAAAACATTAAGGATAGAAAAGGGTTGTGTACATGTGGGATGCACACATACTGGGAAAGCACCCTTCTTGAATGCAGTGTCACTGGAGGTTTTAGACATTAATAGTATGATGTAAACGTCAGAAGCTTGGACTGAGTCTGGATTTGATATTGGCACTTTATGGTCTGTGTTCAGAGAAAGGAGACAGTCCTTGATAAGTTGCCATGGTAATAGGTAGCGTGGAAAAATCTCAGACAGACAAATGAAAGCAGAGTCAGGGTGTGATTCACCTGACTCACTATAATAATCTAGAGCCATCCCAGATACATAGGGTACTCCTCCTAACCTCAAGCTGTTGCGTCAGAAAGGCATGGGATTCCCATGTGTTCTGGGTCTCAGTTCCACTCTTATACCTCAGGTAAATTTGACTATCTTGCATAATATGAAATAACCTATATTTAGGCAAATTAATCACTCCATCAGACTCCTTCACTGCTTCTGTCTTACAGATCTGGGTATGCCTGTTTCTCTCTTTATAGCTCAGCTTCTCTCTTTACAGTGAATGACTTTCTGAAATGCTGTGCTTCCTCCAGCATCTCCCATCACTTTTCCGTTTAAAGACCTGCAGCTCTGTGCAGACCAAGATTCTGAACTGCTTTGCACCCACCATAATCTGCAATATAACTGTGGACATTACTACCAGTCAATGCTTCAAAGCTATACCTCCGGCATCTTTTCAAAAGTCAGTTCGCTAAATTGGTGCCTTTAGAGGTGAATCTAGAAAATAAGCTAGAAGTCCAAGTAAATATGGCATAACGTAATGCTTTTGTACAGCTGATGAATTTTAAACATGCTTTGTGCATGCTTTCATGGTGATCTTACTTGGGATTTAGAAGTGTGTAACACACATGCATTCCTTTCCTCCTCCTTCCAGTTCTTGCTACCACCCCTCCTATTCCACCAGCTGTCTGTTAAATTCGTAGACTGTTTCACTGGTTAAGCACACTAACATAGATCACATACATTTCCATGTCTTTAATAGGAGGAAAGTAGAACATAAATATTGCTATATTGCAGAGATCGTAGGGGAGAAAAAAACCCATCATTTTTAGTGATGAACCAAAAAGCACAAACACTCCAGGATTCTTGACTTCTTCAGTTGAAACCTGTAATTTTAATGAGTTTTGGTGAGAGTTACAGATGGAATTCAGGCTCTGATGTAGTTACTTAACGCATGAGGTCTCAGGGAGCTGCTCTAACTGTTATGATAATATATGAATGACAGGATTATATCACTGGCAGCTGTTCTACATGGGTCTTGTTATACATGGATGTGGCACTACATCCATGTCTAACAATTTGTCCTGCCAGTCAAAAATCTTGTCAAATATTGATCTGACATCAGATTCATGTATAACAAGATTTTTGATTGACAGCTGAGCAACTGCCCAGAACTAAACCAAAACCCCACTGTTTTTAAAAGCTAACACTGCCAGCCAGTAATCTGGCTTTTCTGTAGCATTTATCCACATCTACACTGTCTTGTATCTTTAATTTTGTACATAAAAAATCTTCACATTGGTAACATTACGAAGATTGGATTTAGCTTCTTAATGAAATTTTAAAGATAAGTGCTGGTGTAGCTATGTTAAGAAATGCTATAGAAAACCATGCTTGGCAGCTTCAATTTCGGTGCAGACATATGGGATATCAAAACAGCAGGAAGAAAGTGAAAAGGCCAAGGGGAATTCAGGTGATGTGTGTAAGAAAAACACGTTAGACATGAGGTGTTAGAGCCTGAGTATTATCATTAAAAATCCACAGCAAAAACCACCATTGGGATTTTTGAAGTTTATGGAAACTTGACCAGAATAAGAGCCTCATCATTTCTGCTCATCTCTTACAATGTTTACGGTCTTCTGAAGAAGCTTTCTGGATTCTAGTGATTAGTAAGAGGAAGAGGAGGGGACAGCAGTGTCAGCTTCGATAAGCTTTTGGCAGGCCTGTGCAAAGGACATTGTCGCAGCCACAAGACACAGAGACAATAAGAAAGAACATAAGCTAGAGTGAAGAGATTAGGCATTCATCATTGAAACTGCCACAAAACCCAAATCAGTCAAGGTATATTATCAGTAGCAGAGAATTACTCAGAGCAACATCAGTCATTGAAAGCAACCAATGATATGGTTCAGAATTTTATTGCAGAAACATCATCAACAGCACTAGTATAGTTTTGTATTTACCTTTAGAAATCACTGTAGCTAACGCTGCCTGTTTTCATGATTTCAGGGAAAAATAAACACATTCAAGAGAACTTGTGCCATTGAACAGTTGCACAGAAGTTCCTGGTTGTTAAATAGAAAAAGGGCTAACAAATAGTTTTTCAGGTCAGCACTACAGACTAAAGTGCAAAGGGAAATGGTTGATGCAACCCATTAAATTAGACTAATTATGATCAGCAGTTTAAGACAAATGGGAATCTTATTACTGATGTCAATTGGCTGTGGATCAAGCTCTAAGGGATCTCACCTACTTTATAGGTTGCCTTCCCTCCTTTACTCCAACTGCTTTGAATTAATCTGATGACCCAAGGCATCCACTACAAGGATACAAAGTACTCATTAATGTATCTTAACTGGTTGGTTAAGTCACGTTTATGGCTCCTTTGTGTTGCTCAAGTACTGCAAAGCATCCAGAACATATCGTGTCCAAAAGCTATAGAGACAGATTTTAAACACATATAAACATATATGCACCATTTCTCCTGTGCTTATCTTCAATTTATTCAGCATCCTAAACCACTTAAAAAACATTAATTGAACCTTACAATAGCTCTGCATGCATTTTATTTGGGAGGACTTTATGTCTGTTTTATGCTTCAATGAGCAGTTGCACAAGGACAAGACAGCTTGTTTGGTTAGTTCTGTATTTGCAATTATATTTTTGTATTATTGGTTTCCTATTACTGTTACTACTCAAATAAACAGCTAAGTGGCCAGAAGGACTGGAGAAGAGAGATGTGCACAAACACGGGTAAGTAGAAATGTATGTACATTTCTACGTACGTGTATTTCCCTTTCAAAATATCAGATTCAGTGGGGGAATATGAAGATGTCCAGAGTCAGAAAACTGTAGAACTGCAGCGCTTGGAGCAGAATCCAGCTTAAACTACTGAAAGCCAGCTTTCAGCTTTACTAACGAGGTTTGATGCTGTTAAGTTATGAGACACTAATTCATTGGTGGGTATATGAGTTACATTTGTCTCCCCTAGCTACACGTGCCCCAGGATAGGGGAAAAGTAGGAAAACCTCTTTGTCAGTGCGAGGATTTTTGTGTGCTGTTTGTGTTTTATTCAGTGCAATCCATTATTAATTCCTATATTCCTAAAACCTCCAGCAATGTTGAAACCAGCACTTTCAACTTCAGCCTGAGCCATAGTATCTATTGAGTGAGGCCTTTGAAATCTCTACATTTGAAACCACTCTCAAATCAGAGAATCTGGTAAATCTCTCTAGCCTGTGCATATGTCTGTGAAAAGGCTTATTTTCAAAGAGCTGTATTTTTTTTCCTCTGGATTGAGGGTGGCTTCAGCCCAAGTGCTGATACTTCAGAGGTTTCCAGCTACAGTCAGTTGTAGCTGAGGCTGAATTTGAGGTCGTAGTTTCAACAAAGTATAAAACTTTCAGTTCCTGAGACTTTCAGTTATTTTAAAATTAATTTTAAATCACAACATGCTATGGTACAGTGTATGGAAAAGTGTATATTTTTATTTTGGACGTTGAGTGTGGTGAGTGTAATTGAAACACATAGTAAACTATTGCAAAAATCAGAAAATCAGTGTTTTATTCTTTTTTAAAATTGCACAACATAAGACACATTAATGTGGGCTGATTTAAACAAACCTGATGTATTTCAAATAGAAGGAAACTTTACTGCACAACCCAGGCAAACGTTCTGGCATTTTTTTGCTACACCTGGTAGCACCCTGATCTAGCAAGAACAGTAATTGCAGTAACTATTTTCTATGACTTTTACATTTTCCAAATCTTGGAATACAAACAGGTGTGTTCCAGGAGGTTGTCACACCATGGTTTTATTTGGAATTTCTTTAGTTCTTCTGTACTGTGGGGTTTTCTCTTTCATTTTCTTGGGTTATAACATCTGTCAGTTCTGTTTTATGGGTTTGTTTGTCTACAGAAAATGGAAAAAGTAATGATTGTGCCAAGAGACCTCTTTTTCTACCAATATCTATGTATCATTTTATATGACCATGAAGAATGGCGATTTATGACTCGCTTGCAATGAAGACAATGGGCCTGATGCTGATATCATTACACCAATGTAAAACAAAAGAAGCTCCACTGAATTTCACCAGTGTGAAATTAATGTAAGATTTGAGGAAAAAAAATTCAAAATCAGACAGGGTATAAAGAAATGTTGGTGCAAGTTCAAATTTTGCTTTTAATAAAGAATTTTAAATGAGTTTAAAATCTCTATTTTTTCCCCTAAAAATATTCTAATGGGTCATAAGGGGAATAACACACTCTAGGCCTTTCAGCTGCTTTGAGAATACCAGATTTCTCATGCCTCACTATGTATCCAAGCTGTGTAGTTGCCTCACAACAGCTGCACATGCTGTCTCGAGTTATTAGTTCCAGTAGGAAGCCTGAGGAGCTGCTGAGTAGCTTCCTCTCCAACAGGGTTTCTACACTGGTGTCGTTGGGCTCCTGCATGGCAAGTGGATGGTTTAGAAGAAGCCATTCTCTTAATAAGGACTCTTTGGAAGCTCGATTCAGATACCAAAATATGACTACTCTTCTCATCCCAACATGGGCTCATAGTGTTTGGGAAACAGAAAGAAAAAAAAGTTGATCAAAAAAAAAAAAAGGTTCCCTTGTGCTTTGGACACATTTACGAGGATTGATTCTTTGAAAAAAAAAAAAAAAAAAAAAAGNGGAGTAAACTGCTGTGCAGTAAGTTGTCTCTGTGACCTGGGGTGAGTTTTATGTGAATTTTCTCTCTGTATTAGTATGTCCGTATAATGGTGTCAGTACTGCTTCTATAGATCAGGTTGATAAATTCTGAGAATAAATAATTTCTTTCAGGGTACTTAGATATGAAAGTGATGGGTGGTTATGTGAACTGATATAGATGTTTAAAATTTAAAATTTTCTAATTGATTCTAATTTTCTAATTGATTTTCTAATTTCTGTATATCTGACCAGCAAGTTGTACAGTGGATGACATGATATTCAGTAGCTGAAGCAGAGTATGATGAAAACTTTGGAGTGATAAATTGTCTTACGAAACAATGAAAAAGCTTTAGAGTGATAAATAAGACAATGAAGGAACTTACAAGGTAGCTTAATTTCTTCATTACCTGTGCATTAGAAAACTTATATTGAGTCAGTTTGGGAAAGGATCAGGGTTCTTTCCCAATTGTGGGAAAGAAAAATATACAATAGATGTAATGGTTTCCTAGCATATTTTGCAAGCAGTTGGTTGAGGCTAAGTTGCTGAAATTTGTTCTGTCTGTTGCCAAGGCACTTTATTTCTAACTTTCTAGTCACAGGTCACAGGCCAAATGGGCACAGGGTCATGTCCATAACCAGGCATGTCAAATAAAAATAAAAATAATTCCCAAACATGAACATTTCCAGTGCGATATATAGTTAACTTTTCCCTCCGCAGTATGTGAATCAGGTATTTTCAAATACCTATTTTCCTTAGTGAAAGGACTTACTTTTTGTGTTCCAAAATGTCCTTCACTTTCCTTCACTTACTATTACTCATGCAAGGTGCTCACTTAATGGAATTTATATGCACAAGTCAAAAATAACTTACCTTCTCAATCCTCTTTTGTCTTTCTTACCCAAATAACTTTTGACATCTGGATCTTCTATGGAGATGCAGACACCGTGGCTAGGTGAGCATTTCTGGTCATTATCTTCATCTAGATAAAAAACTTTTCCCCAAAATATTTGTGTTGGCATTAATACTTTCAGTAATACAAATCTGAAAAGACAAATAAAAGGAGCCTGGAATAAAAAATATACGGGAAAATATTATGTAAGAATAACTGTGTCTTAAAGTGAGATGTGATAGGTGTTTAAAAAACAGGCTTTGATCAAATCTTTGAAGAAATTTGATCTGTATATTCAATGGAATTTTATTAATCCTTTGCTGTTAAATTGAAGGCAAATGTAATTGACAAAATTCTGATCTCATGGAATTCAATGACTAAACCTTCATTGATTTCAGCTGGTTAAAATTTTCAAATTGCATGTGTATGTTGATTACACATTCATTTGAATTCAGAAATAGTTTACTGCATACTTAGCACTAGAATATTTCTGAATGTTTAAATTGGAATTCATATTAAAAAATGGGAAGCAAAAGCACCTATTCTATTTTACTCCTCCCAAAACAATGCAGAAAGGTCTGGCTTTATTGACTTTGTCATTCTATTTTATGGATTGGTAAGAAGAATAGAAGGGGACTCTACCTGTCTATTCGTCACTAAAAAGACTTTTCTTACTACCTTGGCTTGGGACTTGTGAAGGGTTAGAGAGCCCATAGAAATGACTGGAACCAAAGATGAGAGACTGTTGAAGCCAGCAACTACTACTGGTACTGATGAATCTATTTTTAACTCCTGAAAAAGGAAGACTTTTCTTATGTATGCAATCATCTCCAGTTAGTTTTATGCAGCCATCTCGATAGTGTTTGGTGGTTCCTTGCCTAATTCTTTCAATAAGAACGTATGTATAGGAGCGAAATTTTGCTAACACAGGGGTTGTACTAATGGAATCTGGGTAAGCATTTAGTAAAAATGACAGTGTTTGAAAGAGATGAGGATGCCTGATGCTAAGCAAATGCAATGAAATTTTTGATCGAATTTATGTATCCGTTTATATATTATGTAATGTTTTGGGCAATCCTTTTCAGACTTTTAAAAGTCTTATGATTCACTGTTGAGATATAAATGTCCCACACAATAATATGTCAATCAAGCACTGTACAAAAGGTGATCATAGAATCATAGAATCATTTAAGTTGGGAAGGACCTTAAAGATGATAGAGTCCAACCATTAACCTAACACTGCCAAGTCCAACACTAAACCATGTCCCTAAGTGCCACAATTACACCTCTTTTAAACACCTCCAGGGATGGTTACTCAACCACTTCCCTGGGCAGCCTCTTCCAATGCTTGATAACCCGTTCAGTGAAGAATTTTTTCCTATTATCCAATCTAAACCTCCCCTGGCATAAACTGAGGCCATTTCGTCTTGTCATATCACCTGCTACTTGGGAAAAGAGACCGACACCCACCTTGCTAAAACCTCCTTTCAGGTCTCTGTAGAGGGTGATAACGTCTCCTCTGAGCTTCCTTTTCTCCAGCCTAAACAACCCCAGTTCCTTCAGCTGCTGCTCATAAGACTTGTGCTCCAGACCCCTCACCACCTTTGTTGCCCTTCTTTGGACATGCTTCAGCACCTCAATGTCTTTCTTGTAGTGAGGAGCCCGAAACTGAACACAGTATTCAAATTAAGAATGATTCTACTTAATAAAATTATGTCAATTATTATAGCTTCCCCTATTTTATGTTTAGTCCTTTCTAAAAATTGTGAAGAAAGGTCAGCAATAACAGAGGCAGAAAGTAGGGTTAATGCTATTAGATTTCTAAAGGAGTCACTCCTTTAGAAAGTTTTGATGGTATACTTTAAGGATTATTACAAATCAATTATTCCTTTGTCTGGAAGAAAATAGTGCCTGTAATGTGATTACTATGTCAATACTAGTCATGAATTAGGTTTAGAAGTATGTAGAAATGCAAATTTCTGCTACATGCTGAGTATTCATCCTACAACTAATGAATATTCACTTGACTCTTGTAACCTAACCTAATTACCCATAAAGCCACAGATAGATTTCACTTGACCCCAAACTTTAAACTGTTAGCTGCTCCTTTGCCTGATAACAAAGTGATAATGCAATTATTTGTATACCAAAGCAGAAAAAGGCTGAGGTCCAGTAATATGTCAGTGAGGTGCATAACATGGAAAAAACTCAACAGTTTTGGAGAAATTCCATTACATTTTTAATTGTCTGCCTACGGAGTGTAGGGGTTTAAGCATCCCACAAAATAAAACCTACCCTAGGTTTCAACAGTATCAGCTGTAAGAGAAAGGAGGAAAAGAAAATAGATAAAACCATAAGGGAAATGGAAAAAAAGTCCCTTCACTTAAGCTTAAGCCAAGTTATTACATGTTTACTTTCATTCCCTGCTTAAGACAAAATCCCTAACAGCAGTGGATATGTGCCTGCATAAGAAAGGAGTCAAAACTGATGAAAGGTCTTGTGATTTGATCTTCTGTTTTAACAGTGAGGCAAAGGTCTGACAAGGAAAATGCCCAAGTGCTGCCAGCTCTAGCTAGGAGTAATACATAATAAATAGAACCTATATCTTATAAAATCCCAGGAAATCTGGGAAATCGCATTTGTACTTTCTGTATTTTTATATCACTTCAGTATTTTCTAAGGAAGGATTTTGCCATCTCACTTTAACAACTAGGATTTGTTTCTGTGTAAGTAAAGATTCTCTATCCCACCACATTCCCAATGACAGTAGACAACAGCTGGAGATCAATAGAGTTGCTTCAACGTAGCATTACTCATGTTGTGCTTGCATGTATACAAATATACACCTATTCTTTTCTTTGTGGACTTGATTAGAAGACAATCTTCTCCTGTTTTGTTTTAAGTTGTAACTTTATGTTCTTCAGTAGCAACACTTACAGAAATTTTATCCTAGCCCTTCCTTCAGTCTTCCCTGCTTGTTCTTTCTGAAGTTTGGTGGGTTTTGTTTTTTTTTCCCTAAGGTAATTTCTATGATCTGACCCAACTCCTGGCTTGACTGGGGAGAATGGTCACTTACAGCCCAGGGAAGAGACATCGAGAGTGGAACAGTCTGTAAACTCCTTTATGAGTATATTATGTGACTCCTCTCCTGTTCTAACATTGAAATCTGGGAGAGATCCAGACTCATGTTCTCTTAGTTGTGTTTTAATCATTCTGAGAACTGACAAAAATACACTTCGATACTGTTGTAAAAGTGAAAAGTTCTGCCTTTAGCTCACCATTATTATCCATTTACTCTAAGACTTCATCTTGTTTTTATAAGTCTTCCTTGTTTCTGTTTGTTCTACTGACAGTGACAGGCACTGCAAGAGCACAAGACACCTGCAATACGTTTGTGAATTCTTACCCCAGTGAAGAAAACTGCTACTTTGTGAGGGGTGCAAGTGTCAAAGATGCACTTGACATTTGTACGAGAAGGAATTAAGACAGTAAAGTTGGGGCATGATAAAAACCAGGACGACTCTGCCAACTTCTCTGTCGTGATTAGTACTGCTGGAGCAGGGGGCTGTTCACTTGTTCCCTCAAAGAAAGCTAAGGATTGTTGCCTTTCCCACTTTTCAAACTGGGTAGAGAGACTTTTACGAAGCAAGTGCTGATGTTTTCCCTTTTTAAAGCAGGGTGGCTCACAAAAGCCATGATTCCAGGCAGTGTAGTGATAATAGAGTACAGATCCCGTGCAGCATCAGGAAGTAGAAGCTAGTAAAACTTCTGGCTTTGTGCCTCTTGAGTGTCACATAAATAGTAATAGGAAGAGATAACAAAAACCATTGTCAAAGGAGAGACAGTGTTCATCCATATTTGGGAGAAAAGGATCAGTTGTAAAGCTCCACAAAAAGATTGGCTCGCCCAGGAAATCCTTGATTACTCAACAGCCCTGTACAAGCCTTGCCTAAAGACTAGGGTTAATAAGAACTGCCAGGAAATTATTTCATTGCTAAATAAAGTATTCGCCTTTCTGCCCAGTTTAAGACCTCTTCTACGGATGAAAAAGATGCTTAATTTTAACAAAGTTTGGCTGAAACCACGTATGAAAGGTTATGTTGAAAAACAGAAAAAAGTGAATACATTTGCTTAAATCAGTAAATTTCAATTATACTGCATCTGTTGCTTTAAAAAAGCAAATGTAGAAATCTAAGAATAGTGACATGATGATCTCTGGTTGCTGATGAGAGTATTTTAAGAAACAATACTACTAAGGACCATGGGTCAAGTTCAGCTTTGGTGTAGGAGGGCCCAACCTCCATTGCCTTCAAGGAAAATTACACTAATGTAAAAATAAGTGTTGCTGTATATGCCACTTTCCTTTTAAACTGAATAACTGGGAAATTATTTTAAAAGCAGGAAAGTTTTCAGATTACCTGCTGCTGATGTTGAAGAGATGCATGAAGTATTCTGGTAGGTAATTTATGGAGAGGTACTTCTGTATTTAATGTGTTAGGGGTTTCAAAAAAAGGCACTCTGACCTGCAGCTAAAATAGTTGTGAATCCTTTTACTTGTAGATGACAAGATGCCTCCTGAAATTATTTCTTTTGTAGTGTCTTCACAAAGTGACACTATTCTCTCTGCGGGCAAACAAGAAAGAAAGAAAAAAAAACCACATAAAAAAACCCCAAGCAAAAATCCCAAATAGTGTTTCAAGGCCAAAGAATTCACCTTTTTCCTGATGTAGCAAAATCCACTCGGCTTAGTCTATGTAGATTTATGAACTCAAAGACAGAATTTGTAGGGAAGGATGTTAAGAGTGTTTCTCTTCTATTATCCAGAAGAAATTAAGGCTCCAAATAGAGGAGAAAAGATACCTTTTTCACAGATCGACGATGCCAACAGGCTGTTTGATATTCAATTTGGCGCACATAACCTATCAAAGATGACAGACGACTCTCTCTCTACAGATTGCCTCGCACACCATGTGAATAAATCCCACTGGTTACCTCTGGATTCTATTGTACAAGAGAAGAAAGATAAAGATCCTTCTATTTCACCAGCCTCAATTTCACTGGAGTTCTGTAGGGTTATCCTAATAAAACCCGCAACACGATGAGTTATGAATTAAGGTAGAAATTAGCTGACGTAACCTGTTATCATGCTGCAATAATTCCCTAGGATGTGTGACCGCAATCTGGAGGGGACATTACACAAACTAAGAAAAATGGTGCAACTGGGAATAAAAATGATTTACATTGGCTCTTTTCCATTCTTATGCAAGTCTACTTAGAATTATTATTTCAGGATTGGGGAACATCCAGTTAAGTCAGCATGTCAGTTTGTATGGGTAGGGAACACTGAAAGCAGCGTATATTGTGTCATTTTGTACCCTTTTGTACATTTGCAAAGCATACTAAGGCCTGCAATTTCCTTCCTTTTATGAAACTTAAAATAACCTCAATATGTCAAATCAAAATAGTAGATAAATTGTAAAATTAGGACATAATTTCATGTTTTGGCCAAAAAGGCTGTCTAGGTGGAGTATGAAAACTTTCTTACGTTAGTTGACCTTTTGTGTTGTTAGTTAGGAGATTGAACTAAATGGAGTATATATGCCTAACCTGATGTTCCATCACTGTCTTATTACCACAGATTTTCTCACAAAAATATCATAAATTTCATGTCATATATAAGTCATAAATAGATCAAGGATTTTGCTAAAATTAAAAAAAGAAAAAAAAAGGAACAAAAATTTTGCAGAAAAGATTGTGGTTTTCTACTATTTATTTATTTATTTATTTTTTCTGCTGGGAAAAACACAATTAAAGATTTAATCTCAGGTTGTATTCACATTATTTTGTTTGTGTCTAAGGTCATAGGAATGGTACTTTGTTCCAATAGGCTTTCAATTACTCCATGGCATGCACTCCCTGTCTGGACTACAATTCCCAAAATGCATTCTGGAGAGTTCTCTGACTGAATCTGCCAGTGTTTTAAGGAAGCTTGAGTGTGGTGCACCATTAATCAATAAGGTGAGGCGATAAACGAAAAAGAAGCTCAAGGTGCCACTGTGTTTTAGGTAGTTGAAACTTACTTTGTATTTTGGGTTGAGTTGACAATGAGATTCATCTACTTGAAATGTACAGAGCACCAGGTGCTTTCTGTTTCATTTCCCTTTGTCTTTCAACATTTACTACCCTAAATCTCTGGTTCTGCCAAAAAGTCAGTTTTAAATGGTTTTCTTTGTTTTTCATCTGTTCTAATTATGAAGAATACTTGCCATCCTATTAAATATTTGGCAGAAGTTACTAAATGGACTAAATGACTTGTTGATTTTTTTTTTTTTGGTGTAGCTACTGATAGTAGTAAAGTATACATTGTCTTCTAAGTCCAAATGAGGACACAGATTTAGCAGTGAAGAACCTATAGGTAGGTTTATTTTTTTTCTGAAAGGACATTAAGTATTTTACTTGACCTCTCCAATATATTTTGAGCACATTCTTTTTCTTTTTTCTTGATAGAATACCTATAAAAAAGGTTATAAAAAACAATACCTATAAATATGAGTTCTGCCATCCAGAGGGACCTTGACAGGTTTGAGGAGTGGGCCCATGTGAACCTCATGAAGTTCAACAAGGCAAAATACAAGGTCCTGCACCTGGGTGAGGGCACTCACCAGTACCAGTACAGACTGGGGGACGAATGGATTGAGAACAGCCCTGCAGAGAAGGACTTGGGCATACTGGTGGATGAAATATTGGTCGTGAGCTGGCAACGTGCACTTGCAGCGCAGAAAGCCAACCGTATCCTGCGCTGCATCAAAAGAAGCATGGCCTGCAGGTCAAGGGAGGTGATTTTGCCGCTGTACTCTGCCCTTGCGAGACCACACCTGGAGTACTGAGTCCAGCTCTGGGTTCCCCAGCACAAGAAAGACATAGACCCGTTAGAGCAATCCAGAGAAAGGCCACAAAAATGGTCAGAGGGCTGGAGCAGCTCTCCTGGGAAGACAGGCTGAGAGAGTTGGGGTTGTTCAGCCTGGAGAAGAGAAGGTTCTAGGGAGACCTTATTGCAGCTTTTCAGTATATAGAGAGGGCTTATAAGAAAGACGGAGAAAGACTTTTTTACTAGGGCCTGTGGTGACAGGACAAGGGACAATGGTTTTAAGTTGAAGAAGGGTAGATTTAGACTGGACATAAGGAAGACATTTTTTACAATGAGGCTGGTGAGACACTCGAACAGGTTGCCCAGAGATGGTATGGATGCCCCATCATTGGAAGTGTTCAAGGCCAGGTTGGACGGGCCTCTCATCAACCTGATCTAGTGAAAAATGTCCCTGCCCATGGCATGGAGGGGTTGGGGCTAGTTGATCTTCCAAGGTCCCTCCCAACCCAAACCATTCTATGATTCTATGTATTCATGGTGAAATTTGGAAGATACTGAAACAGACAATTAATTTATTATATTCTTTAGTTTAGCAGATATGTATTACTGATGAACAACCACAGATTAACAGTATGAGTAAGTAATGTTCAAAAATAGAGATCTGACATTGATATTAGAGAAAATACGTGAAAGTTGTTGCTGTCATTATCTTTGCTCCCTATAAAGTATGGTTATATCTGTGATGCTTTACCAAGCATTCCCCTGGAATACAGAATCTAACTCTCACTTATCTCTTTACATTTTGAGGCCATTAACAGTCCTTGTTAAATATCCCATAATATTAATGTTTACCTCAACTCAAATGGCTACCTTTTGCTTTCCAGAGTTTATTTTGAGGTAACAAAGCAGTTTTGTTCTTTTAATATAACATACTTCTGTCTGAAGTAGCAATGTCATCTCTACTTGTAGCAGTTTCCTTAAGAGTAGTACTTTCTCCATTTTATCTATATATTATTTCTTTATTTATTTACTTCTGCAGCCTTTCAGATGTTTTACCTACTGATCTGCTTCTAACCGCTGTCATTTGGCCCAACTATCCTACTTTTTCTTAGTGCACTGAAAATAGTTCATATCATTTGGCAATTCTAAAATCTCATACTCCAGCTCCCTTCTTACAAGGTCTTCAGGAGAAACTGTGCAACCTAATATCTGACCTTTATTTTCTCATCAGAGGCTTGAAAAAAAAAGAACATCTCATTTCTCCAGTTACCAATCAAAGCATTTCCTTTCATCACTCCTGCCTCATTTGCCACCTCTCCAATCAGCAACCAATAGCTGTTCTTGTCTCTCTAATCATTGTTCACAACAATGTCTCAACTGATTTTAATTTCAGCACAGTTCTAGTGATAGTACAGAAATTGCTTTTCTTCATCTAGCTAACAACATTCTTGTTCATTTCTCCTTTGCTTCTAGACTTCAGCTGACCTTTTAACACCGTGGACCACTACATGCTTTTGCTCCAGTTCCACAGACATCTATTGTTCTGTTTTCTCACATACATAAATAAATAAACAAAACCAAAACCCCCCAAACCCTTATTTTGTTCTGATTATTCTTTTTTTTTTCCCCAAGATATTTCTCTACAGAATTTCCCTTAGTAAATGTCATCATTTGCTTCTTTTGTCCATCAGTATTATTCCCCTTAGCTCATCTTGGTAAGGGATCAATTTGACCCTTAGAATCCCATCCTATTTCTTAAGACTGACTTTGTAGTACAGATTTTTTCAGTTTGGGTTCTGATTTCCTGTTTCAAATACTGAGTCTAGGTTTAGTATTTATGACATCCCCATCCTACTGCACTCCCCATAAAAGACTGGAAAACAGTATAAATTATTCCTTAATATGTAGAGAATAAGTCTATTTAGTTCTTTTATCTGTAGGAAAGTGAGATGTGGAATTCCAGACTTCAGGCAACCTTTTTGCTTTTTTTTTTTTTTTTGCATTCAGGAACTTAAAACAGTACTTCCTAAGAAAAAGAAAAATCAAACTAAAAAACTAAAAAACAAAAAAACCAACCCAACATGCTGAATAGATTTTTTTTATTTACACACTTCATAATTCAAACATTTGGGGTCTTCTGTCAAGGACATCCACTGCATTATCCAATTTTAAGAAGACATGACTACCCAGGAAGAGAGGTAGCTTCTGTATGGATTGCCTAATCATCCAGATATACTCACATGATGGGAATAAGTGTTTACATGACTCAGCCAGCATTGCCAATGATTATCTTCTGTTGAGGCTGTTGCAGGGAACAATTTAGAGTGTATTGAGCCACAGAAAGAGAAAGAATGAGCTAGATCAAAAATAAGTATTTGATAAATTTCCACTTTAACTTCTCTTCCTGGGCGCACAGGGGGATTCAGAGCTCAGAGTTACATTTATGTCTTCTCACATAGGACCTGGAGAGAGCTAAGCAACTCAGAATTGAATCCAGGAAACCTCTGGGCCGCCTGAGGAGCTACCTTGATGTAAGTGTGGGAATCACTGATGACAGGTGTGTATCTAACAGCCTGACCATCTCTGAAGTCTGCCGGCTGACTGAAAGATCATCAGAAGATGCCTCCAGCCACACATGATCCCTGACACAGTACCCTGCCTAGAAGGTAAGTTGCTTACTTGCAGCTCCTCTTTCAAAGAATGAAACAATATTCTCCCCTGTGGTAACAAAAAGGGTACCACAATTGCCCAATTTGGTAGGATTGTCTAATAGACATTTATAAATTGGGGATTCTCTAGGTTCAGAAGGGTTTCTCTGAGCCTGAAAGAGATAGACTCACGTGTCTCCTCCTTCCTGTCAAGCTTTTGTATAGAGTTTAACAAGATCCCCTCCCTGTCATGTTAAAGTGGTTTCAAGGTCTCTGGAGGCAGAAATAGAAATGTATGAGAAGTGGTCCCGTCCTGTGGACTATAATGCTTGGGGTTCTTGTGTGACAGTTTACCAGTAGTATCATGTAAAAAAAAATATAGAGAGAGACTAAGTTTGGGGTGTCTAAAAACCAAAACAAGTTGTTACAAAGTCCTACAATTCCCGGTGAACAAAATACTGTTAGTCTAGTCTATTATTCTGGGGATGTCCACTTTACAGTTTATGGCTGCTTTGCTTTGAAGACACTGCATTGGGAATACCTGGGAGTGAAATCCAGCTGATTACATGCAGAAATGTGCAAGATACAGTGAATCACCCAAGAGAAATGAGTGCTTCTAAGGAACGGTTCAAAGCACTATCCTGAGGTAGATGTCTAAAACAGGTCTGCTGTATTGCGTCCTAAACCACCATTTCTCTCTCATTGGCTATAAAAGGAAATAGATTTAGATACCTACATTGTAGCATACCTAAAGTAATAAGAGAATCCAGGTCATTATATTTACCTAAACAGCTACTAATTTCTAATCTATCACGTCATTGTGTAATCAAGATACCTGTATTTCTGTGGATTACTAACTATAATTACCATATACTATCTATGTTACGTGACTGGTCACTTGAAATTCATGTCTGTTCGTTGAGGGGGTGAAATGTGCTTTTCTAATTACAAAAAAAAAAAAAATAGAAATAGTAAAAAGTATTAAAAATACCTGGTGGAAAATCATGTGTGCTAAAATTCACAAAATCGCTGGGGCTCGCAAAGGCACTCAGTAAGTGCTGTTAACCATGTACTCAAGCAAGGAATAATGTGCACTGAAAGTAAAAGCAAAGTAAAATTGTTGTACTTCTCTCTCTTCCTGTTCCAATATAATTTTTTTATATTACAAGATATGCTTGATGACTTTGACTTGGATGCTACAATTCTGATATAAACTTTGAAACTCCTAAATAACTACAACATCAGTAGCAGATTGGTGAGAAGTTTGAAAACAGTGTCTTTCTTTTTTTTCTTTTTGCTGCATTTATATCCAACAGCAACTAAGAAAACAACCTTATCTAACAGGAAATAAGCCACTACAAGGACAGTTAAAGCTATACCTAGGAGAACAGTATCTCCTCTTTTTGCTATAGTTTAAATATTCTCCTCAATATATCACAGACAAAATATAGTCCCTGGATTTGTACATACAGATTGCAGCAATCTGAATTTAACACAGCTCAGGAGAATATCCAAAGGTGAATTTCAGCAATGCTCAATTGTTCTCTGCTCCTGGGGCTTCTAAGCTGTTAGTTTTGGACAATACCAAAGAGACTGATAGCTGTTTTAGAAGTGACAGCTTGCTCATAGCCTCAACAGGGGTTTAATCAACAAAGTTTACTACAATGCAAGGACACGAAAGGTAATGCCAACCTAGACTACAACGCAAGGATGCTACAGCTAATCTCAGCCTAGCTACTGGAGTGCATTGGGATACATGGCAATGGGATACTTAGTCTCTATGTCATGCACCTGTTTAGATCTTGCTACAGCTCCCGTTTCTCCCCTCACTTATTTTTTGTGTCCTGCGGAAATTAGAACTTGAAGTTCTTATTATGACTGTGAAGGGTAATATACCAGAGGTGGGGGTCTGCATGGGTCTCAAGCCATCAGGGCACTGGGAACAGCACCGGTGAACATCCAGATCTGAGAATTCAGAAGAGTTCGCAGGTCCCTTACTATAAATATAGACTGTAAATGCCTCTGCAGTGCATGACCAACCTCAGCCTGAGCCTGAGTGTAAACATGGTTTATGTCACATTTCACTCACAGGTCAAAAACCGAGCATCCCAAATCTAGACTACAGATCTTCCTATCCAGTATTTCAAAGCTTCAGTCGGTTAGATTGACTTCGACCATTTCATTACTTATTTGACATTATGGTAGAAGGTAGAAGAGAAGCCTTTACAGCCCTGGCCATGCCTGTGAGATTGTAACTCTTGAGGCTGCAAGTCCAGAGTCTACTGCCACTCATCTGAGGGTGCTGCTGGTCCTACGCCCGACTCACAGGCACAGCTCCGTAGGGTCCCCGAGTCAAAGACCACAGCTTCTTTAGGCCACTGTCACCCACATGGTGTAGTCCCAGTGAACATTTGTACACCCATTCTTTTCACCTTTCCATTAAAGATCCCAGTGTATCACTTCATAGATCAGATGTTGGAATGTATATAATATTTTGTAAAAGACTAATACCTTCATCCCCTTGTAATAAATTAAACTGATATCATCAGCACTGCACTTTGTAAAACACAGTAGCTGTGGAAATAAAAGCACATCTTTGAAACTCTCCAGTACAATTACCTTTGCACAATAGTCTTTTCAGGGAAGTACAGTAATTGCCAAACAGAAATATCTGCTCATTATTCTAATCCAATTACCTTCCAACAGCTGGAACAGTGACTGTTTCTGTCACCAAATTCTAGATTTTAACTTTATTTTAAATTCAGTAAAAGCAACAAGTTCTTCCTTAGTCACAGGTGCTTTTGGCTTCAGGACAGATGATAACCAGAAATTCCAACAGAAGGTTTTGAAAGTTTTACAGGATATTTAACAGGGTTGGCTGGGTCATTGGTTAAATAGTGAGATATGCTTTCTACTTCTAAACCAGCAGAATGCCTCTAGCCTATATCAATGTTAGAAAAATTACCTGCAGCAGACTAGCTTTTTCCTAACAAGAACAGATAACCCTCTTCCATTTTGAGCAGTCTTTAATGTTGTATACTTACCCCAGGAGTAACTTAAATAAAGCAGCTAGATTAATGCACATGTTTTTAGATAAAACACCACTATAAAAAATTCACATTTACAGCAACTGTCATAACTGTAGCAGAAAAATCATTTAGATCTGTAATACTGCAATAGCGTTATTCAGTTATGAAACTGAAATGGAATTGAATATTCAAACTATATATATGCATATACAACAAATGTAACACAATATATTATAATGCAATATATAAGTATGTACTGTAATGGCTTCTGTACTATATCTCTTCAGTACTGTGAATCTCAAAACTGTTGAGAATTGCAAACTTTAATGAATGTCACTTCTACTGAACCCTTGATAGAAAGCAGAAGAGCCTGATTTTTATTTTTTTTTACCTTCTAATATCTCTCAGTGCATTTTGTGCAATGAGTGATATTTTGGAATAGCTACATTTGTTGACTTAAAGCCACTACCTTTTCTGGCATTTTTTACTTCAGCCATAGCTAGAAGGTCATGAGCCAAATAAACAGTAAGACAGACCTCTATGCTATTGCAAACAGTTCCAGTAATTCTGCTTCACATTGTGTAGGAGAAAATTTTTGTTATCTCAGGAGAAGGGAATGGATTTACTCATTGTACATAGAGTTGAATCATATCCTAAAATCTGCAAACTGAAGGTGCAACTCTCAAAAGGGTTTAGCCCCTTTTTACTGGGGGAAATATATCCCTGGATGAATCAGACATACATTTATCTTAAATATAAATACCTGTCTTTAGATGCAGAGTCAAAACATTTCTCAGTATCTTAAACTGCCTGCCTATCAGTATGCTGCTGTCACAGAGTTCATTTCTTGAATTTGCCTCTCTCTTTATATATTCATTGCTTTAGTCCGTGATGTTTCTCTTCTGAAAACACAAGATAAACACCTTTGATCAAGGATTTATTTAAATAAAGCAAACAACCTTCTCCACTGAAAAACTATCCTTAATGTAGAAAGTAGAAAATAAAGGATTTTTTTTTCTGCATGACACAAAAGTTTAATCAAGTATAAAAATTATGTCTTGCAAGAGAAAGTGCAGTATTTCCTTTGCAGTGAGCGCTAATTGAACGGCACAGTAGACAAAAGGAAACATCACTAATTATAACAGTGATTAAAAGTTGTATAGAATTATCTGGAAGGTGATGACACTAGTTTATGTCCAAGGCTAATGGATTAATACTTTTGTTTTATTTTAAGGAAGCACTGCAAAGAATCTCTTATTTTAATTCAGTACTTCAGGGGTGAAGTTCAGGACAGAGTGGCTCCGCTTGAAGCCAATGCACTAATGAAGTGCTCAAAGCATAGGGCTTGTGCAGGCTTGTGCAGGTCATCACTACAAAAGGGGAATTTTAACCCAAATGCTATTTATCTAGAGAGCCACAGTCTAGAAACACCACTAAATGATGTAGCTGGTTGCTGTTATGGGAAACATTTTGGTACTACAATACCACCAGAGAGCTACAATTCCCAAACAACTTCAATATCACATATTCCATGTTCATTTATTGTTAGTTGTTGCTTGTTAAATAATTAATTGCTAAAAAGTGCAATAGTTTGACTTTCAAAACACATTCCTGAAGATTTTTGCAGGACATATTGCCTATATTTCATTGTATTGCTTTTACTTTGAAAAAATGTGGTTCTGTGTTTTCCAGACATTTTAGTAGACTTCTATAGGAAATTTCTTCTCTAGTCTGGACAGGTCTGCTGCTTTTATTGCCAGTTACAATTTACAGCAACAGGTCTGCAATATTTTTCTTTTTGAACTCGGTGGACCACATCATGTCCTGATTACATCCTTCTGACCCCAAGTATGTTGTTCCTGTAACCCAATGGGAGATGTGATATGAAAAACTGTGGAGTTATATGCAATTTGGGTCTACTTGTTATGACTTATAGTGTCATCTTTATTGTAATGTTATCTTTGCGTCTTGGTCAAGGAGCAGAATTTTCTTTGTTGACTTCATGTCCCTTATTCAAATTTATCTCTGTTCTGTCTTTCTTCTGGTTGTTTGCCTGTGATTCAGCTGGTATGAAAATCTACTCGATTTGTTTTATACAATAGCCTACTTTTAGACAGACGTCTTTCAAGGGTTCTGCAGAGCTTTAGTCACCTTTCCATTTTCTATTATGATATGCCCACAGAAGAAAAATCCTTGTATTACAAAAATCCATAAATCAGCAAAACATTTGAGAAACAAGGCAAGCCTTGTTTCTGGCAAAAATTCAACTATTTGAAAAAGTATTCTTTTCTTACTGCCAGGTGTTTTTAAATGAGTGAATAGAATACAAATGCTCACTTCAAAATAGTATTTCAGGCAGCTGTTGATTATTAACTGCTTAATTTTTAACCACTGTCATTTCAGATCTCGAATTGGCCATGAATGATTCACCGTAAGCCATGCTGACATCCAACACGTGTTCTGCAAACAATCAATCTTATGATCAGGATTATGCTTCTTAGGAGCTAGAAGGCATTCAGGGGCTTTGTATACATAGCACTTCAAATATATATGGAAGTATGTAAGCAGACATACTGTGCTTAGTAATATTAAGAGGATTTTCATTATATTGTATATGGATTTGAGGCATTATTCTTTACCAATGACAAGCTATTCTAGCTCTCTGTGGTATGCTCAGTTTCTGTCTGTGAGCAGAGGATAATGTTTGCCGTGTTCTACACACAGTTCAGTGGCCTGATCTTGCAAATAATTATGTATGTATGTATAGAGCTTTACTAAGAGAATGACTCACATAAAGTTACTCACATTTAAGTGTTTGTAGGAATAATTTATAAGAGAGACCAAGGCAGTGTAAAAACGGTCTGTTTCAATAATGGAAACAAAAGGAAAAGCAACTATAAACTGGCTCTAGCATTGTGGATTCAACTGTCTGAAAATTGCTTATGGGGAAGACTGCTTCTTAGTGTTTGACACACACTATCCTCTCTGCTGAGACAGGTAGTAAGTGTTATTTTGCTTCTTTGTGCTAGCTGACAAATCTAGCTGCTACTGGTTCTTTTTCTATTATGTGGTATTAACTATATTTCTATACAGTTTTCACAGATACTACAAATGATCTTGTATATCTTTGTGCCATTTACACCGTGTTAGAAAACAAACGTTCACTGGAGGCAGGAGGAGATGTTGAGTTGTAACTTTGCCATACATTTTCCCCTTTTCTCCAGTTTTTTATTTCTCTCTTTAAAAAAAAATATTAAAATTCACTTGAAAGTCTTTTCAACTAAAAATATAACCTTTTGAAGTCGTTCATTATTTCTGAGCAGAGTAGAAAAGGGTGAATATGATAAAAGCTATCCAAAATGAAAGATAAAAATGTACTCAGTTTGAAATTATAGAGCAGAATGTCTCTTTTGCATAGAGAATGTAGTTTCCTCATACATCGTATATTTGATATGTATAACCATGATGATATATTTACTTTTCATATATGGTCTTGTCTTCTTATAATGGCTTTCTCTTTTTTGTAGAAATGAATTAACATCTAGGTAGAGTGGTCATATTTTTAAATGCTGCTTCTTTCGCAAAGTATTACACTGAAACAATAGACTTGAAAAATGAATTTGGCATCACAGTAAATCACAGTAAATGTGTATCAAAGTATATCAATAATATGAGAGACAAAAAGATTGACTATATGGGTTTATACAGCTTAAGAATATTCATAATTCTGTGTGTGTCTTGTATGAGGCTTTAAGCTGGATCTGTTTTAACCTTTCTTTTGAGAATGCGTCATTATTCTACATGATATTCCTCATTGTACCATATGAAACTTGACAGATCTCAAGCTTCAAGAAAGCGTGCAGGCTCGAAGGCAGGCCTTTAAAACTTCTAACTTTAAGTTTACTCAGGTACTCATTTCATTTCAAAGATACTTTTTGATGATGTCTTTTAGAGCCTACTTAGAGAACAGAGCTGGGGGAAAAAAAAAAAAAAGCGAGGACTGAAGATACAGCCTTTTCGACTATCAAAGATATCCTTCACCAGATTATTTCTTAAGAGAAGTGTTCATTTTTTGAAATGAGGTATGGATGCAGTCCTCCAGGACTATCTAAAGGAATTTTTGTCAGTGCCTGTCTTTCACAACTTATCTGGTCTCTGTCTAGTTCTTTTGCAGATGTAAGTACCCCTTACTGTCAGATGCTGATATCTGTGAGAAAGATATACTCAATCTGTAGCCTTCTTGTCTCTCGGCGTATGCCCATGTTCCACCCTTCTTCACAGACTTAGCTTAACCACAAAGTGCAGGTCTCAGAAACAAGGGAAGATGTCTGAACAAACATTTTAAAGAGAGGATTTTCCTTGGACTGTGAGGACTGGTTTAGTCTGGTTACCTCAATCTATATTAATTAACTAAAGAGGATGTGGGCTGAACATTACTTACCTCACTGAGAGTAAGACAGTTAAATCTGGGATCCTTCAGTGAGTAAATTGTCACTGCTTAGCCTTTTATACATTGAGATTATATTAACATCTAGTTTTCTAGTCTGCTTGTATCAGGGTTTCTTAAAGACACGTTCTCCTCTTTCCTCTGTAGCCAAACTTAATGACGGTAGCCCGGTAGTTAACATGTAAAGTAGCAAATGCAAAATTTAAAATTTGTATGACCCAGATGATAATTACAACTAAATAGGAATGTGTGATTTAATCTTAGAAATGCCCTGCATGCAGTCCTGGGACAATGCAGGAGCGGGGATGGTGTTTCCTATGAGATATAAGGTTGACTGCTGTCAGATGGCAGTAAGTCTATTAGTCCTGGTTTTGCCATATCCTGGGGCTCAGTTGTTTCAGCTGACTCCAGCTGTTTACCACAGCATGTGGAGCATCGTGTTCTGGTTTCAATAGATTCTTACTTTGACCTCTGGATGCTTTTCTGCCTCAGGTGTCCTTTCTTGCTGTATTCTGGATTCTCTATCATGTCTGCAAGTCTCAGAGGACTGTCTGCAATCCATGGGTTTGTCTGCTCTGTGTAACTCTCTATGCTAGACAAATTCTAATCGCTGGTCGAGAGCTAAATCTGAGTCTTACATTAATTTCTCCTTTAGGCTGTTTTGTTCCAGATTCCAATCATGATCTGATATTATCAAGGATTCAGTTTGTCCCTGAATTGCTACATTAGCTCTTCACACATGAGCACTTCTATGTTTTCATTTTTTTGTGCTCTCTGCTTAGAAATGTATTGCTGATGTGTTTCATTTTTATGTAATGAGTAACACTTCTCAAATCTCTGTATTATATCTCTGCAGTTAGCCTCCTCTGACTGAGCCTCATCTACCTGAATTAACTGCAAAATACTACAAACATTAAGTGCTTCAAGACCAGCTGTTATCGGCAAGTTTCCTCTGTCTTCTTTTCTGAAGGTAACCATGGCTTGCAGACACAAAATGAATCACCACTTTTTAAACCTTTCTGTTTTCAACTCTCTTTCCAGGAATGTCAGTTTTAACCCAGCTTTTTACTGCTCCATCAGAGACCGAGTGGTCTTACACAGATCTGTAGTTTCTACGCTACATGTAAATTTATCTTCTTATCACTAGAGTCTCCAAAGTCCTGGTCCCCTAAAAATCCAGACCTGAAACTTTGTGAAGCGGCAGAGTAGTTCCCTTTTGTTCTGCAACCCCAGATTTATTTTGTTTGAAAAATGCGTGGGGAGGGAGATGGATGTGCTAGGATGCTTCAACAGCTCCCAGCCTAATGCACTCTCAGGGCATGGTTGTATGACACCATTAGTCTTGGGCATTGTCAATACCTGAGGTCTTGCTGTGGGCCTCTGTGAAGCATTACAACTGGCACTTTCTAGTGGTTCTGACTATGTCATGACTTCGAACATCAGAAATATTGTATTAAAATGCAAGCATGACACTTCCTTTATAATGCCATATCTGCAGCAAACCTAGAGCTGCTACACTTCCCTCAGCTCCCCACATTCTGTATTATTGTCTTCTTTTCATATGGGATTTAGCTTTCATAGGATTTTTTTTTCTGGGGATGCTTTCCTGACTGACTAATTTGGGCAGGGTCGAGCTGCTGCAACCCTTCAGCAATCATTTTAACAGTTGGCAGTGGTTTGCTTTGGGTTTTTTTTCCCCATGAGGTAAATACCTGTTTCATTTGAGTTCCTCCTTTGTTAAAGTAATAAAAGATTCTTGTANCATAAGGTTATTGGACCCAAGTTTTATTTTTCTCCATTCTCAAACCATTCCATGCTGTCAGTGAACTGTAGAAGGAAGAGGTCATCCTTTCAAGCTTGAGTTTGTATTCTGTGTGTTATGAAGTTGTCTTCCACACAATAAAGTTCTTTCCCCCCCTTCTATTTCATGTTACGTAAGTAATTAAACTTATCCATTACTCTAACATTCAACAGCCTCAAGAGTTCTTCTGGTAATGGCTTGTACTTGTCAAACTCTGCTCTAAGTGGCAGATAGCCATTGCTGTTCCAGGATTAGATGACCTTGTGAAAATTTTCCTCCCTGAATTAGTTTGAAATTTGAAAGTTTCAGAAGTTTTGGGTAATAGGGTTTTAGGTGGTAAAGATTACAACTATTCTGTCTGGGATATATCGACTAGGGAGAAGGATAAAAGCTGATAAATCTCCTGCTCCAACTCCCTATTAATATCCATAAATTTCCATTAGCTTCTGATGGCACAGACATGTTGTTCATTGGGAATTCAATACAAAAGAAAACTGAAAACAGACTTTCCTTTTCATTAGGAATTATTTTCTGGTAGAAGAAAAAAAATACCTATAAAGCAAAACCTCAAATGTCTTACATTTTTTTCTTCTGGGAAGTCAGAAACAACCAAATATATGTTCTCTACATTTTGCATGCATCTTACTGTCACTGTCCCATTGTAACATAAGGTTGTATCCTCTGATTGTTACCATGCAGGAAGTCCTATCAGTAAGCCAGTCTTGGAGAATACTAACTGAATCAGGCTGTGGAGGTAAGAGAGATGAGAAAATGCCTCATCTCTGCATAGGGATTAGTGTTGCCATCTTAAAAAAGAGCAATTTCATACATCTAGAACAGTAGTAAAACCCTTCCTTTCTTTTTTGATGGCTCTGGAGTGCACTTTTATTAGATGTGCTAAAGGTGACAAAGTGGCACATAACTGACAAAGTTTTGACCACTGGTAGGCCTGCACACAACTGTTGAGTCTCACATTTTTGTGATGGAACATTTTGAATCAAGGTTTTGGACATAGATTCCTAAAATGGTTCTGAACATTAATATCAACATCAGAAATGAGGATAACAGCAGATTTTCAAAGCCACTGGTATAGTCACCTTCTATGAGAAACAACAAATGCAAATGTCAGGTATTCTTATTCTGACGTTTTGTCTGTTTTGGGGCTTTTTGTTATGTTGAACTTGAATTACTGTAGGTTGAAGCAATACTGTGTAGGTCTAAAGATCAGGAAACCTACTTAACGGACCTGTGTCACTGAAGTTATGGTTATTTGATAATAAGATAAACAGGAAGATTTCTGTTGTCCATCAGGTTAACAAAATTAACACAGTCTATGTTACTGTAGAAGGATGACGTGGAAATAATCATATCTAACATTTGATAATATGGGATGTGAACAGATTTGTGTCATTCACATAGTGATAATAACTTGAATGATGTTGAATGCATGAATAAAATAATTAACCAACTAAAAATGCATGATAGCTGCATGGAAATGGATTGTTAAGTAATTGGAAACTATTATTTTGATTTAAGCTGTTGCAGAGGTGACCTTACTGTGTGAGGCTTTGTCACTACCATAAAGAGCTACATTTACTACTCACCACATGATAAATCCATGTCGTGTACCTGATCTTAAATGAAGTCTATGGTTGACGCTTATTGAGTGTGTTGAGGTCTTTTATCAGAGAGAAGGCAGTCTTTGGAGCAGTATACATAGTGGCTGAGCAGTCTACCTGAAATAGCAAAGAGAAGGTTTGTCTCCCAGAAATAAGAGCCAAAAGATAGACCTTGGCTGAAGTAGCCAACCACATTTTATGAATAGGCTAGCAGATTTGTAACTAACTTTGCAATCTACTAACTGTAAGTGTGAGATTCATCTGTAAACTCTATTTATGTGCTAGATACCCTAGTTAGGCTATTTCTGTAGTGTATGTAAAGAAAGATTCAATTTATCTCATTCTAATGTAGAGATCTAAATTCGTTGTGATGAACTGCCTCCTAAAAGTGCTATTTTTCACCACCGCATAAGGAAGAGTGTAGATAGGTAGGTAAGTGTCTTGTGCAGGGAGAAACCATTCTGCTTCACTTGTGATTAATAAACAGAGACAAGATATTTGTCATCATTTGCCAAAAACTAGAATATATTTCAGAAAGAACCAAAGAGAGTAGTCTTCCCCACTCCTGCAAGCTAGTGTAGGATAGCCAGGGCTATGACTGATTCTTCCCTCATTGAAGAAGCCAGCTGGCATGCCGTGAAGAAGGGCAGAAGAGAGGAAGAAATGGCCCTATGATTAAATTGTTGAGAATATCCTCTAGGAACATCTGTCTGGCTCCAAAATATATCCTGTGTAAAGGTCGCAGGTGCCTTTAAGCAGCTCTGTCAGACAGTTTCCCATTTGTAGATTTGTACTTTCATTTTCCTCTGAGTTTTGCCTGTCTTCTCTCCTGTGACTTTTCACTTTTTGAGGATGGGTGGGATCATTCCAAGGGTGTTCAGACACCTGTTCAGACAGAGCTTTTCACCAAAGAGCCTCAAGCTGCAGATATAATGCAAACATATATTAAGAATTAATAATGTGTGAATTCCTCTTGTGCACAGGGAGATCGAGAAAGAACAGGCTCCACTGCAGGGCTGTGCCTAAACTGCATAAGTAAGACCTGAATTAATAAAAATAATACTGAACAAGTCATGGTGTGTTTTGTAGCTCATCATGCAATTTTCAAAACCAACTGATGAAGCTGGGGAGAAGTTTCAATCTCCATCTGAAAAAGGCGTTTTGCAGTATTGAGATGCACTGTGGGAAAACAAAGAGAGCTGTGCAACTGAATTATTAGGTGATACAGCTGAAGGAAGACTACATTTTGACAAGAATATTAGCAAAATGGCCACTTGGGTTGTTTAGAATGTTGGTCCTCCTACTTCATGGAAGCATAGAATATTTTAGATTGAAAGGAACCTTTGTAGATCCTCTAGTCCAACTTCCTCCTCAAACCAGTGCTGGCTTCGTTCCTCAGGTTCCTCAGGACCTGAAGCTCAACATGGACATTTCACAGCCTCTCTGGGCAACATGTTCCATTCCAATGCTTAAGCATTCCCATAATGAAATTTGTTTACCTTGTATTTAGTGAGAACTACTTTGCTTCCAAATAATGATCATGGCCTCTTTTTCTTCATGATGCATCTCTGAGAAGGGTCTACCTCTGTCTTTCATCTAGCTCACCATTAGGTATTTGAGGAGAGCAATTAAATCTTCCCTGAGCCTTCTCCTTTTGGGTCTCAGCAAATTCAGGTTTCTCAGCCTTTGCTGAAAAATCATGTGTTCCAGTCCGCTACCCATCCCAGTGCTCCTTTGTTGTATTATCTTCACTTGGTCAATACCTCTTTTAAATCAAAGGGCTCAGCACTAGATAAAGCCAGATGTGGACTACAAGTGCTAAATAGAAGGTAATAATTACTTCCCTTGAACTTCAGACTACTCAACCCAATATTTGGTGACTCTTCATCACTACAAAGATATTTTCCACCACTTGTTTAATGCTAAATAGTAGTTTTGATTTATTTAAATTATTGCTAAGCACAAATAGTCATGATATTGAGGAATGCAAGAAGTTAAAGAGGAAGCATAGGTATAACAAAGGTCCTTTTCCCAAGGTTTCAGAAACTGAAGTATTCTCTGAGGGGTAGAGTATAACTCTTAATGGGGTGAAGAGTGCTGTTGTAGACCAAACTTTTTGTTCTTTCTTGCCTTGTTGGGAGAGAAGTGGATCCTGAAACTGTAATTTTTCCTCCATAATCATAATTTCCTGAGGAATTAATACTGATTAGTTCCTGAGGAACTAATACTGAATAGGTCAAACTAGACAATTCCCTTTCCCTACAAAGGTCTAAAATATTGCAAAGCCACATTGTAGCCTTTGCCCTGAAAGAAAAGTAGTATATAGGAAACATTCATGCCTTCCAGCAAAAGAGGTTATAAATATCCCACAATTCTTTGAAAAATAATAAAAATCCTGGGGTCTGAGGCCATTATAAATAACCAATTAGACATTACTTTAGATCTTCTTTCTCATTTTCCTTTAGTGCCCTGTAGAGAGGCACAGATCAGACCCTCTAAAATAGCCATTCATTCTTCAAAGAACTTTTGTTTATGTTTTATTTATGACCTTTTCTTCATTTTTTACCTTAATACATAACTTACCTTATATAGTTCTGTACTTTTGGCTGACACTATTTCTTGTAAAAATATGTATAAAAGTGAGAAATTTTGTGTGTGGCAAAACAATATTTGGAAAAATGCAATGAAGACCTGAACATCCAGTGAGAACACCTCACTGTGGAGGATTTTCCAAGACATTCTCTTGACAAGTGGTCAGGTAGAAAAAAGGATTCCTACAGAACATATCACTAATCACTGCCTCTTTCTCTGGGGTCTTTTGTGTGTGTCTTCTGCTTAGTTATGTGTTTCTCAGTTCCTCTGGATGCATTGCTTTCCTCTTTGTCTGTTGGCAGCTCTTAAGACACAGATGCAAAAAGGAGTTCACAGAGCAGGAAAGGCGTGTCTGGCAAGGGATCAGAGCTATCATAAAACAATAAAAATATGGTTGAGGAAGCATTACTTCATAGACCTAGATCAAGGCTCTAACTGTTTTTCAGCCTGTATGGTTGGATTTGAAAGGACTTGCAAATAAGATGTAATTATAGTGAAACATGCCCATTTTCAGGGGAGCAGCTGAAATGGAAACATAGTGATAAAAGTTTCAGATTTTTAATTCAAAAGAGTAGCTTTTTTTATAATCCTGGTCAATATGGTCCTTTTAAGTAGACTTTTGGGGAAATAATTCCTTGATTATGTTCAAAGAAGCTGGAGATGGGGTTTTTTTTGGTCAAATATGGATTAGAGAGGTACAAACCTGAACTCTGAATATTATCCACATACATACCATTTAACTTTTTTATTTGTTACAAAGAAAGAAGTACACATTATGTGGCTAAGGGAATTATGATAACATGCAAAACTACCATGGGATTAATACAGTTACTACATTACAACACGCATCAGAGAACATCAGTCAATAGAATGTGATAATGTTTCACATAACTGAGAAACAGAGTCACAGACAGAAGAGCTCTGAGATCAGGAAAAGAACTCTTAATCTGCCAAATGGCTCAGAGTTTTAAAGTGACAATTGAGTGTTGAGGAGAACACAAAGGGCCAAATTCATCCCAGGTGTGACTCAGTGGAAATCAGCACAATCACTCCTGGAATGAACTTCATCCAAAATATCTTGTAAAGGATAAAAAGATGATGGAAAGAGATTTACAGTACATGTAATTGTAAAAAGACATATTATAAAGGAAATCTCTTTTGGTCCGTCACCTGCATTCAAATGCTTTCCTTTTTCTTTTTGCTGCACATGCAGAGCTGATGATAGAGAAAATTGTCAAAATTAAAAAATATATATATCCTTTGCCAAATGAGATCAGAGCAAAGAATTAGTGAAATAACACGATAAACTTAGCCTGGTATGCTATATAAATGGGGCTATTAATGTAAATGGTACTTCATTAATAACTTCATTTTCATCATGACATTTCTATTTGTCTGGGCAGTGTAAGGGTGGATTTTACATGATAATAAGTACCCACCACCTGATATAATGACTTGTCTGAATAGAACATAGCAGAATATGAATTCAACTGTCTTTTAAATTCTGGGTTATCCACCTAAGACTGGTGTCAATTAACAGATCCCAAACATATTTGCAGACCTGTGGGTAAATAAGCATAATGCAGCCATATTATAGACAACAGAGATACGATTACTATATAAATGGTGCACAGTTGGGCAGATTGCATTAGAATCCCTGATCCCTGAGACTCTAGAACAGAAAAAGTTTGTGGGAATAAAATGTATATTTGGGAAAATAGCTTTTATTTTGCCAATGTTGTTAATACAGTCATAATCCTCTTTGTCTGCCAGATAGTAGAGGTCAGCATTATGATAATGACAAAAGTGTAGTGGGTATATTGTTTCCGTTAGCCTCCCAATGATTATTGTGATTTTAGCACATTCTTAGAAATGTCACCCATAAGAATTTTGATAACAATACTGAGCAATCCCGAACACTTCTCACAAGTAAGATCATTAGAAAGAATATTCTTTTCCACTGAAAACACCATCCTCCTGAACTGGATTTATTCTGAACTGCGTTATGAAAGAATTGTGAAAGGATATTGTTACCATATTTCACACCTCATGAATAATTTAGGGTAGGTCCATTTCGCCAAGGTGACTAGCAGTGCAAAATGCCATAGTGGGAAGATTCAACATCTTTGCTACCTTTTCATGCATTTCAGGTATCAGTAGAGTTTTCTTCTGACTTTTAGCAGGACAAATTTTGCCCTTTGTGTTTGTATTATGCACAGGTGTTGAATATGTTCCTGGATTCCGTTTCCTCCTCTCAGATTTAGTCTTACATCCTGATTTTCTGATAATAAGTATTTGGCTCCAATGCCTCAAAAATCACACAAAATTAGCATCTATGACCATGATTTCATCAGCCTTTAAGTGCCCAAGGCTTTGAGATATAATTAAATCCTTGAAAAAATTTTAAATGCAAAAGAAGGAAAAAGAAAAAAGCAAGAACAGTGATACAAGTCAAACAGTATTAATTGCACTGCCAGATTCCTGTCTAAAAAATTTTAACTAAAGATTTACAAATTAAATACTAGGAACTGCTTGCTACACACCATTTCTTTATGAAATAGACAAAACTTTGGGGACTTACAGACATTTTTGTAGGTATGTACCATTTGTCTGAATAATGACTAAGATCCTACAAATCACAGTGAGCAAAACATAGTACTTCCTTAAATCACGTTCTGGCATTACTGCCCCTGATCTACCTTTTCTATTCCTTTTAGTGGTAGATGTAAGCAATGTAAAATTGACTGTGCGGTCTTTGTTTTTCAGTAAGAATTTTGGTTAATAAGAGAAAGTGCTGGAATAAAGTTCAAACGAAAATGTTTTGAATGGTAAATTAGACTTAGATATTATTACCTTACTTTCAGAACTAGTTGTATAAGTTTATGCTTTTGACAATATTATTATGCTTACAAATAAATAATGTTCACAGTGTTTGGCTTGGTTTGGGGTTTGTTTGTTTGTTTGTTTGTTTGCTTTGTGGAAGAAAGCTATAGCCCTGAAATCAGATTTCAATTCACATATGTTTGTTACTGAAGTAATATAAACCAGGTCAATCCTTTCTATGATTTTCCTTAGGAACTTTATACAAGAAACAATTAAGGAGTCAACATAAGACAAAGTAGATAGTTCTGTGAGAGGGCCAGTTCATTGTGAAAAGGATAAATGTACATTCTGGGACAGTATCATTTATGTCAGCCCTGTCCTTAGGCATTCAACAGGTATTCAACATGCAACAGGCCTCTGTCAGTGACGGGATACTGGGCAAGATGGATTTTTGACCTGACCTAATGTGATTGCTTTTATGTTCCTTAAAATTTGGGATGCCATAAATTTTGAATACAGTTCCTTATGGCCACTATAATAATTTTCCTTTCTTTATGGCTGTGTTGACAAAACACTAGATTGTAATACAACCACAGCAAAAGAGTGGGTCCTGAACAGGTGGCTACCTTTCCACTATGAAAGGATAATCTGGGAATAAAGTGCCAAAAAAGCTTTCTTCATTTGGGAAATGAACTCTTTAATCTCTTACATGTGATATATTTCTGGTATTCTAAAGACATTTTTTCTGTATTTTTAAGAATCTTACCATTGAATTTTACCATACCACCTCACACCTTCTGCTGACAAGATCAAGTGTGCATGTCAACCATACTGAAACCCTGTTACTGGCTTGGAGGGCCAGTGTGCCGAGTGTTGTACAAATGAATGGATGAACATGGCCCCTCTCTCTCTCCTGAAGCAAGAGCACATTTTTTGATTTTTAGCTCCAGAGAAATTAAGAAAGATTTTAAGTTATGCTTCATAAACTACCTATTACCCAAATCTATTTCCTGTTATTTACAGTCTGTGATGTTTGCTGTAGGACTCAGTTCACTTTTTGACATTGCTCTGTACTCGGCACTGGTGAGGCCACGCCTCAAATACTGTGTTCCGTTTTGGGCCCTTCACTACAAGAAAGACATTGAGGTGCAGGAGTGCGTCCAGAGATGGACGACAAAGCTGGTGAGGGTCTAGAGCACATGTCTTATGAGGAGTGGCTGAAGGAACGGGGGTTGTTTAGTCTGGAGAAAAGGAGGCGCAGGGAAGACCTTGTGGCTCTCTACAACTACCTGAAAGGAGGTTGTAGTGAAGTTGGTCTCTTTTCCCAAGTAACAAGCGATAGGACAAGAGGAAATGGCCTCAAGTTGCACCAGGCAAGGTTTAGATTGGATATCAGGAAAAATTTCTTCACTGAAAGGGTTATCAAGCACTGGAACAGGCTGCCCAGGGAAGTGGTTGAGTCACTGTCCCTGGAGGTATTTAATGTAGTGCTGAGGGACATGGTTTAGTGGTGGACTTGGCAGTGTTAGGTTAATGGTTAGATCCTATGATCTTAAGGGTCCTTTCCAACCTAAATGATTCTATGATTCTGTGGTTCAAGATGAGTGTTTGCTTGGTCTGGATGAAGCTTGAAGTAGATTCTTGAGTATTGAAAGCCTCATGGCTGAATTAGTCACTTCTGTGTCAGGTCTCTGGGTGCAAAACGTCATCTCTTTTTGTGATCTCTGCAGTCACTTGAGACTGGTGAGCTCTTTAAAATATTTTGTGGGATTCATATGTTAGATAGGCTGAATTATTTCCTGGAGGTGTCTCTTTCTTCACTGACTCATGAGGTACCCAGAGTAAATGCATTCTGTACCTACTGTGCACAAAAATGGGTTAGCTGTGAGTGAGCAAGGCATTTGTACATCAGGCCTAGAGGGAGACACCGACTTCCCTCTAGGTAGTGGGTTATTATTATGAAATTATTTATTAATGAATAAGTATAAAAAAATCTACAACATTGATGGAAATAACAATGCTTCTTTGGTTCAATTCAAAACACTTTTACAAGCATAATTTTCTCCTTGCTTGGGTGAATTTCAAATCTTCTGAAATCTTAATTCAAAACTATTTAATTTGAAACCTACACTCATTACAACATCTGTGCATTACTCCTGAATCAAAAGTATTGTCCTGAAAAGTAGGACATCCTGGGGCAGCTGTGGCAAGCATAAATGGTATCTATTTCAAAGATTCATTTCTGATAAACTCGTGCCATATTATTTTTTGAAATGCCATCAGTCAAATACTGTTGCTTTGTTTATGTGTATATGTATCTTCTGGTTATATGTGCTTCACTTACTATTTTCTAATGTGAATCATAGAATCATAGAATCATAGAATGGTTTAGGTTGGAAAGGACCTTGAAGATCATCGAGTTCCAACCCCCCTGCCATAGGCAGGGACACCTCCCACTAGACCAGGTTGCCCAAGGCCACGTCCAGCCTGGCCTTGAACACCTCCAGGGATGGGGACTCAACAACCTCTCTGGGCAACCTGTTCCAGTGCCTCACCACCCTCAAAGTGAAAAACTTCTTCCTAATGTTCAATCTAAACCTGCCCTCTTCCAGTTTGAAGCCATTCCCCCTTGTCCTGTCACTACATGCCCTAGTAAAAAGTCCTTCCCCAGCTCTCCTGTAGGCCCCCTTTAGGTACTGAAAGGCCGCAATAAGATCTCCCCGGAGCCTTCTCTTCTCCAGGCTGAACAGCCCCAACTCCTTCAGCCTCTCCTCATAGGAGAGGTGCTCCAGCCCTCGGATCATCCTCGTGGCCCTCCTCTGGACACGCTCCAACAGGTCCATGTCCTTCTTATGTTGGGGACTCCAGAGCTGGACGCAGTACTCCAGGTGGGGTCTCACGAGAGTGGAGTAGAGGGGCAGAATCACCTCCCTCGCCCTGCTGGCCACACTTCTTTTGATGCAGCCCAGGATGCGGTTGGCCTTCTGGGCTGCGATCGCACATTGCTGGCTCATGTTGAGCTTCTCGTCGATCAGCACACCCAGGTCCTTCTCCTCAGTGCTGCTCTCCAGCCATTCCCCGCCCAACCTGTAATTGTGCTTGGGATTGCCCCGACCTAGATGTAAGACCTTGCATTTGGCCTTATTGAACTGCATGAGGTTGGCTTGGGCCCACCTCTCCAGCCTGTCCAGGTCCCTCTGGATGGCATCCCTCCCTTCCAGCGTGTCTACCTCGCCAAACAGCTTGGTATCATCGGCAAACTTGCTGAGGGTGCTCTCGACCCCACTGTCCATATCTCCTACAAAGATGTTGAACAGTACAGGTCCCAGCACCGACCCCTGAGGAACGCCACTTGTCACTGGTCTCCACTTGGACATCGAGCCGTTGACCGCAACTCTTTGAGTGCGACCGTCCAGCCAGTTCTTTATCCATCGAATGGTCCATTTGTCAAATCCATGTCTCTCCAATTTAGAGACCAGGATATCGTGTGGGACAGTGTCAAATGCCTTGCACAAGTCCAAGTAGATGACATCAGTCGATCTTCCTTTGTCCACCGCCGTTATGACCCCTTCGTAGAAGGCCACCAAATTAGTCAGGCATGATCTGCCCTTGGTGAAGCCATGCTGGCTGTCACCAATCACCTCTTTGATTTCTGTGTGCCTCAGCAGAGTTTCCAGGAGGATCTGCTCCATGATCTTGCCAGGCACAGAGGTGAGACTGACTGGCCTGTAGTTCCCCGGGTCTTCCTTATTTCCCTTTTTGAAAATGGGGGTTATGTTTCCCCTTTTCCAGTCATCAGGAACCTCGCCAGACTGCCACGACTTCTCAAATATGATGGCTAGTGGCTTAGCGACTTCATCTGCCAGTTCCCTCAGGACCCGCGGATGTATCTCATCAGGTCCCATGGACTTGTGCACCTTCAGGTTCCTCAGGTGGTCCCGCACTTGATCTTCTTCTACAGTGGGCGGTTCTCCATTTTCCCAATCCTGGCTTTTGCATTCTGCATCACGGGCAGTGTGGCTGCAGTCCTTGCCAGTGAAGACTGAGGCAAAAAAGTCATTGAGTACCTCAGCCTTGTCTCTATCCCGGGTAACCAGTTCTTGTGTTACCTTCCGGAGAGGGCCCACAGTTTCCCTAGTGTTTCTTTTCTCGCTGACGTATTTAAAGAAAGATTTCTTGTTTGTCTTAATATCCCTTGCCAGATCCAGTTCCATCTGGGCTTTGGCTTGTCTAACCCGATCCCTGGCTGCTCGGACCATTCCCCTGTATTCCTCCCAGGCTACCCGCCCCTGTTTCCACTCCCTGTAGGCCTCCTTTTTCCTTTTGGTCATGTCCAGGAGTTCCTTATTCATCCATGCAGGCCTCCTGGCTTTTCTGCCTGCCTTCCTCTTTGTAGGGATGCACTGGTTCTGGGCTTGGAGGAGGTGGTCCTTGAATATTAACCAACTTTCTTGGGCCCCTCTTCCCTCCAGCGCTTCATCCCATGGCACCATACCAAGCAGATTCTTCAAGAGGCCAAAGTCAGCTCTCCCAAAGTCCAGGGTTGCTAGCCTGCTGTGCACCTTCCTCGCTGCTTCGAGGATTTTGAACTCGACCATTTCATGGTCGCTACAGCCCAGGCTGCCGTGAAGAAAAGGCTGCTGTGAAGAAAATACCCCTCTGTCCCTATATCTAATTTTCACATATTGCATAAGGACTAGGCATCTTTAAATCTGGAATCCAATGGGGTCTTACTGGCAAATACATATGCCTTCTTCGTAGTGGTTGTAATTCAGACAGAAGATGGCATCTCTCCCTTTTCAGTCTTTTAAGCCTGGGGATTGGTTCCAGAAACAAATCAGACTTCCTGGCTGTGTTTCTTGTTTACAAAGTGCTGTATACATTGACATTTAAGAATTTCTGTGTACTTTATTTCTGACTATCATACATCACATCATAAAGTTAAAGGCAGTTAATATCCTACAGAATCCGGGGTGAGACCAAAATTGTTCTGCACTCTACTGGCTGTTGTACGGTACTTCAAAAAATACATCCTCTAAAAATTACTTTTCTGAATTCCTCATTGCTTTGCTAACTGTGCTTTTGGTAATGATGATGGACTTTTTTGACTCTGTAGCAGGAATTCTGATTGAAATACAATTTAGCCATTTTGCCCTTACATTGTTATGTTCTGTAACAAAAAGTACAGGGTGATCTAATATGCTGTGAAGGTGAACCCTATATTATATGGATTAGATTTCTTTTGGGAGATGCCTTCTAAAATCCTGTTTAACAATGTAAAAAAAAATTAAATAACCAACAATGAAGAACTTAAAAAAAGATAAGAAAATAAAAAATGACTTTGAAACCAAAGGTACTGAATGTATAAGACAGATGAAATCTTTGAAGATAAGCTGAAAGAAAATATGATTAACACTGATGAAGTAGAATAGTGCCAAGTATATGTCATTTCTGAGCCAAATGCATTATACAAGGTGGAAATTGAACTTTCAAGACTCATGTTAACATTTTACTCTTATGCTTTATCAAGGTAAGTGAGAAAAAAAAAGAAAAAGTGAAAACTACATAGTGATAAGTCTGTTGAAAGTTAAATATGGTCATGTGTCAACACTTTGGTGAATGACATCATTCTGGTAAAGTAATCACAGGATTACATAATGATTCATTTCTAAAGGCTGGCAAGCAATAAGCTCAGATACCTTTTGTGGGTCAAAGCCTGAAAAGTTTTCACTGTATATTGTTAATCTCCATTTTGTTTGTGACTTGTATGGAGATCTGCACTTCAGCTGATTTGTAGAGGTATTTTATGCACTCACACAATGCAAATCCTTTTCATTATGCACTGCTAAGGGAAAAAAAAAAATCTCCATAGAGCCGTCCTTGATCTTACTTCAAAATGATAAATCTGTTTCCCTGTCATTGTTCTGAGTTTATTGCAAGAGTAACAAATTTCCCTTTAGTCCATATGGTATAACCTCTTCATAGAATCTGTACAGCTATTTCTGCTAAAGACTACTGTGCTTGCCTGGGATATAAACTATCATAAAATAATGATTTGATTATTTTTGTTTATGTTCTGTACAGCACATAATAAAATGAAGGCTCAGTGACCTTGAATTGTAAATAGCAGAAACTAACAATGAAGTTGTGTAGATAAATGGTAAATAAAGAAGTAATGTTATCAGACAGGTGCAATTCTCACTGACCTTTGTAAATTTATACAAAAGTAGCTGATCAGATCAACTTAGCTTATGCACATGTAAAGTTATTAAAAGTTTGACTATTTAAAGTGTTGTTCAAAAGTTTCCTTATGTTAATAACACATACAATTAAATAAGAGAGAACAGGTCCAGTGCTCAAACTTGTTTAGGTGTTTGATTCCTTTGAGTTTACGCATTTGAAATACTCAACTTAACCTCAATGGTATATGTTTTGTTGTTGTTGGATGAGATATAACTGTACTGTTAAAATGCCCATAACCTCCCCAACATATATCTGTAATCAGTTATTATAAATAAGAAATGTATTTGATAATAAGAGTAGTGATAGAAGTAATGTGCTTGACTCAGTGTAAATTACAAGATTAATTAAAGAACTAAGTATTTCCCTAGGAAAGAAAAAAAAACAACTAGCTGAAACTGAGGCTTTATTAATTTCACTGTTGCTATTTACATCACATTTAATTTATCTTATTCTGTTATTGTTTCCAAATTTGGAATATCATAGAATCATAGAATGGTTTGGGTTGGAAGGGACCTTAAAGATAATCTAGTTCCAACCCCCTGCCATGGGCAGGCACACCTTCCACTAAACCAGGTTACTCAAAGCCCCATCCAACCTGGACTTGAATACTTCCAGGGATGGGACATCTACACCTTCCTTGGGAAACCTGTTCCCGTGTCTCACCACCCTCACAGCAAAGAATTTCTTCTTAATATCAAATCAAAATCTACCCTCTTTCAGTTTAAAACTGTTACCCCTCATCCCATCACTGCACTCCCTAATCAAGAGTCCCTCCCCATCTTTCCTGTAGCCCCCCTTTAAGTACTGGAAGGCCACAATAAGGTCTCCCCGGAGCCTCCTCTTCTCCAGGCTGAACAACCCCAACTATCTCAGCCTGTCTTTATAGGATAAGAGTTTCATCCCTCTGATCATCTTTGTGGCCCTCCTCTGGACTCGCTCCAACAGATCCATGTCCTTCTTTTGTTGGGGGCCCCAGAGCTGGATGCAGTACTCCAGGAGGGGTCTCACGAGAGCAGAATAGAGGGGCAGAATCAACTCCCTCGCCCTGCTGGCCACACTTCTTTTGATGCAGCATAGGATAAGATTGGCTTTCTGGGCTGCAACTGCACACTGCTGGTTTCCAATCAACCAACACCCTCAAGTCCTTCTCCTCAGGGCTGCTCTCAATCCATTCCCTGCCTAGCCTGTATTTGTGCTTGGGATTGCCCTGACCTACATGCTGGACCTTGCACTTGGCCTTGTTGAATTTCATGAGGTTCACATGGGCCCACTTCTCAGGCCATTCCAGATCCCCCCAGATGGCATCCCTTCCTTCCAGCATATCGACCACACCACACAGCTTGGTGTCGTTGGCAAACTTGCTGATGGTGCACTCAATCTCAATATCCATGTCACCCACAAAGATATTAAACAACACTGATCCCCATACTGACCCTTGAGGAATGCCACTCGTCGCCGCTCACCACTTGGACATGGAGCAGTTGACCACAACGCTTTGAGTGTGACCATTCAGCCAATTCCTTATCCACTGGATGGTCCATCTGTCAAATCTGTGCCTGTCCAATTTAAAGACAAGGATGTCATGTCTTACATCTGGGTCGGGGGAGTTTCCAGAAGGACCAGCTCCATGATCTTGCCAGGATCAGACATGAGACTGACTGGCCTGTAGTTCACCACGTCTTCCTTTTTTCCCTTTTTAAAATTGGGGGTTATGTTTCCCTTTTTCCAGTCAGCGGGAACTTCACCAGACTGTCATGACTTCTTAAATATGTTGGATAGTGACTCATCCACCAGTTCCGTCAGGACCCACGGATGAATGTCATCAGGTCCCATGGATTTGTGCACCTTCAGGCTCCTTAGATGATCTCAAAGCTGATCTTCTTCTACAGTGGGCAGTTCCTCATTCTCCCAGTCCCTGCCTTTGCCTTCTGCAACTTAGGTAGTGTGACTAGATCCCTCACCAGTGAAGACTGAGGCAAAAAAGTCATTGAATACCTCAGCCTTCTCTGTATCCCGCGTAACCAGGTCTCCCATTTCCTTCCTGAGAAGGCCTACATTTTCTCTAGTCTTTCTTTTGTCACTGATGTACCTATAGAAGCTTTTCTTGTTGCCCTTGATGTCCCTGGCCAGATTTAACTCTACCCGGGCATTAGCTTTCCTAACCTGATCTCTGGCTGCTCGAACAATTTCTCTGCATTCCTCCCAGGCTACCTGTCCTTGCTTCCACCCTCTGTAGTCTTCCTTTTTCTGTTTGAGATTGTCCAGGAGCTCCTTGTTCATCCATGCAGGCCTCCTCATCCAGAAATACCCTGAGGCTTAGAAAAACAGTTCTGAAACCTACAGTATCATAAGGTTAATCTTCGCTGATTCTTACTACTGCCTTTAAATGGTTGCTTTTTTGGGTACTGAATTACCATGAAATACTTTTTTATGCCTCTCATACTGTTTCTGTTTTACTGTGTTTCTGTTTCACTGTGCAGAATGATTTCTGCATCCTTGTTTCAGTTTTGTAGATATATTGAGATATCTACAGCAGCATCTACAGATGGTCATTTAAAACACTGATTACAATTTATACAACTCCAAGAACTGCTTACTGAGAAAACACACTTCCATGTTGAAAAGTTTCCAGGCCATTTCAGGTATTTGACCTAGGTCACACAGAGTGTAGAACAGATGGATTACTGGGAAATGAGTCTCTGTGTCATTTGAGAATCTGGAATTTCTTCTCTACCTGTTTTTCCTGAAATAATCTGTATTTGATGGTCACCCAGAAATACTGCAAGATCTAGTTGTCAAATAGTTCTTTGGGAAAAGGATGAAATTTTGTCCCTCAGGGTAAGATGTGGAAAGCTTCTTTGAGCTCTTCCTTTTTCTCCATTTCATTGCTGAGAAGAGCTGTTGTCTGCCTTTGAGTATTTAAGGCTGTTGGTCAGCAAGGTTACTGTATTCTGAATAGTATTGGATGTGTGCTGTTAATATTAAGAGCATAATTATATTCAAACTCTCAAAATGTATTTGAGTTCTCTTTTAGTGTTAAATCTGAAGAAAAATAATATTAAAATATTTGAACTTTATAAATACATATGGGTCTCTTTTTCCCCCCCCCCGTATTTCATCTGATTACATGATCAGTATTTCCAAAATAATATTACTATGCTACTGATGGAAGGGCATCTATAAGTCAGAGNTCGACCACACCACACAGCTTGGTGTCGTTGGCAAACTTGCTGATGGTGCACTCAATCTCAATATCCATGTCACCCACAAAGATATTAAACAACACTGATCCCCATACTGACCCTTGAGGAATGCCACTCGTCGCCGCTCACCACTTGGACATGGAGCAGTTGACCACAACGCTTTGAGTGTGACCATTCAGCCAATTCCTTATCCACTGGATGGTCCATCTGTCAAATCTGTGCCTGTCCAATTTAAAGACAAGGATGTCATGTCTTACATCTGGGTCGGGGGAGTTTCCAGAAGGACCAGCTCCATGATCTTGCCAGGATCAGACATGAGACTGACTGGCCTGTAGTTCACCACGTCTTCCTTTTTTCCCTTTTTAAAATTGGGGGTTATGTTTCCCTTTTTCCAGTCAGCGGGAACTTCACCAGACTGTCATGACTTCTTAAATATGTTGGATAGTGACTCATCCACCAGTTCCGTCAGGACCCACGGATGAATGTCATCAGGTCCCATGGATTTGTGCACCTTCAGGCTCCTTAGATGATCTCAAAGCTGATCTTCTTCTACAGTGGGCAGTTCCTCATTCTCCCAGTCCCTGCCTTTGCCTTCTGCAACTTAGGTAGTGTGACTAGATCCCTCACCAGTGAAGACTGAGGCAAAAAAGTCATTGAATACCTCAGCCTTCTCTGTATCCCGCGTAACCAGGTCTCCCATTTCCTTCCTGAGAAGGCCTACATTTTCTCTAGTCTTTCTTTTGTCACTGATGTACCTATAGAAGCTTTTCTTGTTGCCCTTGATGTCCCTGGCCAGATTTAACTCTACCCGGGCATTAGCTTTCCTAACCTGATCTCTGGCTGCTCGAACAATTTCTCTGCATTCCTCCCAGGCTACCTGTCCTTGCTTCCACCCTCTGTAGTCTTCCTTTTTCTGTTTGAGATTGTCCAGGAGCTCCTTGTTCATCCATGCAGGCCTCCTCATCCAGAAATACCCTGAGGCTTAGAAAAACAGTTCTGAAACCTACAGTATCATAAGGTTAATCTTCGCTGATTCTTACTACTGCCTTTAAATGGTTGCTTTTTTGGGTACTGAATTACCATGAAATACTTTTTTATGCCTCTCATACTGTTTCTGTTTTACTGTGTTTCTGTTTCACTGTGCAGAATGATTTCTGCATCCTTGTTTCAGTTTTGTAGATATATTGAGATATCTACAGCAGCATCTACAGATGGTCATTTAAAACACTGATTACAATTTATACAACTCCAAGAACTGCTTACTGAGAAAACACACTTCCATGTTGAAAAGTTTCCAGGCCATTTCAGGTATTTGACCTAGGTCACACAGAGTGTAGAACAGATGGATTACTGGGAAATGAGTCTCTGTGTCATTTGAGAATCTGGAATTTCTTCTCTACCTGTTTTTCCTGAAATAATCTGTATTTGATGGTCACCCAGAAATACTGCAAGATCTAGTTGTCAAATAGTTCTTTGGGAAAAGGATGAAATTTTGTCCCTCAGGGTAAGATGTGGAAAGCTTCTTTGAGCTCTTCCTTTTTCTCCATTTCATTGCTGAGAAGAGCTGTTGTCTGCCTTTGAGTATTTAAGGCTGTTGGTCAGCAAGGTTACTGTATTCTGAATAGTATTGGATGTGTGCTGTTAATATTAAGAGCATAATTATATTCAAACTCTCAAAATGTATTTGAGTTCTCTTTTAGTGTTAAATCTGAAGAAAAATAATATTAAAATATTTGAACTTTATAAATACATATGGGTCTCTTTCCCCCCCCCCGTATTTCATCTGATTACATGATCAGTATTTCCAAAATAATATTACTATGCTACTGATGGAAGGGCATCTATAAGTCAGACATTTATTGGAGATTATATGACTTATTCAATGAAAGTGTGAGAATTCTGCTTAGGAGGAGAAAGGTTGTTTTTCCTTTAGAAAAGTAGATAGGCAAAAATCCATGTCAGCTATAGCCAGTATCTCCCCTGTTCTGTTCCCTCATTCCCCCTCTGCCCTTCTGTGCTGAAAAAAGGGAAAAGAAAAACATTCCCTGAAGATAGTCAGATATACAGATTGCTTTACTGCCTCTGGAAGATTGCTCCAGTGCCAAATGTCTTCAGCAGAGACCGCTTTGTCACCAGACATCACTTGCTTCAGCCTAAATTCTGTCACTGATATTTTCCTGGAGAGATTTGATTGCATGATAATTTTTTTTTCCTTTGCAAAATCTAAATCTTCACTGGGGCAAAGACTGAAACCTAAGTGCCTCATTACCCAAATAAATATCTTACCAAGCACATTGCGAGTACCATATCTACCATATCTGAGAATGGAAGATATTTAAATTTTCTTATTATTGCTTAAATAAAAAAATAAGGAATATAAAGAATGTAATGAATGGAAGGAATACAATATTAAGCAACATCCCTATATTTCTTAAATATAAGCATCTTTAATTATTTACATATTCCTTGCTGAACACCCTACTTTTTGGCCCATAAGGTATTTAAAGTAAGACTATTTTCACCTCAGTGCTTGGAATTGTTGTTCCTCACTTAAAATAATTAAGTGTTCTTTGAAATACAAAGTGAGGGGACCATGCTTTAGGCAGGTGGCTAAGATGTTCACAGAAATTCTTGCCCCTTCTCCCATGGTTTTACCTATCAAAATTAAACAGTGTCAAGAAGACAGACTGAAAACTTCTTTCAACGTTTCCAAATATTCTGTAGCTTGCTTATTATGACACTGATCTAAGAGGTGTCTGTCAGGTGTTCAAATACTCCTTAATAAAAGCAGACACCAAGTCTTGGTTTCCTATGACTTGTGTAAGTCCTTAGCACCCAAGCTAAGGAACCAAAGCCAGCTTAGTGAAAGTTTTTTGCTCACTTGCTCAATTACTGAACATTATCCATTCTCTATTTGGAATGATGAATGAACTTGTGTAAAAATATTATCTCATTACATAATTATGAACTGCATCATAAAGTATAGAGCAAAGAAAGATGAAGGAAGATTCCAGCACTTCATAACTTCTAAATGCCTCATTCTGCTACTTGAGTAGTTGTCCTGGTTTGAGGTAAAACAAAACCGGTTTTCTGTTCAGTAATTTTGTTTTTCAGTTGAGCCTCCTCTGACTGGCTGAAGTCTCTGAAATTAACTGAGTGTTTTTCGGACACTGTCTGCTTCTAGCAGAGATAAGACCTGATTGTTTCTAATTTATGCCAAGGAACGGTATGCAGAAAGACTCTTGCTTATAGTTATTGCTATAACAACCAAGGTCAGTTAACTTTGCTCTATGCCTTGTTGCAGGGTCGAAAGCAGAAAAGCTTAAAGGGGTCACACCTACGGGGAGGAGCAGACAGGACAGGTGACCCAAAACTGACCAACAGGACTGACCAACAGGGCATTCCATCCCATCTGCCTCATGCTCATTATAAAAGCTGAGGGATCAAAGGGTCAGCACTCTTTCTTCAAAGGCTGATGTCTGAGGAGGACTCTCTCAGTTTGTCTGCCTTTGATCCTGATCCATCCATTCCTGAATCCAGACCTGGAATCCAGTTCCCATCCATCACTGAGTCCAGCCCATAAGGTATTTAAAGGGACTGGGACTTCCCCAGTGCCAGCCAGTGACGTGATCATCATCCTGGGAGGTTGATATAGTTTTGTATATATTGTATATATTGCATATATTTCATTATTTCCTTTTTATTTTATTATTAATATTTAATTAAAGTAGTTTGGTTTTTTTCTAAACTTATAAATCTTTTTCTCTTTCTGTTCCTCCTCTCCCTGGGGGAGACCATCTGTCATTTGTTTCAGTGGCCAGTCCAGCCCAAACCATGGTGCTAGTGTGTTCCATTAGTAGTTTTCATGTTTGTAACATTACAATTACAAGGATAGGCTGCAATAATTGATTGTTGAAATATGTGGAAGGAGTGGAATTGGAAGCTGGGTTACACTCTGCTTCTCCAGGGACAGTATTAGATACACAATGTGTTATGGAGGTACAGTGTATCAAGGATTCCCTACATTTCAGGTAAATCAAATTCACTGAATTGAAGAAGATCAGAGAGCTTTCATTTGTGACTAACCAGTATCAAATTCTGGTGGGGAAAATTCCCAAGCCTTGCCTCCTCTTGACCAGTTTTACGGTATTTTAAACCACTGATATACTGAAGAAAGCTAGTAAGGGGCACATCATTGTTTTTCTAGTTTCTTGTGGGAAAGGCTCTTTTGCCCTCTTTTTTTATAGATATATAGCAGCTAACTATAATGGTTTGTAAAAAGATTTTGGAGATTTACCTTTGTATCTTTACGCACTGAATTATGAATTTGTAACTATAAAGAACATTCCCTTCTCTCCTTATTTAGGAAGTGTTGTTAGAAATATGCCACAGTCCCTGAAAAGCAGAGACATTATTTGATGCAATAATTACTTCAATAATTGACATTACTGAGATAAACACTTAATAGCTCCTAACAAATCAAGTTAAAAACAATGATTTTGTTTATTGCAATATAAAAACCTTCATCTACTTTTTGAAGTATCTAAGGTAAATCTTCAGGGTCAGGAGTCTTGAAACTGCTTTCTAATTCTAATATATTTTTATTTCACTATTATATTTTTCCTTATTTTATTTTACTTTACATTTTAACCAGCAAGCCTGTAATGAGAGGTAAAGGCAGAACTGCCGCTGTAGATTAATGAATGTAAAACCATAAAGAATTTCAGGAATCAGATTGACAGTACAGAGAGAAGACAAGAACAATCATAAGGACTTGAGATTTATGTTTACAGGCCTGTGACACTCCAGCACTATAAAAATTGTAGATTATTCTCTTTTTATTTTATTTTATTCATAAACCACCAGTGATATAATAAATTATTATTATGTTTAACAAGTATTTAATTAACTTCTCTAAAAAGCTACAAGTCACATTTTGTTAAAACTTCTTTCATATTCTTAAATGCAATTATCTAAAAATTATCAATCATTTTTATTAGTTAATACTTGAAATTGCATGCATATCCAATATAATTATTAACGCCAATCCATTTACTGGTTCATTTAACTCTGGCTATGCACAATTATGTGTGACATTTTGAAAAGAAGCACCATTTTCATAATGATACAATCATTATTTTTTCTGAAGATCAACAAAAGATTTATTCATTTTAATTCTATTGCTTATCTTTCTACTGTCTAACTTATAAGGATAAGAGAAGCCAGATGGTAATGGAAAATATAGCTGTTGCAATCTATATAATTGCCACTCATAAATTGTTTTTCCTTTTGTACTTTCACTACAGTACAAAATGAAGACAAAATAAAACCATCTAAGGAAAGATAAGGAAGAGAACCACTTCTCAGAGGTGAGAAAGTTGATTTCCTGAGGCCTACAGCAAGTAGACTGGGTTCTGCACTGCATCTGTTGATCAAAGAACAATGTCAGTTGTTCTTTTAAAAAAAATAATGTTGCAGAACAGGAGTTCATAAAAAAAATTGTTTTTCAGGTGTTTGGAAGTTATTGAAGATTGTTGCAGTGTGCAATAGAAGACAGTTTGGTGACATGATTGCTTACCCAGAACTTTGTGTAGAAGAGTTTTTTTCCCTGTTTTGCCTCAGATTTGTTTTGGTCATTGAAGAGATCACTTAGGCCAGATCAAAAAAAAAAAAAAAAAGTAGTTAGGTTCCTAGGGTGTTTTAGAAGTCCTCATATGACAGATCTATTAGGAGATAGAAATATCTAAACAGTTCATATAAAAATCCCAATTTGTCTTCTGTCTAGTGCTAGAGAGGTGTGTGCATCTGAAGGTGCTTTGTCCTCTAGCATTCCTCAGATGCTTAGGGATTTTCCCACATAAGGAACTAATTGGTTTGTTCTTCAGAGGGCTAGAAAACTGTACATGCTGGGATCTAAAAATTGGTCATTGCTTTATGTCAGCTGCCCATGGAGGAAGGTACTGTAGATGTTGTGTGCATCTAACGTTTATATACAAAATACAGCAAAAAAGACATTATAGTCTCTATTCTGCTCCAATAATTATTTATGCCACGTGCTAAAAAGGAGTCTGGATTATACTATGCTCTATCCTTAGTCACTGGTCAGTTTACCGGACATATTTACTTCCCCTTTGTTGATGTGAATGAACAGGATTGGGAAAGGAACAGTCACCCCAGGAAAGATCAAGCAGATATATGAGCATGTGGGCTGTATTTTTACGGAAAGACTTTTTAGTTGGACCTTTTATTAATCCTATGCTCTCCTTATGGTCAATAGAGAGAAAAATGGTTTCTTCTTTTCAAGTAGACATTTAGGATAGGTCAGACATATCGCTTTTTGAAAGTTGCTTTTATTTTTATTTTTGGTTGGATTTTTTTAGTTGAGTTTAAGGCAGTTTTGGGTTAGTAGCTCAGACACTGATGCAAAACTTTTAGTCCCCTTAAGTCAAATGAGATCAGTACAACCTTTGGGATTTGGAATAGTCATCACTGCATACTGTCTATTTCTTTCATATGTGAGCTATACATTGTTGGGTGGGAGTGTGCATTTTCAGCCCTTCTTTAGATATTACGCTTGACACCAATCATGCTGCTCTTATGTGGTTTTGTATTTGTAGACATAAACAAAACAATGACTGATACAGTTAGCAAGTTTTGTTGAAGTTATCAAGGTTTGGGTAATAAATAATTTCCCTATGAATTTCAGTGGTTTCTTAGTGTCATCCTTGTTAAACTTCCTTTCCTTATAAAACATCTATACTATTTTTCCCAAATGCATTATGTCCCATTGTATCAAATTTATATGTAATTTTTTTCTTTCAGATTACTATTGTAAAGCATCCTTTCTGCATTTACAAATAACTGTTGACTGTGTTGGGCCACAGGCAACAAAAATTGAGCAAAAAAAAAATAATATTTCCTCGTGGATTCTCTTTTGTTTCAGATTTTAGCAACTTTTTTAAAAAAGAATCAACTTCTGATAAGGATTTTTTTTTAAAAAAATACAGTTTTGCAGTGTATGGATTATGAGGCAAAACATTGAAGTGCTGTTAGTTCCAACATGTCGGTTCAGGGACTTATACAGATGACTTCTATTTTGTATTTCTAACTGCAAATACAGTAGTAAATCTTACCTTGCCTATGAACAGTTATTATACTTTATTATTATTATTATTATTATTATTAATCAGACATAGATTCTACACCAGAGAAAAAAATTACATGTGTATTTAGATACAATGCTGCAGAAATTTTAACTAAGTCATTCTACTGTTACATACCTGTAAAGTGGATGAATAAGCACTATCTCTATTTCAGATCTAGGAAAGGCACAAAGGAAAAAAAAAATAAAAAGAGACTGCCAATCATTTTTTACAAAGGCCACAGAAAAAAATTAAAAAAGCAGAGCTTAAGGTCACCTGTTTTTTACTTCTGGATTCAATCCCCATGAAAGAGAAATGCAGTGGGGTTCAATGCCTGTGTTTAACAGCAATTAGAGATTTTGTTATGTCTTGTATCTCTCCTCCTACAAGTCATCCAGTAGCCTTTGGAATAAAGGTTTGTTCTGGCTCATTTTGAGGGCAAACAAGTGTTGTAGTCTACATGTCCATAAGGACTATGCTACTCCTGTTTTGCCTTGGGGTTCAGTGCTTGCCTTACCCTTGTGTTTTAATGTCTCATTCCGAATTTAATGCTTCTATGCTACACCAGATGGATGGCCCTGCAGATGGAACTCCTCTTTTTAAATTATAGATGTAGTGCAGGTAGAGAATGAGCAATGGCCAAGAAGCTTCCCTCATGTAGCCTTGCCTACATGCTGGTACAAAGGAACCTTTTAACAAGGCAGTAGATCTGTATCTCTATTTCTTCCATCCTTGGCTTTTTTGGTGATTGTGCCAAAATTGCATGAAACGGGCTTGTTCTGGGAATATCGGTGTGCCAAAATTGCATGAAACAGGCTTGTTCTGGGAATATCGGTCCTGCTGGGACTGTTTTGACAAATGTAACTGAATCTTTACATATGTTTTTCTCATGGGGGAATGAATTTAAAATAACTCTAATAGTCACCCATCTATTCTGGGATTTAAATTGTGTTTGATTTTTTTTTTGTTTTCTTTTTTCACACTCTAATCTCCCAATTTGAATTTGCCATCCACTTGGAGTCTTACTAATAGCAGTAGGGCACGATAAGTGCTTAAATCTATCATTGTATGATAAATTTTTGGACTGGTAACTGCTCCATTCTGCATCGTGTTGCAACTTTGGACACGCTGCAAATATTATGTAGTAATGTCACTGAATGTTTATTAGAGGCTAATGAGTTTTTGATCACAACCATCTTGAATTGTTTGGCCTTGCAATGAAATATTCAGTGTCCTGTTACCAAACACCTCAGCCATTCAATCCCTGTTTTACCAAGATATTAACTAAACATCTTCCTTAATTTTAACTAAACAGTTATTGCCTCGCAAAGGATCCTGACCAGGTTACGTTCTTACTTAATGAGGAAATTACTCTAAAGCTGTTAACAACTGAACAGGGCTCCCCTTGGGAGAAGACATGAATTCTTTTCTCAAGAAGAGACTGAACAACCAGATGGGCACCTTCAAGGCATACACAGCTTCAAGGGGGATGCTTCAAGGGACTCAGCTTGCCAGCAGCAATGGTGCTTGTTTACCATGAAAGGATTTTCTGTGTTAGCTTGTTTAAATTTTTAATTTGGGAATCATCAAATAGCGGGATAGAAATATGTTAATTGAGGTGAATTGTGTTAAACTCTTCAGAGCATATAGACATGAATATTTGACTGAAAAGAAATCAGTGGAAAAAGTCAGAACAAATTCAGAGCTGTGGCTTTCTTTTTGCCTGTTTCTGCAGCATTTGTTTAAAAAAATAAAAACCCCATGTTCCAGCAGTGGTTGTATTTAGAATATAAGATACATTTTTTGCACTGCTATTGTTGCATAACACTGCTGGATTGACTCCAAAATGCATATTTTTAATGTTGGAATTCCTTAATATTATAAAACAGGATATCTGTAACTAATGAAGACATTAGATTTCTAATCAGAATGCAAATAGGAGACGATAACCCTCTTCTAAGAAAATTTTATTTTTTAATATTTGACTGTCAGCACTATCTAAGAATTATTCAGCTTTGATATTGCTGCATCAGTCATGTAAAATTCTGTCTTGTTTTAGAGGCAGTGCCCATGAAGCTAATGTTTCTAGTGCTTTAATATGTTGATATTTTAATTATAAGTCTCAGAACATTTTCAGCTTTTGTATGCATATGTGCCTTAAGACTGAGCAGCATATCCTGAAAAACACAATGCGTAACATAACTGCTTGTATATTTCAGTTGTTTCTTGAATAGCTTGAATTTTAGAAAACACATCTGTGACTGGTCCTGAGACTAAAAAGATCTTCTTAACACTCTGCAGGAAGCAGGTGAGATGTGGTTGCTAACTTAAAAGAAGAAAAGTAAACCCTTCACAAGAATTGAATTAGGTTATTCTGTTTATATGGCTAGCTGTAGGGAGAGACAAAACTTCATAGAGTCATAGAATCATGGAATTATTAAGGTTGGAAAGGACCCTTAAGATCATAGGGTCCAACTGTTGACCTAGCACTATCAAGTCTACCACTAAGCCATGTCCCTCAGCACCACATCTACCTGTCTTTTAAATACCTCCAAGGATGGTGTCTCAACCATTTCTGTGAGCAACCTGTTCCAGTGCTTGACAACCCTTTCAGTGAATAAATGTTTCCTAATATCCAATCTAAACCTCCCCTAGTGCAACTTGATGCCGTGTCCTCTTGTCCTACTGCTCGTTACTTGGGAAAAGAGACCATCCCCCACCTCACTACAACCTCCTTTCAGGTAGTTGTAGAGAGCCATAAGGTCTCCCCTGAGCCTCCTTTTCTCCAGACTAAACCCCAGTTCCCTCAGCCACTCCTCATAAGACTAGTTCTCTAGACTCTTCACCAGCTTTGTTGCTTTCCTTTGGACACGGCCAAAACTTTGACCATTTCTCTTCAATGATTTCCCAGTTTACATGTAAGGGTATCTATCATTGCAAGAATAAGCCCTGAGAATATCACCAGAAAATGTCATATAAGGTCCTTATGGATCTAAGAAGCTCATCATGTAAAGTGGTTAAGGTGAGGCAACATCTATAACTACTGTCCCACACAAAGTGATGCAGTCAGTGTCATATCTGGTTTTCAGGCTAAGGTAAGGTACCACACAGCTGAGTCACGTTAGCAGTAGCCTTAGATGTAAGTTTTATAGATACCAGACCTGGGCACCTCTGCTAACTGCTGCCACTCTTCTCCCATTTCTGAAAGGAAATAATTTTTAGGAAGTCCAGAAGTGTTCCCCACTACTTGAGAGGTCTGAACAAGATCCAAATCCTGTTAGTACTTTTTTAACGAGCCTGCTTCTAAGACTGGACTGTAAAATATGGCAGCCAGATATGATGGGAGCCAGGTGTTTACAAAAGTATATTTACAAAAGTATACATTACAGTACTCAGAATATTCTGATCAACAAAATAACTTTGTTGTCTATGAATTAGTTGCATCTTTTTTACCTAATCTATCTGTCTTAGTTTTACTTCATAGGATTCAAAGCCAATGGGGGCAATCATTATTGACTAGTCTGACCTCTGCAGTGAAGGCCATATAATTTCAGCATTAAAGTCCTTAATACATGTCCATTTCCTCATTCTTCAAGCCTTTAAATGAAGAAAGGTAGTTAAAAAAGTAAAGAACATTTGTGAAGCAGAGTATCTCCGATATTTTAATCATTCACCACTTGAGAGACCACTTGACCAAGCTGGACATTCATNCCTTTTTTTAACTGTGGTGTTCAAGAAGTGTGTCAACCTGGTATTTTTCGGATCTGCAGTGAAAGTACATATTTAATTTNCAGCAGAGTATCTCCGATACTTTTAATCATTTGACCTTTTTTTAACTGTGATGTTCAAGAAGTTTGTCAACCTGGTATTTTCTGGATCTGCAGTGAAAGTACATATTTAATTTTGAGGTAAGCATTTTTTTTTTTTATAAAAAAAAATNTTGAGGTAAGCATTTTTTTTTTTTTTTTTACAAAAAAATGTTTCTTTCTGTTTATCTATGGGCCATGATTTATTTTTTTTTAACATTTGATTAACTTGGCCTGGCTTAGATTTTTCTTCTGGCTGTTTCAGTTTGTTGGTCTAAGGAATTAATGTTTCAACTAACCTTTATTATATTTTTAATTTCAGAGTTCCTATTCTTTCCCTCTGCCTCTCACCATCTCCTTGGGATTCTCTTTTGCTTTATATTTGCTTGTTTCCACAGAATAATTCTATTCATTGTCATGGCCTGGTGTGTCATATGTGTGCTGATAGCTGTTCCAGTCTTTGCAGTTCTGGGAAGCTGCTTGATGATTTGTGTAATTGCTTGGGCTATTCAAGCATGCATGTCTTCAAAATTTCTTGAATTTAGGAGAGATAAAACTGAGTTGCTATTGATTGGTTCTCCAACATGGATATCTCAAGTATAATCCATGCTGATATCTGCAAGTGGCAGCTCTTTTAACTCCCTCAAATAATGACTATGACCTTGGTGTTATTGAACTTTCATTAGAAGTCTTGATTATACAGCACCAACTATGTTTTTACTGTCTCTACTCTTAAAGAATTCATGATTAAATTGGGACTGTTTTATTTCTGGTCATATCTAAAACAAGAATTTAGGAATTTTAAAATATAATCTGATAAATTCCTTCTGTGTTCTCTTTCTGTTTTACATTGATGTGGTTTAGGTGTACATGAAAACACCAAAATTACTGTCCAGTTGTAAAGCAGAATTAACATTGTGTTTGATTTATCCTTTTAAATATTTATTACATCTGGCTTCATATTAAATTTGCATTGTGCTTAGGATTTTTCTATGAAGGACACTTTATAAAAGTAAGTAGGATTGATTGATTGACTGTGTGAAATAGTTGCAGGAAGTACTATTTTATGTGGTAAAAGGATATTAGTGAAGCTCTGGTGCTTCTGAGTTCTGAATAACTGCATAGTCATTGTACCAGGCTACCAAACAGCACAGGGTTTGGACAGAGTATCTAGTAATTGCAGAAGAACAAAGCTGTTTAGAAAACTGCATGGTTTGAAAGATAAATACTGAAACCATTTACTTTCTGAAATAATTTCAGGGAAGTAGTTTCTATTGGAAAATAAGAACTCCTTATGATGTTCCCAAAAAGTTTAGTTTGTTGTTCTCACCATAGATAAATGTACTTTATTGGCCAGATAACCTACATGATTCTGAGAAGAAAAGCTTAGAAAATCTAAGCTACTTTAATGGCAAGCAGCAATAAAATTATGCTTATTAAAAATTCAAAGAATTATGGCAAGTAAAAGAGCACTGACAACCATAACAAAAAGAAGAGTAAGTTAATTACATGCTTTTTGCTGAATGTAAATACTGAGATATATTTTTGGTTGATGTTTCAAGTCCTGGAACATACTATTAAGTAGTACATTCAATTGTTTTTCATATGTTTTTAAAAATATAAATGAAAGCAAACAAAACCATTTTATTTGGCATAATAGTACATATATCAGGACAATGTACAAGCATGTTATTTTGAATTTAGGGGTTTTATATTTTTCTTTTCCTATTTTGAGTTCAGGAGGGATGCAGAATTATACAACATTAAGCCTTTTGCAGCCATCAACAAAAATGTTGATCTAATCATGCTGTGTGGTTATATAGACTTTTATCAGCTATGTTATATCACAATAGCTTTATTATATATTTGAATTTTAATAGAGTTATTATGTAATAAAACTTTACTTAATCTTTTCAATGTTTCTGAATCTATCATGGTTAAGCTTTTTTACTTGTTTTGTCAGGAAGAGGGGTTTTGCTACTAAAGGGCATGTTAATACATCCTTAATGGTAACATATACATGACTAAGAAATCTGGCCCACTAGGAGAGGATAAGCAGAGCAAACTTGTTGGTCTGAGGACCTGATGCCTGTTCAATACACATTACACAATGTTTAAAAAATGCTCTTGATCCAAACTGAAACACTGTTACAGGAACATCAGAGTTTACTGCAGGATTTGACTGCATATTAATGCTAGCATTTAGCTTTCTGGAGAGTGATAGATTTAAAAGCCAAGAAAGACTTTTGCATAGTTTGTTGTTCTATTTTTAAAATGTGTAGAAAAAAGATATGCATCAAAAAGATTAGCTAAGAATTAGAGTGATGAAAGGAGGGTGAGCTGAGGCCATTTCACTTCACTGACACTGCTTGCCATGGGAAAGCAAACTGCAGCCTTTACTTCTAGAGATGTGTCTGTCTTCTCCTGGGTCGACAGGCATCTTAAATGAATCCACTGTATAGTGTATTCACAACTCCCGAAGGAGACTATTTGCCCAATGTAAGTCATCTTTACTTCAAAATCATGCTTATAGCCACATAATGTTATGAGATAAATAAAAACTATGGCAATCTATCAAAATGTAAGAGTGCAAAGCAGATCAAGCCAAGTTACAAAACAGGAAACAAAAATGCTCGTACTACTGGATAACATCCAGTCTGTTTCTCAGCTCCTGCACAGACTGTTTTGCCAAGTGTCTCCAGCCAGTGGCAGTGAAGATGTATCCTAGTAACCTGTCAGTCACCTACAGAGAAGCACAGAATAGGACTAAAAGGATGCCCATAGTTATGGGTCTGATAACTCTCTGCTCTTACAGCATTGATTTCTTGGGCCAGGAACTTGGAAGCTGGGTTCCCCTTAGTTATGACCAAGGGGATAACTAAGATTTTGATGATTTAAGTAGTTGCTAATACCGTTATTGGTGTTTTCACTCTTTTTCTCTTGTATCTTTGTCTCCAACCAAGTTTTTTCCGAAGTCAACACAAGCAGAAACTCTCTGGCGTTCTTATTCCAGACAGTATTCATATAGGTCTTTACTTTCATTACAGACATGTGGAGTTCTTTGCTTTGGTTGCTCCTTCCCTAGTAACAAATTTGGTCTTTTTATGAAAAGTTATTCAAAGCTCTAGTTGTGCTGTTACACCTAACACATGATATGAAAAATGAAAGATTAGATGTAAAAAAGCAGAAAGTATGCAAACTGCATAATGTAAAAATTAAAAGTACAGGATGAACTACAAACAATATTTGTAAAAGGTATAGGCAACATATATAGTAATAAACAAAACAGATAAAAAGAAAAAAATTGGTAACAAATTAAGTAAAAAATTTACTGCAGATTTTCTGTGCTAGTGCTCAAGTGCCTGGCATTTTTAATTGGTATAGACACAGCCATTATGCCTAGAAAATTCAGTGATTATGAACACTTCTTTTCACCATCACTATACACCCCGCTTTTAATTCCCTCCTAGAAATTTTCAATGGAAAATAAATTAAGTTTCCCCATGTATGAATGACCCTTGTCTCTAACTTTATACTTGTATTAAAATTGGGGCCTGCCCTGGGCTTACTAGTCTGACAGAACTTTTGTCCCATGTTACGGTTTAACCCCGGTAGGTAGCTCAGCCCCACCAGCCATTCGCTCCCTTTCCCCCAGTGAGATGGGGAATCTAATTGGAAGGGCAAAGGTAAGAAAACTTATGGGTTGACATCAATACAGTTTAATACGTAAAGGAACAGCTGTGCATGCAAGTCAAGCAAAATAAGGAATTCATTCACTACTCATCAGCAGGCAGATGTTTAGCCATCTCCAGGAGAGCAGGGTTCCATCACACATAATGGTTAGTTGGGAAGACAAATGCTAGTAACTCCAAACATTCCCCTTTCCTCCTACTTCCCCCAGCTTTTATTGCTGAGCATGATGGCATATGGTATGGGATATCCCTTTGGTCAGTTGGGGTCAGTATCTCCTCTCAACTTCTTGTGCAGCCCCAGCCTACTTGCTGCCAGGGCAACATGAGAAACAGAGGAGGTCTTGACTCTGTGTGAGCACTGCTCAGCAACAGCTAAGTTACTGGTGTGTTATCAACACTGTTTTGGTCACAAATCCAAACCACAGCACCATACACTCTACTATGAAGAATATTATCCCAGCCAAAACCAGTACACCCAGAGATGCAAGGTCTTCATTTTAAGTCTTGAGAGACGTTAAGTCTCTCTGCCAGAAGCTGTTGATAATGGCCCTGGAAGTTTGTGGAATGAAGAGGTGACCATCACCTTGCTAAGCAACGAGGCCATGCAGACGAATCAGAGGGCTAGAAGAGAGCCCAGTCCTCACCTGGATGAGGGTGGACTTGGGTCGTAGATCCTGCTTCTGGCAGAGTGTATGCATTTTACATTAGATCACCATAAGAGAAAAGTAGAAGAGTCCTAGAAGAAAGATCAGAAGCTCATTTTCTCCCAATTCTGCAGAGCTGGATTCAAGACCTTCTTGCCTATTTTGTTTCCAGTCTTATGACTCTTGAATTTCTGGCTGCCAGTGGTTCTGCTTCAACAAGAATGGTGGTAAATCATTAAAAGTGAAAAGCAGAAGCTGTATCTAAAAGATGAAAGAAGGTAGTCTAGACTTTGGCAAGGTAAACTTAAGTACACAATAAAGCAGGCCAAAAAAGATCTTGTGGAGCAATTTGCTAACAGCAGAAAAATGAATAATATATATATATATGTATTTAAACATATCAGAAACAGAAACCCTGCCAAAGAATTTGTATAGCCAACATAAGATTGATGTGTAAAAGTAACAATATCAGAAGATAAGGCCATTGCCTAAAAGTTAAATGAATACTCTGCATTGGTATTAACAATGATGGCCATTATAGAAGCTTTTTTTCTTTATGGGTGTCAAGTCTAAGGAATTGACCCAAAAGTGTCAGTATAAAAGGTTTTAGAACAAATTAATAGCTGCATATTGTCAGGATGAAATGACTTTTGCCCAAGAGTTTTAAAGGAAATCAAATATAAGATTGCTGATCTTGTTTGTGGCAGATATCTTACTGCTTACATTGGCTTTAGTATCAGATGAATGAATTAATGTAATGACTGTTTTCTAAAGGACACCAAAAGCATCTGGGAAATTGAAGATTTTTATGTCTGACTGCCATTTCAGGCAAATGTTAAAGGAAATATGTTAAATAATAATGTTCATAGACACATTAATATGCATACTATAAATGATAATATGAAACTATGACTAAACAGGACATTTGTAGAAGGAAGTTTGTGATTCACAAATGCAGTAGAAGTTTGTTGTTTGGTTTTTGGTTTTTTTTAAATGTCAGTGAACATGTACATGTTATCTGCTTGAAACACCCTATATGGATTTTCAAGAGGCTATCAAGTAGATCCTTCACCTTTGGTTCTTAAAGAAACAAAGCTATCAATGAGTAAGAGGGAATTTCATGACCAATAATAGGTTAAAGGGTGGAAAAAAAAAGTAGAATTAAATAGAATCATAGAATCACGGTATCATTCAGGTTGGAAAAGACCATGAAGATCATCAAGTCCAACTGTTAGCCTAACACTGTAAAGTCCACCACTAAACCGTGTCCCTCAGCACTACATCTACATGTCTTTTAAATACCTCCAGGGATGGTGACTCAACCACTTCCCTGGGCAGCCTGTTCCAGTGCTTGTCAACCCTTTCAGTGAAGAAATTTTTTCCTGATATCCAATCTAAACCTCCCCTGGTGCAACTTGAGGCTATTTCCTCTTGTCCTACCACTTGTTACTTAGGAGAAGAGACCAACCCCCAGCTTGTTACAACCTCCTTTCAGGTAGTTGTAGAGCAATAAGGTCTCCCCTGAACCTCCTTTTCTCCAGGCTAAAGAACCCCAGTTCCTTCAGCCGCTTCTTATAAGACTTGTGCTCTAGACCCTTCACTGGCTTTGTTGCCCTTCTTTGGTAATGCTTCAGCACCACAATGTCTTTCTTGCAGTGAGGGACCCAAAACTGAACACAGTATTCAAGGTGCGGCCTCACCGCCTCCCCCCACAGTACAGGGGCACAATCACTTCCCTAGTAACTTACTAAACTGGAGAATGTAATGTAGTTGTCCCACAAAGCTTGATTCTTGGATCCATGTAGCTTAAATACTCTTATATAATTTAGGATAGAGGGTGAACAGCAAGATCATTAATTTTGGTGCTGTTATATAGCTCTTCAGCTTGATCAAAACTGAAATTGACTGAAATTGCAATGAGATTTCACAGTACGGAGCAGCCAATAAGAAAGCAGTTGAAATTCAATATCAATAAATATAAAATAATGCACAAGAAGGGAAAAATCAACTCTGAGTTTGAAAACAACAAGAGGTACTAAATCAGATCTATAAACACCCAAGAAGGAGGTTTTTTTACAGACCATTTTACATATCAGATGGTCCAATGCAGATCAAAAATAGAATTGGAAATTGTAAAAAGAGGGTAAACGGTAAAATGGAAAATCAAGTTATGACACTGTATAGTTCTACGGTATACCTATCTCTTGAATGCTCCATACAGTCCTGATTCTTCCTTCTCAGCAAAGATGTCAAAAAAGAGCAACAAAGGATGGTCCTAAATGTTTAGAGTGGAAAATGATTGACTGAAGTGAGATATGATACAGACATGTGAAATCAGGAAATACATAATTAAGAAAAATAATTTCATATAATTCAAAAGTAAACCATAGATTTCATTTTCATAGGATGTTATGCTTTCTACAAATATGAGCAAGTTAAAAATTCTTGGGAAAAATCTGTAGGAGGTATTAAATCCATGAGACAAATGCCATCTTTTGCATAGTAACCTCCTAAACATCAAGCTACTGGCATTTTGGAGGATTTATGGGAGAGAAGTATCACTTTATTCTTGCCCTATTTTGTTATAGTTTTCCCATAAATATCTTTCCTGGCCACAGTCAGAGGAAGGGCATTAGACTAGATGGACCATTGTTATTACCCCAGGAAGACTGTTCCTTCATTCTTATGGAGCCTATTTATAGGTAATTATTATTATTTTTTCTCCCCTTTTTTACCTAACTTCTTGAAAATCTGTTTTGGTGATATCATCATTTCTTTTTTCTGTATATATTTTAATGGTTGTTGTATATTTGACAATAGCCATCATAAAAATAACTGAAGACACAGATGTAATTTTTGTTTAGATAATCAAGACCCTAATTCTGGGATGGAGAATTAGGGGAATTTCTGTAAATACATATGTTATGATTAAAATTCAGAAACCATTGTCTTTAAGTGACCTAAGGAATCAGATCCATCATCTTCAAGAGAACTACCTATGAGTGTAAAACATGCAACCTGTATGTGCTACTTATTACATATTATATTGAATTTATTTTCTTCTCATATCATATTGAATATTGAATACAATCTTTTTGAACTGGAGAGTGTCTAAAGTTGCTATCATATAATACTTCTGGTATTTTGAATTAGAGTTTGTATCTCAAGTTACTCATAGGCATTTCAAAATCAAGAAGCAACCTGCAATGTAGTTAATGGAGTGCTGAACTATTTTCCATTTTGGGGCAGATACAGAAAAATAAAGAGGCTGAAGGTACATAAAATGGAACCCATGTAAAACATAAATCTTGAAGTCCACATCTGAAGCCCATAAACCTGCTTCTCAGCCTTTGGCCTAGCACTACAGATGCCTTAAATGTTCCGGGCAGGTCTTGCAGTAGACAAATCTGATTTGGGAGATCCCATTTACATACATTTACATGCCTCAGCTCTATATGGAGATCTGTCTTTGGAAACTTTCCCATGCATGTATTTCTGTATTGGCTTTTGATGTAATTAACTGATTTGCCATTTTAAAAAAGTTCCAACATTTTATTTTTAATGTTTATAAATCAGATATTTTTTTCTTTGAAAAAGGCAGATTATTTCCTTAACTTTGTGAGTAGCAAAGATGTTACTTGAGATAAGGAGTGATGCGAAAGAAAAGAATTATCTCTGGCTCCACACTGGGATGCTGTGAGCAAAATGAAGAGATTCTTGAAGCTAGCACATGCTGGTAGATTTACTGCTCTGCTGTAATTGGTGAAACAGTTGACAAAACATGTTTATACAGGACTCATGGAAAAGGATATTTTTTGCTTCATGCGCTCAGTGTTTATAGAATGTCTTTTCTTCTTTCATTTTCATTATAGCTAGAAATAGAAATTGACAAGTTTTACAAATATATTTTGACATAGAAACAAAATTATTAGCCTTATTGGTAGGAAGTAGAAGTTACGCATTTTTAGTAAGATCTTCTCAAGACACCTTTGTGAAAATAAAAGCTATCCAATGAGCTAAATGGGTTATACAGAAATATACAGTCTTTAATCCATAAGTTTTTAATCAATACAATTATCATCGGAACCATGGAGTTACTGTAGATTTTTTCTTCAAAAAATTTCCCAAATTGCTCACCAGGCTCCACAAAAAGTTGTGCTGTCTCAGAAAACAGTTGGTGTAGGGAAAAAAATATTAATTTTACACAGGTCTAGTTTGTTACCTCTTGTTTCCTGCTTTGCTCTGTTTTGCATGGTAGAAAAATCTCATCAGAAACGTTATATGCTCCTGACCCAGCTCCCTTTGAAAACTGTTTTGTCATCCTTCAGCTCCTTACAGGAAAAGATGAAAGCAAAAATATGGATGTGTTTCTAATGAGGATAATGAAAGTTGAAAAGCAAGCAGAGGCACTGGAGGAAAAGTGAAATGTGGGTACTGATAGATGCTCAGCAGAGAAAGGTGGAAATGATGAGTCTGTAATGTGACTTAATGAAAGGAAACGCTTTACTGGAGAACAAAGATTCTGAGAAACAATGCCGAAAGCACACACTTGAGATTTTGGTGCGAATCTGAGGTCTATGTGGGGTGATTAGATTGAGTAGAGGCAATGTTATATAAACTTCCAGTGACTTTCTTTGACATAGTATTTAGTCTACCACTGAGAACTAAAAAAAATATTTTTGGTACCCAAAATGTTTCTGACGCCAGCCTCATAGTATAGTACTAAAGGGCAATGGAGATCAGCACAGAGTTTTCCCATCAGTTGTTCAAAGTTATTACATTCTTTCTGGAACTTGTCAGGAGAAAATATGTCCTTTTTTTTTTTTCTTTCTTTTTTTCTTTTTTTTAAATTGTAGTGGAGTTTTCTGTTTCTTAATATAGTATGGGTTACATAGGTTTTTTTTTAATTCTAGTTTTTCTTGAATCCCATTTGGCTATTTTGCAGTGTATTTTCTGGAACAAAGATAGATATTTATCTGATAAATGATGATGATATAAAGCTATTCCTGAAGCTAATTCCTCAGCTTCTCAAACTGAGTTTGATAAGCTGACAGTTTATTGGCTGGAGATGGTTTGTACGATTGTTTCTTGCTGCATTTCTTTTGCTTTGTTTTGTATTCCTCTCTTCCTGTGCTTAATCTTTAGAACTTCATCTGCTATCTGTATTGATAGATATTTTATTTTAATCAGACATAGATCTTTTGATGGATGATCATACGGAATATTAAATATTTGGACTATGTCATGAAATCCTTTCAATATAACAGATTTTTTACTGTCCTGAGTGTAATATAAACTATTAATTATGTACTGTCTTTCTTCTTTTATCAAGCTGTGGACTTTATAGATATAGTAAAATTATTTCTTGTTGTCTTACGCTAGAAAATGTACAATGAACTTGATGAAAGAAAACACATTTTATAACCATGGTAACTGTCAGTAACATCTGTAGATCCCTCTCTTTCTCATTTGTCCATGAAGACTGAAAAACATCATCAATTTTTTGTTGATTTTCATTTTTTGTGCAAAAGAAGAAAAGGCAAAATCAATGATGGGCATAATTTAAAATCACATATGGCTAAGTATTTAGGAATCACTGGCACAATGAGTATGGCAGGCAGTAAAAAATATTTAGATTCAAATGAATTTGTCAGAGATAGAATTAGCCTTTCCATAAAATTGGATTGTCTCTGTAGTGTCTCTGCAAACACTTTAATGATACCTCTAATGATACTTTGTGAAAAACATTGTTGTGTATAGATCTTTTCAAATGCTTTTCTTAGAGAACCTAATACCTCTTTGTCAAACTTCATCCATCTGCCCAAAAACCTGAGAGGATTTAAAAAAGAGAAAAGTTTCTGTGAGATAATCCTGACAGATTATTCCACAATTTGGGGACAGTGCTGGCTGAGAAAGGCAAGATTCCTGCTTGATACTATAAAGCTGCTAAATGTATTTCAGTGGCATTTCAGAATAACCAGTCACTAACGCAGGAATATTCAGTAAACAACATACTAGTGCTACTGTAACTGGGGGTTGCAATGGTCTAGTCAACTTAAGTTCAAAGATAGACAGATACTCTTGGGTTAAAAGATTTTTTAATGGCCTCACTTTTCAGCTAAACATGAAGATTTTGGACTGTCTTTCCATTGATGGTTTTAACCCCATGTGGAAATTGCCTTTGTAATGGACGAGTATTCTTCAAACATCATCATAGGAAAACCTTAAAATATATTCGCTCCACTCTGTTTCTGGTACATACATCAGACTCTTCCCTAATACTTCATCTTGAGCTATTTCACTACACCAGCCATTCTTCTCTGTGCCTCCATCTCAGTACCATTGTCCACACCTTTCCCAAAGGTAGGGGGAGCTGATGTTTAAATAAATTTCACAGAACCAAACGACAAGATCTGACTGTCATATACAATGTTTCCTGTCCCTTCACATCTGATTCTCTCCCATCCAAAATAGAAGTGGATGTCTCATCTCTGCAGCTGAAGTTGATCTCCCATAGATCATGGACCTGCTTTCAAGGGGCCAGGCTTATTGGCAGGAAAAAAGTCAATGGTTTATGAAAATACGAAGAAGACTGATTTCAAGACTCTTTTTCTCTAAGATGGCATTTGGGAGGAAATGATAAGTGTTAGGTGACTCTGCCCTTTGTGTGGAAGTTGAACTCTGTAGTATGGACCAGACCCAAAAGCCCTCTGAAAATCCCCTGACCAATGAGCTCCTGGAGCATTTGTCCCTCTGTTTCATCTACATCTATTATGGAAATGTGATTTCAGTCAGAGAATAGAGACAAAGGCCATGAATGTAAAAAAGACATGTCTCTCCCTGCTTTTGGATATCTTATGGCTCTTTTGCAAGCTGCCTGGCTTGCAGCTGTGTTGCTAGGCCATTTCTCCTGGTTTCCTGCATGCGGCTGAGAACTCCAGAAAGGCTTAGTGCCTGCATTACTTTTTTCATTGCATTCACTGCCCGGCAGCCAGAAGAGTGGTTTCCTCCTTCCACTCCTTTGCTCAGAATGAGATGGATGGCTTATGTTAACTGATTACAGATTCTGTGTGCCTATCCCTGCCCTTTCTGCTAGATGATTTAAATCTGTGTGTACAGCAGATCCTCTGTGATCTTTTGGGGACAGTCACAAAGCCTTCTCTTATCATTCTTGGAAATACCGTGGAAACACTTCTTGCTTCTCTAAGGAATTCTAAAAAGCAACCCATTTAAAAACAAGCTTACAAGATATATAGATGCAGACAGTTGAGGGGAGAGGTAGAAGAACCCAAACTTTTATGGAATGTTTTTGACTTCCAAAACGTTTTAAAAATGTGGGATATCCCACTGATAAGCTGTTTCAAAGCCTTTTAAATGAATACTTTAATTCTGAAAGAGCAGTCATGTCAAAGATAACATGTAACTCCCTTTCTTTCTCTGTATTTTACTGTGCATCTAAATTGGCTGTTTTAGGTTGAAACTGTGAACACAGTGTGGCTCCCGATTTTTAAAAGAGTTTCAGTGCAACCTAAATTGCATTGTATAACGTGGGAAGGTTGTTTATTCTTTGAAGTGAGTCAGATTTCCATAGATACTGTGTGTTGTGAGAATGTTCTTCAAAGGACTGTGTGTGTGGATGTGTAAATTAGTAGATTTATATACCAATAGATTAAATGTTACCATCTCTGAACACTCAAAAAAATATGACTCAAACACCAAAGATTCGTGATTTTAAAATGAATTTTGAATAGTAATAATTTGAAGATGAACTTTCTTTGCTATTTTGATTTTAAACTCTCAGAATCTATGCACCTACGGTCTTTTCTTAGCAAACCTGAAGATGATAAACCATTAAAGTAAGACACTTCAGATTCTTTTATAAACAATTATCTGACAAAAGGAGCTTAGGCTTTAAAAAACCCATCGAATATTGTGAGAGTTACAAAAAATTCATGAGTTGACAATACTGAGACATTACAGAAGATATATTAAATCATTCTTCATAGGTTTTGTTGGATCAACAGAAGATGTCCTTATGCATTTCTAATGATTGTCTATGTACAGCTCCTTACATGCAGCTCTTCATGATCTATTTAGATGTCCCTGTCACAGCTAATCTTTGTCCTGGCAGTAAAATACATTTCATGTTTTAAGTGCCATTGATTTTTCCTCCCCATTTTCTTCTAGGTATATCCATATATCTTTAAAATATCTGAGCTTCCCTTTTCGTATAAAACAGACATAAAAATAAAAGATCTTTTTCAAATGCAGCAATGTTCTTATGTTGATTTTAATATGTAGTGCCTTCTCTTCTCATAATTTTTAGATCCATGTGTATTTTCTGATTTAAAGTGGCATTTTCTCCACATTGTTTGAAGGGTGTTATTAAAGAAAAAAAGCTAGAAGACAGTCAGAGTTTTATATGAATTTTCTTACGTTTTGCTCTTCATGTTACACTGAAAAAATATGTCAGAGTATATAAAGAATACCTACCCAGGAAAGTCTATGAAAAAATTCTCAGTGCTATCAGAGGATTAAATCATTTAAAGGGCAGGAAAAAAATGTGTCTAAAACTATGATAACTGGACATAACTAGGCCTTTTTAGTATGTTCACAAAGATAAAAAATGCATACCTATCTAAGGTTTGGAAATTTATGTTCATAGATATCATTATCAAATAAATGTTTGTAAAGTAGACTCATGTATCCACTGATGTAATCCGTGTTAGATTTACTTTGAGAATAATTATTTAAAAAAAAAGAGGAAAATCTGGAAAAAATATTTTAAATGCATGACCATTTCAGCATGTCTTTTCTCTTTGGAAGCTATTATTATATTGTATTCCTACAGTTTAGTTACATGCACTCTCCCAAAACTACTCAAGCACATTCTAGATATTTGACAGAAAAAAATGTCAAAATCAAGCATTGCAGCTTGATTATAGCCTACATAGCTTAAAGCCAGAAGACTTGCAAACATCTAATTAAAGTAGAAAACATCTAATAGAAAACTAGCAAACACTTAATACAAGAAAGAAAACCACAACATCACAGAAAAGACAGAAGAATAAAGTGATTTTTGCCATAGATTTCATAAAACTGACAATGTAACACAATTAGACACATCAGGGAGCCACAATGCATAATAGAACATTTCAGTAGTGACAGTAAAGTCCATACAAATTGTATGGTGTATCGGAGCGGAGCTTCACATGAGTGAAAGTGAAACAGCTGCCTGCCGGGATTAGGCATTAGAGAACAACGATCTGGCCAGCTGCTGACAACTCAGTACAGTAGACACACCTGTGAGAGGTAGTCCAGTTAGCCCAACTCAGCAATGCTGATGCCACTGACAGGCGGTGTGCCTGGCTTTTGATTACCTATTTTTTTGCCTCAAATTGACATGCTTTTACTTTTAAGGACAGTGAATGTCAAGGGACTGTGCTTGCCCCTTACAGCAAAGGCACTGAAGTAAGTGGAGGTCCTGTGTTTCTTTTAGAATTTGCCTTGTAGACCATGGTTTGCTTTTATGAAAATTTCACTGAAACTGGAGCCACTAACACTCATTCTTCATTATTTTAAGAAACAACAGGAGCCTCAAAAAAAATCCAAAACAACCTGTGTATGACAATGCCCAAAACAAAAGCATGTATGAAATTCCCTAAGATTTAAAACTATATTATTGGAAGGTGTTGCTGAGCAGTTGTTTTAGGGAAGGGTGCCCATTAATCTGAGATGAGGGTAGAATACATAAATGGACTTAAAGCCAGGGCACGTAATCAGGAACTATCATGAATGCATCAGTATGCATAACTTTAGGCATCTCCAAAACTTCAAGTGGTGGTGTTTGGGACAAGCACTGCTTGACAGAAGTCTGTCTGTAAAAGTAAATTAAAATCTTCCTTTTCATTGGTCCCTCCTGTGCTTAGAAAACAAGATTCTAAAATGATTCTTCAGAAATAAGCAGGGCCACATGATTGATACTCATCTCCATTATTGCTGTTTCTCCTTTCTATCTGAAAGAATACATAAGCTGCTGAATACTGAGCTGGTGGATTGGGTTAAAAGGGAGAATCTTGTTACTGTTTAAGTGATTTTATTTATAACTATTTTTTTTCTATTATACACCCACTCACAGGCAAACAAATTTTTAAGGATGCAAAGTTAGCTTTAGTATTTTATAGCTGAATGTTTTATGGCCATTCTTATTAAAAGCAGAAATCACACTGGCTCTTCCCTTCAGAGCTGAAATGAACTATGGTACAGACACTAACAAAGAAAACTACTTTAGAGCACATACATTAGACAAAGATGCTACAGATAAAGTCTCATGCAGCATATGTCTGTTTTGGCCATCCTGGACATTGATAAAAGGTGCTCCTAAGTCATGGGAAAAGTGGGCATAAAGACATCTGAACACTTTAACTGTATACTTACTAGACATGGCCTGACATGTAAGCCCCAAACTTTGGGTTAATTTAAAAAGTCAATTCCAATATGATTTTCTGGGTCTGTCTCTTCCTTGGTGTCTGATTGCAATTAAATATTCCTCTCCCACCAGAATAGAGCTACAGTCACTGCAGTAATGTATTCAGGTTTTTATGTCACATTCATCTTGAGCCTTTCCAATAAGAAGTGTGATGATGAATTCAAATGTGGTCTATCCTTCCCCTCATCTTCTCCCAGAGGAAAGAATCATATGTGTAGTGAAGTGATTTTTCCTGGTTTATTTATGTTTAATATGTGCACTCTGCTACAGGGGTTTACAGTACAGAAGAAGCATACTTTACTTTTCATCTGAAAAAGTCTAGGTGGTGGTATTATCTATACATTTCTGAGTTATCTCAGAATTGTTATTGTGAATAGGCAGTTATCTGTGGAGAAAAAATAAAAATAAAACCTTAGCCCTTTTTTTTTTAACAGAGAAAGGTATATTGTTGAATTATATACATGTTCTGAAAATATATCGGTAGTTTAAAATAGCTGAATGCTTGAGCGATTAAACTATGCCCATGGAACCAGTGTTTTGAAAATCTTTATTCTGAGATATATTAAGTACTGTACCATGGAAGACAGTTCTTCCAGGAACAAGCTCATGCAGTGCCAGAAAATCAGCTTTTATAGCATTGTCAAAGTATTCCCAGCTATAACACAGTTTTACAAGCAGATACTGGCATGAACATCAGAATACACCTGAACTTCAAGATTTTTTTTATTATTATCTATGCCTTCCATCTATGAGGAGAGGAAAATTACACTAGAAATGTAGCAGTTAACATTATTTTTAATAAGGCAAATCCTCCAGGATCCTGTCATGGAATGTGTTCCTGCTAATAAACTGCAAGATATAAGTTGTGCTACTTTTGAGCACTCTTGTAAGATAAAACTAGTGCAGAGATCCTGGAACTAGCCAAAATGGTGGAAAGGGATACAGCATGTATCAGCATGGCAGTGTTTCTGAGGCTGTTTTTGTAAACTGATGGGCACCACAACAACACAGTTGCTGCACCACTCTCAGACACATGCTGGTAGCTCTTTCTGGCACTATCGAGCGCTCCAGGGATCTATCATCTCCGTGTGACATTGGCTGAGCAGGTGGTTCAGGCACTTCTGTGCTATAATTCCTTTTTGTAATATCAGGAGTTGAAGGCCTGAATTCTAAAAGCATGTATGAGCCCCACTTCCGCTGAAATCAATGTAGATGGCTCTGTATGCTCTGAGTCTCTTCTGCTAAGCAATTTGTTCAACACAGATGGACAATTTGTGGAAGAATGGGAAACTGAAACTGGAAAGACTGTGCAAGGACAAGAATTTTAAGTCTTATTTATTCAGAACTAAAAAAAAAAATTAATATAGATATTTTTCTGTGGTTGCCACACCCCTATATACATGTTTACTTTCTAAGATTCTCTCAAACTATTAAGCACATTTTAGGAAAGTGTGGGAGCAGGAGTGGAATTTAATCACTAACATGATGCAGAGTCTTCCTCAGTCCTTTTTGAGCAGTATCCACAGGTAGTTGTACATTGCTTAGTGAAGCTTCTTTACCTCCTTCTCCAAGGAAAAGAACATTAGAAAAGAATCTACCTCCAGCCATGATGGTTGAATGAGACCTTGGAGCAAGTCCAGAGGAGGTCCATGAAGGTGATCAGAGGGCTGGAGCACTTCTCTTATGAAGACAGGCTGAGAGAGCTGGGGTTGTTCAGCCTGGAGAAGAGAAGGCTCCGGGGAGACCTTATTGAAGCCTTTCAGTAATTAAAGGGGCCTACAGGAAAGATGGGGAGGGACTCTTGGTAAGGGAGTGTAGTGATAGGATGAGGGGTAACGGTTTTAAACTGAAAAAGGGTAGATTTTTATTAGATATTGGGAAGAAATTTTTTGCTCTGAAGGTGGTGAGACACTGGAACAGGTTGTCCATGGAAGGTGTGGATGCTGCATCCCTAGAAGTGTTCAAGTCCAGGCTGGATGGTGCTTTGAGATACCTGGTCTAGTGGGAGGTACCCCTGCCAATGGCAGGGGGGGTTAGTACTAGATGATCTTTAAGGTCCCTTCCAACTCAAACCATTCTATGATTCTATGATTCTTTTGGCTCAATCACTGGACAGTGGTTTCTGATGAACAAATTTTAAGAAGACAAATAGTGCTGTTGGGAGAAGTGTGGTTATCTGCAAAGCACTGATGCTATTAACATCACAGTGACCTTACTAAAAGCCTGATGCAAAATCTCAGATGTTAGAAAACAGAGATGTAGTTATCATAAAACCATAATAATCTTCAAAACCTTTTTTTTTTTTTTTATCTGCAGAGTGATGAGTTACACATCACTCTTTGTTGGGGCACAAGTATTGGAAAGTCAGTCAAGCTGTTCTGCTGCAGTAGCATGCTGAGGCTATGATGTTTAAGTGACTGTGCTAGAAGGGGGAAAGGAGCAGAAATTATGCAAAATAAACATAAAGAGTGCCAAACTATTACTTTATGAGCTGCTCTTCTCGGAAACAGGTCTAGCAGTGGTGATACTTCTTTCAGGCAAATTGATGTGCGGAGGGTTAATGATGGGGCTGGATGCAGCTGGATGCTGTTGCCAGTAACTTCACACACCTCTGCATTATACAGTGTGCTGGCACCAATGACTCTTTCTGACAGAGCCGTGCTCTTTTCTTTTGTGTTTTGTAGTTTTCTTCTTTTTTTTTTTTTTTTAGATTTAGCTGTTGGGGAAAACCATGAAAGCAGCCACAGCATACACAGAAATGAGCTACACACCACAGGGAGTGCTCTACACAGTAAGTTACCCAAATAACACTTTGGAGGTTTTTTTTTGGTTTATTTTTTAAATTTCACTTTGTTTTTGAGTCAGTGTCAGTTTTTTCACCAACCTGAAGCTAACACTAAAAGAACTTGTGTAACTACTACCATTGGGTTACTTCAGCTGAGGTAACTGAGGAGAATAAATCTAGGCATCAAATAAATAAATTACTCTTTTAATACAACAGATTTAATTAAAACAATCTGTTTTTTAATAACTATTCATAGCTGACCTTCAGCTTGTTCTTAACAAAAGTTACAAAGAAGAATCTTTTACCTGTGCTCTTGAGAACGTTTTAAGTCTTTTATAAAACAACAATGAATATTTATTTAAGTTTTATAACCATGTATTTTCTGTAAACATACTTATATATGCATTCATGTATGTACATTTATGTGCCTGATATTTTTTAGACAGCTCCTTGCCTGAGAGGTAATTCCATAACAGTCTGCCTACACAGTTTTTCTCCAAAGGATTCCCCTTGTAACTCTGCAGAAGCTCCATGGGCCAGAGCTTTCACACTGCCATAATGAGATTCTTATTGTTATTCATCAACAGCCTCAATTAATTTAGCAAATTTTCTGATAGTTTATATCAAACGTGAGTTGATCTATACGTAGAAAAGCCTGTGTCTTAGTGTAGCAAACTGGGAAAAGTATACTAGCATATAAAGAACAGTTCTGAATCTACAGAAGTGTGAATATTATTTACTTATGATTTGAGATCCAATTCATATTAGAAGCATAAGAAAAAGAGGGCCTTTAACAAGGCAGAGATTGAGGTACTAATGTGCTTCTGGAAACTTATAGATATTAACCTACAAACATGGAAGATAGAGCTGCATGTTTTTAAAGAATGTGTACAAAATATATTTTATGCATCTGGCCTTGTAATCGTGATGTGCTTGTTATTTTAGATCACTTTTGCAGACTTAATTTTTTATCAGATAAAAAACCCAGAAGAAATCCAAAATCTAAACTAATACTTTCTTTTAGGTTTATTTCCTCATCTTTGAATTTAATCTGGGGATTTTGACATCTGGCAGTAATTTTCAGGTATGTTGTTTATTCATAAATTGAATGAGAAATAGTATTCCTATTTTGAAATATGTTTGAAAGTTTAGAAGTCCACTTACAGAAATGAAAAAGTCAAAATCCCTAATAAAAATACGCAGTGAATGACTTGCAAGAAGGAAAAATATAATGGTATTAAAGCAATGATGCTTAAATATTGTTGTAGCAGCTGATGTCTATTCCTGTCCTTAATATAGTGTCCATCTAATTTTGGGCAAGGCACTTAAACCACACCTGCACAAGGACTGAATTCTTGTAGCCTTTCACTGGTGTTGAGTTTCAAAGACTGAAGGACACTAATACTTCGTACTTTGAAATTTGTCACCAGCTAGTACATGGATTTGACCTCTGTATCTCAGTTTCCTGCCCCCAAAATAGGAGTCATATCACCATATTCCCCATCAGGGTAGTTGTAGAAAAAAGTACTTGCATATTTATGAAGGGCTGGAATACCCTGGTCATGAACTTCTTAGAGTAGCCTGTGAGGAATTAATCATAGTTCCTATTCAGAAATAAGGTTTGAATTGTATGAAGTAAGTAAAGCCTTGGGTCACACACTGAATAATGAGGGTAAAAGAAAATATTGATCATCATATTGATCACTAAGTGAGCATCATACATTCATGGCCTGTAGTGAGGCTGAGGTCCTGTGGAAAAGATGTTGTGTAATGGTGTAATTAAAGATTATAACATAATACATATGTATGAGGGATCAAATTAACATTGCAGTAGTAACTTCAAATCTGACATTTTCGAGCAATTGAGCACTCAACCTAAAAAGTTCTTTTAACATATTTTTGTGGGTATATACAATATATGTATAGGCAGCACTTAACTGTCCATATAAATGATGGACTGCAGAGAAGGAAAATTTGAGAGAGAGTAAGACTTTTTAAATTGTATTTCTTACGTGTGCCCATAAATGGGCCCTTTCCAACAGAATAACAATGGGGTTGAACTCAATGGAATTAAAGTATTATAGCATTGAGTCACAGAGTGATGAATCAGATTCCCTAGGTTTTTTTGACAACTGATGGTCTTCACCTTGAAAAGAATCTTGTCTTCTCACCAAATAGTTTTTTCTCACCTGCAAACTATAGATTTGGTCCAAAAAGAAATAGTAGGTGTGAATGACATGCAAATTCTGTAGCATGCAACTCAGAATTTTTCTCCATCTTTCCCTGCTTTTTCATGTGTCCACATAGCTTGACATCACAAGAGTCCTTTGGGGACAAAGGCTATTGCAATAAACAGGAAGAAGGGATTTTTAATCAGATCTACACAAGATGCTCCTTGTGACTATCAAACCATTGGCAAATAGACAAGACTTCTATTGACACTTCTAATACTTCAAGCAAATTCATTGTTTCAGACAACCAGGGACAGCAGTTTATCAGCTAGTGATCATTTTGTTGTATCAGTATGAAGGAAGGAGGAAAAGAAAGGAAGAAAACATGTCAATTGCTGGCAACTCTTGCTGTCCTTTTAACAGTCAAGAAAAAGCACAGTAACACAGAGGTGAGCAGAGGAAGTGAGAACGCAAGTTTTGTAAGTCTTGCTTAACTTTGATTATACAAAACCTGGAGGGACTTTCTTTTTATCTTTTTATCTAATTCCTATGAAAAAAAAAAAATGTAGATGTATTTTTCAAGCACCCTTTTCCTTCCTCTCCTAGAAATAGTTATATATGTATTTTTTCTGTAGACATTTTTTTGTATACTTATGCTTGTTGGATATAAGTGTTCAAGGTTGCGATTGCATCAAATTACCTTGGTAGAGTATGTGGTTGCTATCATGGAACGCCACACTTCTCCCACAGAGATTCCAGTAGTGTGTAGATTGTTCTTACTATGGATAATATATAAAGCACTTTGGGATCATCTATGGGCAACAGAAGCTACTGTTAATGTCATTGCCTTTTAATCTAAGGTAGTCAAAACTCTTCACTATTTATGTACTTTTGTCACATCCATTTGACCAGCATTACTTTCAGATATTGCATCAGCTCTTGGATGGCTCTCTGCCTTTTTCAAATCATTCAGTCACACAGTCCCATGTAGAAAATGCAGTTGTCTAGATAACACAAGAACATTTAAAAGATTTTGTTGAAAAATTCCATAAGCAGATGTAATAATTTTTTCCACATAATTATAGGAGAGCTTTAACCAATGTACAGATTTCAGTATTGTATATAACCATTATCCTAGAGCAAGGTCATAAAGTGGTTAATGCAGATACTCCATAGGAAGTTATGATACTTGATGACATTGTGTATTAAAGCACAAAATTTGACTAAGAATTTATTTTCTCATTAACTAGTTCTCTTATGACCCAATTTAGTTTTTAAAAATATAAGAAAGTCCTTGGCTATTTAGCAAAATTTAAGCATACACTTAGGTCACATTGACTTTAATAGGATTTAAGCATGTGCTCATAGTCAAGCATTTATGGAAATGTTTTCTTAAATGAATGTTCATTACTGGTTTGAGGAGCTCCAATGCTAAGAACCAGACTCTACATAATAAACTCATCATGAAACCTCAATATAGGTGAAAGGTGAATAAAATATGGCTTACTTTTATGTTGCTCTCTAAGCCAGGAATATGCAAGAAACTGCTTGTGTCCTTTGAGGAAAACTCAAGCAATCTTTTTCGCTGGTCTATTTTATTTAAACAAAGTGGGCGTATATTGCCAATGTGTGTTGAAGTGGATGATAAAGCTCAAAGCAAATAGAGACTGAAATAGAGATACTTAGGAGACCGTTCATTTTAGCTCTGTTATATGGTGATTACCAATGAATGTAAAGTCTGAGAATATTAAAGACTGTAAACAGTGTACTTGTAAAGAACTGTACAATTAGCCTCGTTTTATTGACAATTAAGCAATGTATTTATTTACCACAGGCAACCTAGGACTTCCTCATCAGGTATGAACACAGTTTTGAAAAGAAAACTTCCTGCTGCAACTGCCTTTTCTGCTCTCCTTACCTATTCGACTAAGTATTGAACTGGCACAAAATTGCAAGTAGTGTCACTGACAAGTACTGCATTTAGAAGGGCTGATTTAACAAACTAGCAGAGCAGCAGGCTGGTTATGGCAGTGACAGCAGCACTAAGAGGATTTCAAAGCATTGTTAGACTTTCTAAATCTTTCTCTTATCATCTTTCCAATTTTTAATTTGCTCACTCATTCAATGCAATCTCTTTTCAGAAGTCGTTCTGTTTCCCTTTCTGGAAGTCAAGTAGTAAACTGGAGCCATTCCCTGCTGCACTTACCTTGGTTCCTTATTTTTTGGCACATATATATTAATTACTTATTCAGGCTATTCCAGCACTTAACTTTTTGCATCCTGGGCAGAGGAAAAAGCTGCAATAGGCTGTGGAAGTATGTAATTGGTCTTTATATGTTGTCAGTCCTTCTGCTAGATCTGCCTATGCCAAACACGAAGATGGAAGAGGGAGAGAGGAAAACTAATCTGCAGAAAGCATCCCAAATTCAATTAGAAATGCTCAGTGTGATAGAAATTAGCATTGAACTGAATAAATTCCAAGCTTTGACAGACTGAAGGTCTGAATGCCAGATGCAAAGTGATAATGTGTGCAAAGGTTGATTCCTCATAGGAAGTAGCAGCCAAGATGTTGGTGAGGTAACCAAGATACCTACTGAAACATGAGAGAGTTTAACGTAGTGAAATGTGCAAATCCCTTGGGGAGATGGTTGCAGGAGACATCAGTAAATACCGCATCAGTGGAATTCAGGAGAGTCTGGAGGAAAGCAGATGCTGGAGTAAGATTGGAAACGAGGTGAAGGGGTAAAAACAGATCTATTCCTCATAGGCAGGATTGTGTAACCCTTTCTATGTCATTGGGAGCATAGAACAGCAAGTAGAGATATCTACTTAAAGAATACAGTCTGCTGAATTGAGGAAAGAATCTGCTGAAGAAAGAAAACAGTGATTGTCTTTGCAGAGCAGGAGCCTGTAGAAATGGCAATTGAGAAAACAACTTATGTGTGTACACAATTGCTCTACCAGCAGCAGTTTTTTTGCAAAAGATCAGTGAAGATCCAGTAAATCATACAAACCTGCTTAAATTAGATTTTTGAAAGCCAATGTATTATTCTTGTATAAGAGTCTTTGTATAATTCGTGCAATGCATACAAACTTAAGAGCAGAATTCACTCTAGAAAGTGTGGCAAACACATTTTTGAGGTCAAAAAGTGGATTTCATAAAAGATCTTTGAATTTCATGTGATTGATTTTAGACAAGTGCAAAGCATTGCTCTTAGAGAAATAAGATACACATTTACAACAGGTTCTAGCTGGCTATGTAGTTGGATGGAAAAGATAAAAAGATTATCACAGATCTCAAAATAAACATGTCATTAGTGTGGTCCTGTTGCAAAACAGGAAAATCTCATTCTGGAATGAATCAAGACAAAATAGAAATATCTAATTCTGGAATGAATGAAGATGACTGTTGGATGTAAGACATAAGAGGCAATTTTTTTATAGCTCTTCCTGGCTTTAGTAGATCCTTGGCTGGAACAGAGTCCAACAACATGGTTTAGAGAAGACTGTGATAAGTTGGAAAGAGTAGTAAGAATGATGAGAGGTTTAGAAAAAGTGAACTATGAAGAAAAAGAAAGATTGAAATAATGGCATTTATTCAGGCTAGCAGATAGAAGAAAAAGGGACAGGAGGTAGCAACAGCTTGTCCATTAGGTAAAAGGCAATTGTAATGAGGGCAGTGAATGATGGTTCTCTGTGACCATAAGGCCTAAGACAGAGAGAAACCAGCTGAATTTTCAGCAAAGACTTAGTTTAGATACTGGGGAAATTTTTGAAAGCCAAGGGTCAGTGAAGCAATACAGTAAGATGACTGCATAGGCTGGGTTTTTTGTTTTGTCTTTTTATTTTTTTTCTTAAGAGACAAGACAAATTCTTCTAGTGTTGTCTAAGTGTTTTTTATCTTGCCTGTATGCAGGTAGGGCTAGGTGATACCTTCAGCTCTGTGATTTCTGAGATTCTGTGCTTAAATGACTGAGAAATTCACCAACTACAACAGAAATTTTCTACTCAACCAGAAAGCAGAGAGGCTATTAATCAGGATGTTCTATGGAGAACTCCTCCAGTGATTAATGGATTCTTGGTAAAGATGAATGAAAATAACCTGCCAATGTGAATGACATTCATTGATTATGAGAGAGATACTGACTAGCATCAGAGAAAGAAAAATGCTGTGCCGAAAGGGACCCAAGCATAACAAAACACTATCTGCAGTTTCTGAGAAACACAAGTGGGCTGGGCTGCGGCTGACACAGATGGGAAAGAAGAAAAAGAGAGCCCAGAGCAGTGCTTCTTGTCTGCAGTCTACTAGTGGTGTATTTATATAACAGGAGCAAAAGGCTCCAGAACTGTCTGAGTGTGAACTTGGAAGAGTCAAAACTATTACTCCTATCCCAAGTCTTCAGTAAAGACGGAGTGCAGCATCCTACAAACAGCATAATGAAAGCTCGGGTTCAAACAGCCTGTGAAGGAGGAGTTTGGGAGGGAGTTTGGGGGTTGGAGAGGGGGGAGGAAGAATGCTAGTGTTCTGCCAAAACACATTCAGTTCTGACTTAAAAAAACCCAAAATCCTTACAGCACTAAATTCCTATTGCTTATTGCAAATAAAGTTGAAAGAAATTTGTACTCCCTTATTTTAGGCTTGAACTTTGGCCAAATCCCTTTGAAAAGGTGGAGAGTGAAGAGCAACCAAGATGTCTTAATTTCCAAATGCCATTCCTTTTCTCACTGGGAAAACTTATTTTTTCATCCAGATGGTGATAAAAAGTTTGGGGTTTTGGTGTGGGGTTTTTTGGTGCAAATACCATTTTCTCATGGGTTTCTACAACACTAACCATTATGATACATGTTCTGACTCGGCTTTCTGGGTACTGCTGCATTATAAATCATAATGTCTACAGCTGCACTGAGTAGGACAAAAATTAAGATTAAAACAGAAAAGAAGCACTTCTTGGATAGAAACAAAAATGAACAAAATTTGTGGAAAATGTCAAGGCTGAACTGATCAGATATCACAAGAAGGAAGTCAACAGACTGCCACCACCTGCTGCATTACTCTGTGTTAGCTTTTCTGCTTCTCTATTAGAGTGCATTAGGAAGGACAAGGCAACAGAATGGGGATTACTTACACGGGAAATGCAATACGGTGTGGTCAAACAAATTGTACTGTGGGATCATTGTGATCGCAGCAGTCAGGGATGAAGCCTAAGAAATGGGAATAATATTACTATTGTGTCAATTAATGTAACTAAGACTGAGATGATTGTTTTATCCAGAATCTGTATTTACTGATTGCTAATGTCTTTCTCAGAAATTTACCTTTCCAGATGATGCATCTCACATTACTTCTTTTCTAGTTCATTCTGTAGTACATTCTCATTAGACAAAAGCATTATAAAAAAGCAACTGTATTACAAACAACATCAATTCCTAGCATTAAGAATGAATTAATCGAAAGGAAAATGTGTTAGGAATGCTATGTCTTAGTTATTCTAAACTTCAACTGAATTTTCACAAAACCTTTAAATTGCCTGTATGGAAGGGAAATGTCTGCTTGCTTGCTTGTTTGATTTTGTTATAGGCCTATTTATACTTTGTTATTCTTTGCTAACTTCAAAAATTTGCTTGTGTATAAAACATAAACTTTCATAGAATCGTGGAATCATAGAATGGTTTGGATTGGAAGGGACCTTAAAGATCGTCTAGTACCAACCCCCTGCCATGAGCAGGGACACCTTCCACCAGACCAGGTTACTCAAAGCCCCATCCAACTTGGACTTGAACACTTCTAGGGATGGGACATCCACACCTTCCGTGGACAACCTGTTCCAGTGTCTCACCACCCTCACAGCAAAGAATTTCTTCCTAACATCTAATCAGAATCTACCCTCTTTCAGTTTAAAACTGTTACCCCCTATACCTAGTCCTATTGCTACGCTCCCTGATAAAGAGTTCCTCTCCACATTTTCTATAGGCTCCCTTTAGGTAATGGAAAGCCATCCTAAGGTCTCCCCAGAGCCTTCACTTCTCCAGGCTGAACAACCCCAACTCTCTCAGCCTGTCTTCATAAGACAGGTGTTCCAGCTCTATGATCATCTTTGTGGCCGTCCTCTGGGCTCACTCCAACAGGTCCGTGTCCTTCTTTTGTTGGGGGACCCAGAGCTGGATGCAGTACTCCAGGTGGGGTCTCACGAGAGCAGAGTAGAGGGGCAGAATCATGTCCCTCAACCTGCTGGCCACGTTTCTTTTGATGCAGCCCAGGATATAGTTGTCTTTCTGGGCTGCTAATGCACACTGCCAGGTAATGTTAACCTCCTCATCCACCAACACCCCCAAGTCGAACACCCCCAGTCCTCAGGGCTGCTCTCAATCCGTTCTCTGCCCAGCCTGTATTTGTGCATGGGATTGCCCTGACCTATGTGCAGGACTTGCACTTGGCCTTGTTGAACTTCATGAGGTTCACATGGGCCCACTTCTCAAGCCAATCCAGGTCCCTCCAGATGGCATCCCTTCCCTCCAGCACTTCGACCACACCACACAGCTTGGTGTTGTTTGCAACCTTGCTCAGGGTGCATTCAATCCCACTGTCCATGTTGCCCACAAAGATGTTAAACAACACCGGCCCAAATACTGACCCCTGAGAAATGCCACTCATCACTGCTCACCACTTGGACATTAAGCCATTGACTGCAACTCTTTGAGTGCGACCATCCAACCAATCCCTTATCCACCGAATGGTCTATCCGTCAAATCCATGTCTCCAATTTTGAGACAAGGTCGTCATGCAGGACAGTGTGAAATGCTTTGCACAAGTCCAGGGAGATGATGCCAGTTGCTCCTCCCTTACCCACCAATGCTGTACTGCCATCGTAGAAGGCCTCCAAATTTGTCAGGCAAGAGTTGCCTTTAGTGAAGCCATGTTGGCTGTCACCAATCACCTCCTTATTTTCCATGTGCTTTAGTGTAGTTTCCAGGAGGATCTGCTCCATGGACTTTGGTGTATGGAGTAAAATCTTTCTCTAAAGTGTATGAGTGGTAGGGAAAGCCTGTGGAGGCAAGATGGAGAATAACATGTGTTGCCTGGGAAGTGCTGTGGATCCTGTGGGCCCGCTGTATAGAGGTTTGGTTGCCAGGGCTCATGGCCAGCTGAGAGAAACCTCTTCCCACTGCTGATCCTGGGGAGAGGCTCCTGGGCAGCATGGTGAACAGGGGAGGAGACTGAGACCTGGCCACCCCCAGCCCTGGGAGCTGCTGTTGGCTGCAGCGTACGCAGCCTGGCCCCAGCTCCAGCCCTACTGCCTCACAGCCCTGCCTTCACCTGGCCCTCACCCTGTGGGTCCAGACCCTGTCCCCATGGCCCTCCCTGGCCATCCCAGGGTTGTGTCTGACCCTTCTTCCCTTCACCAGGCATGATTCTGACCCCCACCCATGCATGAGCTTACATCCTGGCCTGTCACTGAGTGGTAGAAGAGACTACTCAGAGTGGCTGAGGGTCTCAGACTCCACAAAGCAGCAGTGCAGAGTTTAACAGCAGAAGCCCTGTCAAAGCTGGGGGACCTGGATGTTTCTGATGTTTATAGTTAAGAGTACTCCCTCAACAGACCCCGACTTCGGCACACACCAGTGATCCCACTCATTCTTGCTGGTGCAAAAGAGAACCCCCACACTTGGCTACATGGAAGCTGCAGTGATCACTGATGGTGGCTCGTGCAAACCGTGGTCTTGTGGCAGGCATGGGACTTTGGCAGAGGTCTTCACATAGGAATGTGTCTTGGTGCTGGGGACTATGTTTTGGGAAAACGTTGAACTCATGTGATCCCAGTAAGAGTGGGGAGTCTTGACACATAGAAAGAACTTCACAAACCCTGCAAGGTTGCCTGGGGTAGCACATAGGAATTAAAGGGCATTGCCTTCATTCTCTGTAATTCAGCAGTAATTTCTCCATTAACAGCATACATTGCAGGCACTGAGGAACAGGTGTCAGAGGAGACAAATGGGCACCAAAAGTGTGCAGAACTGTGGTGAAATATACAGCCATAAGGAATTGTTGTGTAGGGTCTAGCTGTCTTCAAAGGATGATTTGTATTGCAGTGGCTTGGAGAAAAACAGAGTATGATGAATGTAAATGCATAACTTAAACCTAGTTAATTTCTTAATTCATTACAATCCTTCTTTCCTATAAGCAGCTTAGAAAATTATTGATTAAACAAACAAACAAAACCTAGGTTGATTTTTGGCTGGCAACTACTCCAGCCCTAAATCAAATGTTGAATCTGAGGCAGCAGTGTGCTTATCAGCCTCAGGTCATGTCCTTAATGCTCAATGAAAGGGAAACCTGTTTCTCATTCAGTGATTGCTCAGCTATAATAAACTGCTAACATTTTTTAATTTGATACTTTACATACTCATTAAACTCTGGTATCATATAACAGGGCAGAAGGTTTGACTCTTTCCCCAGGAGCAATTTTCTCCTGAAGCCTGAACGTTTCATTGCTGTACTGTAATTTGAAGGGTTATAGGGACTTGGTGGAATAAATTACACTGTTTATGAAAACAGCCAAAACCAAAGACAAACTTAAAAAAAAAAAAAGCACCCAGTTTTAGTGTATATACTGTTCAGTGGCTTCAAATCACATACAGGGTGACAAGTTATGAACAGAGAATTTTATAACTAAACTATCACAGTCTTTATCTCCACAGGAGGGGAAAAGAAAGCTACAGGATAACTATCTTAAAAACTGATTTATTATGATACTTATTTTCCCATATATACTGAAAAAACCCCAAACAAACCACACAGCCATGCTGAATTTATTCATCCAGTTAGAGAATGCAGGGAAAATACTGATCAAAGTGCCTAACATAACTGAATGACTAATTCAATATCAGAAAATAAAGCAGGCAGTTAGGCATCAAGGCTTAAGCTTTCAACTTTCCTTCAGACTGTACTTCCACATGAGTTGGAGGGGGTGGGATCAGTCATGAAAGCTGTGTTAAATCATCCATTAAAAAGGGAAAATAATAAAGAATTCAGGTTAATAATTAGAAAGAGCTTTAAAATTAATTAAACAGAGCAACAGGTCACAAGAGGTTATATTTTATTGAACCAGGAATGTATGTTGTGAAGCATAATGCTATAGGCCAAAATGTATTCAGTCACCTGAGGTACCTATTAATACACCAGTAAATCATGGGATGGTATATCTTGCTGCTCATACAAAATAGTCACTGCATTTAAAAAAATTCTTAGCCAGAAAAGCCTTTAGGATTTGTTAATGACTTGTACATACTTGTCCGTTATGGCAAGCAGTTTGTGGTGGGAATATATCAGGCATATACCGCCAAAAATAATATTGTTTCCCCACTGTGATGTCCTTCTTACCTTAACCCATGTAGTGGCCCCTTAAGAAGTTGTCGTTTGTTTAGTGGCCAGCCCAACCCAGGTTCTGTTCTACCTCAAACATTGGTTCTATATGAGGTGATGATATCTGTCCATTCTCCACTATTTTGTGGATTGTGTTTGCAAGCTGATGCCTCTTCTTTGAATACTCTCATTGTGTCCATATGGTTACCATGTTCAAGACTTTAGTCTGAACCCTGTTGTCATTCACTTTACATATATTTTGTTTCTTTTTTTCCATCAGAAGTAGTCAACTGATTCTCTGGGCAGGAAAGCACAGGCAAGGTGATGGTTATTGTACGAGGAAAAAAAAAATCAAATTTGTGATCCACTCCAAGACACGGTGGAGGCAATTACCCCCAACCATTTGCTGTTTCAAATGGCTGAACTTGAGCACTACTATCACAGGCAGTGTGCTTGTGGCTTTTTAGATAGAGAAGTTGAGTGTTTTTAAAAGTTAGCTAAAAAACCAAGTGTCCCTCTAAAAATGCTAAACACTAAAACTACAGAAAAGTGGATGCTGCTTCGTGGCTTCAAAAATAAGCAAACACTCTATAGATGTGTCTCTCTTTCTTTACAAAATGTTATAGCATAAACCCCAGAGTAACCGTAGATTGACAGAATCTCTCCAAAGAAGAAAAGGGCAGCAAGGAAACCCACAATTACAGAGGAAGGAAACTAGAGGAGGTTAATCATAGAAAAATAGGGACCTCAACAGGTGCTGATATAAATATGAGACTACAGAAGTAAACAGGATTGTGGAGACCGTAAGAAAATAAAAGCAAAAGGAATGTGTGAAGACAAAACACCAGAGCGAAGAGACAGAAAGAAACACCAAGGAAAGAAGAATATTTTTTTTTTTTTTTCTGAAGGCAGGTTTTGCTGCAGAGCTGTGGTTGAGATTCAGGCTGAGAATGACCTTCTACTTGTGAAAGGTGGAATAGATGACAGATTAGAATTCCTCTGCGATCAGATTTATGATCTCTCTAGTCCAGAACCAGCTCCAACAGTGGATATCTATTGTTCACACAAAAGTGCAAGAATCCTGTAGTAGCCACACCTTGTATAAACTGTTCCCATACAAGTCACATATATTTCCTAAAAGTTAGGGATTGTTTAAGACAGAAGCTCACCTTGCTTTGTTCCACATGTAAGCTCCAGATGTTCATGTTGTTCTTATAAACCTCTGATGCTTCTTTGAATTTTTTTAAGTTCTTTACATCAAACAGTATCAAGTTGTAGAATGCTCTACTGGGCTCTCTCTCAGATTTCTCCTCTGGAAAGCTCCATTTCTCTCAGCTGTGAAAAGAGAAGGATTTCTGACAACTACACTCGCAATCTTTTGACACTTCAATTGGTTTCCAAAGTTAGCTGTGGTGATTATAGTAATAAATTACCATTTTTTGCTATGTATGAATCTACATTAGCCTTTAACTCAGATGAGGAAGACCTTTGTAGCCAATTTTTCAACTGTAACCACTTTGGTTTGCAACGTGGAGTTATTTAAGTGTTCATAAACTGAATTACTTTTGGATGAAATGAATCAAAATTGTTCCAACTGCTATGTGGCAGTCAGTAAAAGGTGCAAGACTGGAGTTAGTCTGAAGTAAATCTCCAACAAAATATGTATAATATGGACATCAGGTTTCAGCAGCAGCTTTTTCACTCAATAGATATGCTCCTATTGGCTAATAGGAACTGCTAATGAAGACATAACCATGTTTAATCAGTTTCACAGGAATGAAGTTTTGCACTGGAAAATCCTTCCTGGTTTTGTTTTTGTTTTGTTCACTCCCCCACTATACGTCCTGTTCTTAACACACTGGAAGAAACAAGTCAGTAAGTATAGGGGAAGTAAGTTAGGCACAAGTGCATGCTCTTTGTGAAATTGTGGCGAGCTAGAATTTGTGGTGGAAGGGAGGTGATGAAATTCAATAAATGATTGAGAGAGGGAGCATCGGTAGGTAGACATGTGGAAAGATTGAATCTCCCTTGAGAAGATGAAAGGACAGTTCAGTAATTGGGAACAGCGAGGACCCATTTGGAGGGCAGAGAGGAAGAGAAGAAGTTGTTAAGATAGTATAGTTGTTTTCAGATCTTCAGTTCAGCTCCAATGCACTGAAGTAGTGATCTGAAAATTAAAAGAGAATGGACTGGGAAAAATGTTGTTTTCTTTTATTGAAACACACAGAGGTTTTTATCATAAATGTGCATTTGTGATTGCTAACTTTTGTGTAAAGGGAGTTTGTAAAACAATGGCATTTTTCCCTCTGGTTATGCACTAAAAATAACTAATGTTTTGACAAAGATTCTGGACTTCTCCCACTCATTTCGGGTATACCCAGACCTATTGTGCATGCACAGTGTAGTACTAGGATTATACACTGTAGTATTATTCAAATATGCAAAGTCCCATTGACATAATAGTCAGGGGAGAGTATGGTTTAATGTATCTGTAATCCACATATTAAAGCTCTCTAAGTATGATTTGACATGACAGTCCATAATGCCTCTAAGCTTTAACTTCCTATTGTGTCTGTGACATATACTCCACAAACTACAGTATAGGACTATCTCATGAAATTCCATTTATGCTCCATATTTTTGTTGCCTTTATTATACATATAGATATAGGCATATCTATGCATATGTACATGTATGCGTCTACAACTTTTAAATGTCTACCCACACAAGATGGAAATTCAGAGATAATTCCTTCTTCCAGTCTTTAGTTCCCCCTGCTGTGCCTATGCGTTGAAGTTAAGTAACCTCGAAGGGCTGTAGAATGTGTCTGTGCCATCAGCAGGGGAGTAAAAAGGGAGGTGTACATGGGAGTGCTAATACTTAAACTACAAGCTGCCAACTCCACTGATATGTCACAAATGCCCAGTGATCCATTGCATGCCATAGTCATCCTCCTGCATTCTCATCAAGCACTCGCTAAATATGATAAGTTCCTACTCCCTAGCCTGCAGTTGCGTGGAGGATCCTGGAGGGTTTTATTGCTGATCCTCTGCCAAGGATCATGGATATCAATGCCGTAGGGTTAATGGAGCTGGGTCTGCTGGTAGCTGTGTTTTCCCTTGCAAAGTCCCTTTGTTTTTATGAAAAGGGGAGATGGCTGCTGCTGGGGATCATAGAATCATAGAATGGCTTAGGTTGGAAAGGACCTTGAAAATCATCGAGTTCCAACCCCCCTGCCATAGGCAGGGACACCTCCCACTGGAATGGGAGATGGGCAGCTGCACCTTTCTTCTAAGAACCTAAGGGCAGCTGAAATGGGTGGTAGGGACCATAATGACAGACCTGTTGCCAGTAGCATCTATGATGGACTTATGTGACTGTACTGATAATAAATTTGATAGAAAAATGCATAATTCAGACTATCTGGTGTCATCTGTGGGTGCTAGAACCTGTCTGCCCGCACAGTGGAGCAAGGTACTTAATGGTGTGTGCTTTGGATGTTTAACTGGGCATGTGATGATTTTTCATCAACGACAGTGCTAGCAACCAAGTTTTATCTGCCATAGGTAAAAGGCAGCTCCAAAACCAGCCCCAGCTAGCTAATGTTTGTACCCCCAAAGAATTATTCTTGAATCTAGAAATTAGATTTCTTAATGGGGGGAAGGGGAGTGTCATGGCAGTAACATGCATGGAGGAAGAGGAACCCTAAGTAACAAAAATCCTTTTGAATTATAATGAAAATAATCCAATAATCAGAGTTTGTAATATATATATAGATACATACACATAAATACTTATATAGAGAGGCTTTTTGGATAATTTGAGTGCCTTCATGAGTTTAGAGATCTCATAATTGTATGAGGATGCAGCCCTAGTCACTACTTCAGGGTAGAGGCAGAGAAGACTCAGGAGAATGTTATTTTAATAACCCTAGCAGATCATGCATTTACATCTCTGAGCTCTTCTCTCTTCGCACTGCCATCCTATCATTAGATCAATCTAATGCTCCTAATTTAATATGCTTTGTCTTTTCCATAAAGAATGAGAGTGCCTGTCTAAATGATTAGATCACTATAAAGAAAAGGTCTGTTAGTGTTCTTTCTATCCAGCACATCATGTGGAGAAATATGATAATCCTCATTATGCAGCATTCCTTTCTCTGGGCCTGATCGGGTTCCACAAATAGGAAATGTTCAAATTGCCAATATTCATTTGCATAGCTCGCCTGTTTGCCTGCTGCTTTTCCACTGGGACCTGTCCCAGGCTGCTTCAAAACCTTTCAGTGACCACTTATATTAGCCTGTTTTTTCCACTCTTGTACTCATGAACCGTCTGATATTTTTTATGGTAGCTTTTAAACATTTATCTCCCTGTCTGTTTACTGCCGCCCAAGCAACACGTTTCCTGAGTCTTGTCTATAGAAAAATGCACACCAGAGACTCTTCCTTTCAACAACTTCTAATTAGGCTGCTGAGGTTGAGGTCTGAGCAAAGCAATTTTAAGGGTAACTTCCTTGAGCTGGCTCCAGTGCTTCCTGCTTACCGGAGCTCACTGCTTAAGAAGCTTATCAGCTAACTTCCTGCTGGTGAGACACTTGCCAATCATCTGACATTACTCTTTCACCGTATCAATGAGCTGGACTGCTGTTTTGAGAATAATAAGAATTAGAAAGAGGAACTGACCTTGTACAAAGGAGCGTTGTGGCTTGCATGCAGAACACAGCCGCCGTTGCGAGTAACGGTTCCATTTCTGGGGCACACACGGTCTCGATCGTGTAAATATTCCTGCTTCTGCCTGAAATGCATGCAAAGCTGGCCTTTGCATAGCCTGGCTCTTCTGGCTCTTGACATTGGTTGTCTTGAATTTTTTAAGGGATTTTTCACTTTACCCATAATGAAGAAAAAGGTTCCCCTTGTGCTGTTTTCCCTCCCCTCACTTCCCTGCCAGACAATGTTATTTTAAAGGCAAACAATTTTTACGGTATGCTGTTCTGAATTCTGCTTTTTCAAAAAACGGCAGTTCAGTCAGTGCAAACAGCCTTAAACGTGGACAGCTATGCAGCACTCAAGTCAGTTCTGAGAGCTTTGGATTGCACACTGGGCCATTTGGCCCATTTGTGAAATGAGGAAGTCTCCCTCTTTTTGTTGCAACTTGGATAACAAATGCAATTTTTCATTTTCTGTTCTGTTTACGAAAAAAACCCACAAAACTACACATAGAAAGCATAAGCTTTTTATTTCTGCTATTCCCTCCTAAAACCTTTCCCTCCTTTTTAAAGAGTTAGGACATAGCTACATTATTATTCCTGCTGGACCTAAGTATTTCCTCCATTAGTCAGTAAAGAAATTGGGGGCAAAACCTCAAAAATGTACATTTGAATCTATATTTGATATACATTCAAAAAAAATTTGAATGTAGATGTGAAAAAAAGAAAAAAACAGATGAGAAATTATGGCTTCATTGACTTCTCTCATTACAGAGCTGTCCCTGAAAGAATGCTTGTCTTTTTACAATCTCTGAAGAGTTCTACAGGTTTTATACATAATGTTTAACCACTACTTTCATAGCGTTCAGTTGAAACTACAGAATTTGTTGCACAATTAGCCAGTATCAACTGTCTTGTAGTTGTACAACAGTGAGATACCTCTGCTAAATTTAAATAGCTACTAGAAACAAATAGCAGATGTTTACCATTCAATCAGTTTCTCTATGCATTTTATACAAAGAGATATTTAAAGTAGTTAGATTCTTACTACATGCATTATCTGATTTTATGGAGCTCTCTGTTCTCAGGATGACTTCAGTCGAGAGATGAATAATTTCTTTTCAGTGATAAGCATATTATAAATACTCGGGCACTTAGAGAAAGAGACTGATAGGACATACCTTTACCCTTTGTGTCAGACTTTGAGATAGGGAAGGAGTTTCTTCTGATTTTTCTTAGTCCCATATGTTAGGCCATGACACAACTCATTTCTGACCATGCTGCCTTATGCTTTATTGGCTGCTTGCCCATTTCTTGGGGCAATTTCACAACATGTGTCTTGAGCTGTATTTGATTCACTCCTCTGAGGTTGATTTTGTCCCTTGGTGCCAATGCCTGTAATATAATTGCCTGTACGCAGACTGCGTGCAGACAGAGTTCTTCTGCTGGGTACATTTTGACACACCCCATGTGGTCCTCACGGTTTGCCAAAGCACTTGCTGCATCACAACCTGTTTTCTTGTCATCAACAAGTGCTTTCCACGATGTCTTTTTTTTTCTCTGCTGTCCTGGCATCATTTTTGTAAAGACACCTGTCTTTTTCTGGGTTCTTCTCTGCAGAAAAAGGAGTTTATAGCTAAGGATAATAAAAGCAATCACAGAGTTTGTTGGATCTTTATTGTTACTGAGTCACAATTAAAAATTTAAAGAGAGAGTAGTTTAATAACATTGATTAGATCCATAAAAGGATTCAAGCCACAACAGCTCCCCATCTTTTATACAATCAAGTTATTCAGCCAGACAGAATAGAACTGGCTTCATTTCCCACTTCGGTATGACTAGCTCCACAATATCCTTTAACTAAGCCAACAAGCTATGCTAGGCAATGGCACTTTTTAACCGTTCTTATTGAAACTCTGACAATGCACAACACAAAGCTGAAGAATAATGTATCAAAAATGAACACAAGAGAAGCATAACTCTAGCTTAGTGGTTCAGGCATTCACCTGAATGAAAAAGTGCTTTGTTCAAGACTCTATTCAAACAGCTGTTTATGTATTTTACCTTCAGTGGTCTTTGGATAAATGCATTAACATTCCAGAATAACAGGGAAGTCACTGCACGGTCAATACCTCTAAGTCAGAAAAGAGCAGAACTGTTTTTTTTTCCAAGACTGTAGTTCTTACATTTAAATGTTTAAATGTGAAGTTCCACTTTGCCACATAAGTCTTTGTGACCAAGTCTTGTGGGTGTTACCTTATCGTGAAATACTTAACGTGAAATACTTAACTCTTGCTTATATGATGTGGTCAGCATTAGCAGCCATTGCTCATCTCAAATTGGTTTGCAACTACTCCGGGACTCTGAAAAATCAGATTCTGGTACTCAGAGATGTTGGTCAGTTTATTTTCAAACCGAAGGCATTAAGGGTACTGTACAAGCATTCAGAACGAATAAAGTCTCTGAAGTGCTATGAAATTTAGTGGTTTTAATACTCAACCACCTGTTTCTGGAAAGGTACAACATTTGCACAGATATTCCAGCTGTATATCTGCACTAGTTGCCATCTTAGCTCCACTCAAAATGTTTGAATCTGGATGAACCTGCTGAGCCTAACAACGTTAATGCAAACAACTGACATGAATGTGAGAATTCAATGTATCCTGCAGACACTCTGTATGGACAAACCTCAAAATGTTTGAATACGTATTTAAGGATTCAGTCTGTTGCTAGTGGTTTTGGTCTCTTTAAACAGGATGCCAGGAGGAAATCCTGTAGGATCATGAGATCCTAGAAATAGAGAACAAAAAATTGACACATAATCACACTGTATTTTGTTATTACTGTTTCCTATCCTTGGACTGAAAGTATCAGGAAGTATAGACACAGAAAGGGTAAATGAAGAGTCAGGCAAAACCAGCTTTGAGTTCCCTTGTCATTTGTTCAGCTAGGCTGTTATCCTGTCTATCCAGTTTTCTATTTTTCATCTGTAAATATATTCGTATTTGGAAAGAGGTCATTTTTCTAGACAGAAATGCCTAAGTACCTGTCTAACTGAAGTGTACATTTATTTATGGCTAAAGAGAAATGCTAAATGAAGTTAATCAGGTAATTAATATACCCCCTTCTTCAGAAATGCCTTCATATTTTTCTAACCCAGATTGGCTCATTTTGATTGGTAAAAAGCCAAAGATGTCCTTCCCTCCACACTCTCACTTCCGTACTTCAAAAAAAAAAAATAATTCTTACATGAAAGGAAAACAGTTCTGATGTATTTTAAAAGAAAATGAAAAGGAGTCAAACTTTCATCTTAATGTTAATATTGTAACAGAAATGCTGATTAACTGATTAGTGACTGACGCAGTGAGCTGAGGGTCAGTTTCTCACCTGCTGCGCTTCATTATGTCTCCAGGACAGTACATCCACATCTCATCTCCATGGCCAGCCAAGTGTGAACCAGTTGCCAGGCCCAAGCGTGTGCTGCATGTGCCTAAAGTGCTAAGAGCTGGAGGGTCTTATGTTCACATTCCAAATTGTGCTCTCTACATGGTGCCCACATACACAACTTCAGCCTTGGTTCCATCAAATTTGCACCAAAAAGAACCCTTCCTGTCCATTAAACCATGAAAACCTCATGCACCCATAATGTATGCTCTTTTTTATCCTGATGGAAATGGCTGTAGTACTTTCCGTGGATGAAACAAGAATCATGATAGGTCCTCCAATCTTCCTCCCATTTTATCTCCTTTTGAAAGTTCCCCACTAGAAGTACTTCCTCAAGATGGGGGTGCAGATATGTGTCTCCTCTTGGTACTGCGGACAGGGATCAGAGTGAAAGAACACTGATAAGTCTATCTTTAATGCTCTGTTCACATCAAGAAAACTGCTTTCTTTGATAATGACGTTATCAAATACAGTTATTTATTTCATGATATGGAGCACACTGCCTGGGGGACCATGAATAATTCATTGGCTGAGATTGAAAAGATATTTTTATGCTTGGACCTTGTATTGAGAAGATGAAAATAAAATTCCATTCTTTAAAGAATTTAAGAAGTTCTGAATGATTAACAATTAAGTGAATTAAAGCAAGATTATAGGGTTTTTTCCTAGATAAATGGGGGTGAGGGGAAATAAAGGGACACAAAAGCCTTATGTTGTATATGCTTTGGAATGAAGATAAGGCATTGAAGGTTATTCTTTCCCTTTCCATTTCCTTTTTGCAGTTGGATGAAGAGAATAAGCGGACTGTGCTGCCCCACAAGTTGGCAGACTGCAGAGTTCAGCCAACAACAGTGGAGGAAGAGTCTTTGCTTGTGGTTGAATGGCACAAGCTAATTTTCCCCAGAGGCAATGAAGGAACTCTCTTCCCTTTGACTACATACAGAGGTGATGTTGCTGTGATAAGATGCAAAGTCAAAAAGCTTTTCCTTTAAGTTGTAAGCTCCTTCTCTGTTTTATTAATCTGCAAACGTCTCATACATTTATAGTGCTGTGTAAGTAATAATGTAGAGGATGTTAAGTAGATCTTAATAGCAACTTTCCATTAGCCCTTTCAAGCATGCAAACATACATGGAGAGTACATTCCTTAAATAATCAGATTTCATGATTTGGAAATTTACTTTACAGTGGCGGTTTTCAGAAGCTGTGTAATACAGGTATGGCTCTTTAAAACTTTAGGGAAGGTAAGACTGGATCAGCAACATGCAGCTTCTGACATAATTGTGAAATATTCATTATGGTAAATACACTTTATTCTTCTACCTTGACACTGAACTTTATGCTTTCTATTGCTGTGTAGGTATTGTATTTGACATTTCATCACCTTGTATGAAAAATATTAAGAATGTATGAAGAGCATTAAGAATATGGATGAGAGCACTGTGCCAATCCAAAAATCATAGTTTTAAATTTAAATAGGTTAAATTATTATGAAGTTGCTAAACAGATCATCTGGTAACAAGCATTCATGCAAATAAAATAAACTGAGAAAGTGGTTTACAAAAAACTAGTGGAGATTGTTTGTACCAGGGAGTCTTGAGTACAAGGCATGGCATAGCTTTTTCTGTTTGAAAATTAACCCATAATGTCCTCCTAGATAAGCTATTTTCTTTAACTAAAATACTAGGGTCCAATATTATAACTGTCCTTAGTGAAGAACATTTCTTTTCCTTTTGGATTTTTTTCTTAATTCTAAGCAGTAGAAAGAAAATGTGGAAAAAAATTAAAAATAGAGCTTTAAGATTTCTTAAACTGCTAGAGGCAAAGCGTTCACAAAAGGAGGAGTTTCTTGCTAGAAGAGATTAAAGATACATAAGTTGAAAAATACTATAATATGTACAAGATATAACCATAGGATTTTAATTTATTTTTTTTTTACTAAAATATCTTTGTTATGCGTTTAACAGTTGAGTTCTTAAATGTTTTATCTCAGACTTCAGTTACTGAGAAAAATAAATTTATGTATTTTCTTATGGAAATCAACAGGAAATTCCCAAACTGCACCACATCTTCTATCAGGAAGCCTAGCATGAAACAAATTGATTTTTTAATATAGGAGGCAAAGGCCACACTTCTAAAATAGTTCATTATCCTTCAACTTTGTGTTGTTCTCAATGGCTGCATCTTAGCTGTCTTGTGCATGGCTGCTTTACTGCCCTTCAGAAGCTGAATGTATCAATTATCTGAGTTAACATCTGGGTTATAAATCCCACCAAGCCCACCTACCTGCGGTGCTTTTTTTTTTGTTTTAAACTTTTTTCCCATCTTGGAGGTAGCTGCTTTCAGCTTATCCTGGGAGCTCAGAAGTGCTCCTGCATCTTAGAGGCAGCCTTAGCTTCTGGGATATCTATTGAAAATTGATTCATTTAATCTCTGCAATCAAGTTTTTTCAAAACACTGTCCAGGCAATCCACATTCCAGCTTTTTGCTTTACCAGGCAGTAGACATCTGCACAGGGCTGAACTAGATTTTGAATGAAAAATCCCTTTTTCATAATTTACAGAATGCAGTCTAGTTCAAAGAAAACTATAGGACAGTGTTCTAGCCTAAATTCTGCCTACAAGTGAACAAATACTGAGAGCTCCCTAAGAAAGACATCTTTACAGGCCCTGGAGCACTTAGGTGGAATCCTATGACAGCTCCTTTCTTATATGTTGTTCAGCACATTTCTGTAACAGAAGGCCATGTCAAACCATCCTCAGGCTCACTTTCTGGGAACACAATTATATTCACTTTTATACCCTACATTGGTATGTCTTTAAAGAATATTGCTTATAAGGTAAATTCTGTGCTTCCATGATTTTGCCTTTTGGCCCTTTTTCAATATTTTTCTGTTACAAATATAGGGTTGGTTTTGTAATACCTGCACGGTGAGACTCCACTTTGGTACATGACACCCTCCCTAGTATTTTATGTATTGTGCCATAATCTATCGCCATTCTCTTCCCTCCCACTTAATTTACACTGAGAAGAGCATTGTCTCCTAAAGAATTTCCTACGACACAGGGAAAGAAAAGGCAAATGATATACTGCCATCAGTAGTTATAACTGTAATGAGTATTTCAGTGCCACTTATCTGCCTCTCATTGTTTGTACGTTTTCACCATCAGCTGCCACAGATGTTTAAAAATGTTAATTTATTATGTGTTTTTTCTTCCTATACCATCTTGAAGGGGCGTGTGCAGCTTTCCACAGGTAACTTTGATGCAGAAAGATCGAGGTATCTGAAGGAATATCTCTGAGGTTTTTTCTTAATGTTGCTGAGCCTTACTCATCTGAAATCCAGGGGCTTTTATGAAAAGAGGTTTTGAGACAATCCAGCACTCTGTAGTACTTCTTTAAATGAAAGATAAAATTTGTCCCAAGTGAAAGCCTAAACTGTCCATTATGTTTGTTATCATATAAATTGTGTATGGTATTTTTTTCTGAGGTACTTTGTCCTGATTGTTGATGCCTCTTCTGTTAAGTTACTGACTCTACAGCAGTGGTAATTCATTCAGAAAATCACACATGAACGAGGTTTGCAAGATATTCCTGGACTATGGTAATAGAATTATAAGATTAGATTCATCCTCATAATCTCTGCTTCCTGACAGTTTTGGCAGAACTCAGATTTGCTGGATGTGTTGAATTTAGTATCAAATTTCAGCATGCACCAAGGATAAAATTGATGATAAAGCTGGAAGCTGGAAAGGAAAGAACCACCGAGCACAGGATGTGGAGGAACTAAGATAGTAAGAAATGCCTTCTTTGATGTAAAGACAATTAAAAAACCTCTAATGCCAATCATGGTGGATTGACCCTGACCAGCAGTTAGGCACCACACAGCTGCCTGCTCACTCCTTGTCCCCAGCAGGATGACAGAGAGAATAGGAAGTGCAAAAATGAGAAAACTTAAGACAGTTTAACAAGCAAAGGAAAGAGGAAGGAAGAGGGGAAAAAAAAAAAAAAGTGATGTAAAGGCGGTCATTCACCATCACCCACAACTAAACTAAAGCTCATTCAGTCTCTGAGCAATGACTAGTATCCCCCAGAAAACCTCTCCTCAGTATTTTTATTGCTGAGCATGATGCTATATAGCATGGAATATTCTTTTGGTCTATTTGTGTCCAGGTTGTGTCCCCTCCCAAATTCTTGCCCACCCTCAGCCTACTCACTGCAGGGGCAGAGTGCGAAAGAGAGAAAACCAGACCCAGTACACCAGTCCTGGAAAATAAGATGAGAAATCAAGAGGGAAAGAAGTCCCAAAACCATTATTCAGTCAAAGACATTCAAAGGTTTGGCTGTTTTTTTTTTTTGTTAGTTTTTTTTCAGTATGTTTGGTATGATTTTTTCAGTCTCAAATCATGTATTATTATTTTTTATGTTGAACATCAGTGGGGAAAAGCAAAACAAAAGCACACAAACAAGCCATAAAGTATGTTACGTCACTTTCTAGTGTTACCTTCATTCTCAGCTTCTATCACAAATAAAGTCAGGATTGACTTCTGATGATTGGCCATTGCTTTAGTGTCAGAATTACTGAAAACGTCATTCTGTGAGGGTACCACACTTAGATTGTTAATCATCTCTGATGTTCTGGTAGCGCTAAGAATCCCATGGCTTGGAGAATATCTGTGAATGCCCCACAAATTTATATCTCTGCTTCAAAAGTCTTTTTTTTTTTTTCTCTTTTTAAAGGATTACTTTTACTCATCTACACAGGAGACTATTAAGAAAGTTATAGAAATAGCCAAAGGATTGTTTTATTTAGATCTTATTACAATTTGACCTCATTTAGATAAATCTGTTAAAACATTAACCTGGCCTTAAATTCTCTAGAGATGTGATGTGTATAATATATTGTAAGGGCTAGGAGAAATCTACAGAAAATGTCTGCATAATCAGTAAAGACTTTAACCTAGATGTATGTAAATTTACCTAACCCTGATGTAAAACCTTAAGAAATATCCTTAGGATTTTTTCTTGTTCTTTTTATTATGTTAATGGTCAAGACTAATGGAATATGTAAAATGTATGAAAATTTATGGGGTTTAATGTAATTGCTGTCATATTTGCAAGGCAAAAATACAAGAAACTCCGTGAAGATTTGAATTGAATTTGCAAAGAGAAGAGAAGAAAATTCAGTTCATAAATTTAGGAAAAGTTTTCTTGAAGTAATTTACGTTACCTAATTTTTTTTCCACTCTTCATGAAATTCAGGAAAGGTAAAAATTCCTGTTGAGGTTTGGATAAATGCTGGGGAAAAAAAAAGTAATATAAAACTCTGACTGAACTAAACTGGAAAATCAAAGTAAGCTTGACTAACCTCTGCAACTAATTTTGCTCAGTAATAAGGTGATTTTTCTAGACCTTAATGCTTCAACAGTGAAGCTGTGTTGGTTTACGTCATTTTCTCTGACCATGTGTTAAGAACCTTCCGATGCAGGATTCTGCCCTCTTAAAGACTCAGGAAAATGGAACTTTTACCTTAATATTAGCATCTGTTAGTGTAAATCTGGCATCTTGGTTCAAAGCACCAATCAGACTTCATAGAGAACTGACTGAAATGGAAGGACAGATTTCATCTGTTGACTCTGCTGTGCCAGCTGTAACCTCATGAGTCAATACCTGTAAGATATTGGTGTCTCAAACTGCCACAGGTCTAGGTAAGTAAAGTATATGGGTTCCAAAAATAAAGACTGAACTTCCAATGCTGAAGATAGTAACAAAATCTCTTTGACATCTGTAGATCAGAATGATTATTTAGGACTAAATGGCTATTCCACAACTACATGTACCACATAGCTAAAGGTCACTTTACCAGAACTAGTCATGTGGATTCTGCCTGGAAGGCTGTAAGAGAAAGGTTTTTTGTATTCAGCACCTCCCCTCACCATCTATTGCCAAAGAAGTATTTACATTAGCCACAATATTTTCACTTTTGAAAAGCACACGTTAGTAACAGTGTTCTCATTTATAAAAAGAAAACCGAAGATTAAAATGGCTTCAGGAATTAATCTAAAGAAAAGAAAAAATTAAGACTTGTTTTAGACAGATGCACTTTTGCAGGTCTTGTTTCCAGTTGTTAATGAAAACTGAGAATTGCTTTGTGTATACACTTCTCACTTCTCTGTTACATAGTTGTTTATACGTAGGCAAAATGCTCAACCTCCTTGCAAAATGGAAGTAAAATATTTTCATGACACAGAAGTGTGGTGATAGGGTTAATTAAAGTAGGTGAGTTGGTCTGAAATCTCAGATCTGTGAGCTTATAGCATAACAACTTTTTTATTTTTTTTTTATGAAATGGATTGAAAATAGGATGTGCTGGATATCACATAAGCACACACGTTCTTTTAAGATTCTCTGGCTGATTTCTTGACCAGACAGGCCTGGATAAACCCCAGATAAGCATCTAGACGCTTATCCAAAGTGAAAAGAACACAGTAAATTTGAACTGTGTTCTTTAGCCTTCGCATGAGGTTTTTATGAATAGCACACAATACACAAGGACCTCAATGCTGCTCACTTAAATAGATCAGAGAAAAACTTGAGTGTTTCTTGATACAAATGGAATAGGAGTTATCTGTCAAAATAATTGAAACTACAATGAATGATATCCATTGTATATAACACTCAATCTAAAAAAAATCTGATATACTTTGCAAAAGGTAATCTAAGTCCCTTTATCTAGGTATAGCAATTATGTCCACTAGAGAAACATTACCACTTTCACAATAAAATAAGGCTTCTGCTTGCTACGCTAAATCAAATCAAAATATCCAAGGACAATATTTCAATTATAATTTTTTATACAAAATCAAAGCAGTAAAATAAAATCTGGGGAAGGCAAATGAATTCCTTGCTGGCTGCCTTAGTCATCTGTCCTCTCTTTTGAGTCATATGGTTCAACACTGTATCATTTGGTTTACTGAATCACTGTGTTTGACTTACTGACTTTGGTGGGACTAATTTTCTGGATAAAGTCCAGCCATGTACATATATAGCTTAGCTCTTTTAGTTATACTATGACTTTTTGAGAGTGTAATCTTAAGAGTAAACATCTCAAAGCATGTATCATGTGTCATTTTATCTCTAAACACAGGTTCACCTGACTGTTTAAACTAGCTCCAATTGCTGGCACTGTTTGTCCTTGGAAAAACCGCTACAGATAGGTGGATTATTTGATACAGTGAGGTACTCAGTGGTGCTGTCTGTTGAGTAGGCAGCATTTCTGATAGCATAGTACTGTCAGAATCCAAGGTATTCATCAACAATGTTCCCTGTTGTTAGGGTAGGAACTGATGAGCTTCCAGGGGCCATACCTGTGGAAGGAGGAGCTGGAAGCACGTTGGAACTACTTTCACAGCCATTCCTCAAAATGCATTTCTATGTCTGGAGAAAAGAAACCAAGAGACAGTGTCCAAGATCTTAGTATAACTGGACATGTAGTCCTTAACTTTCTCCATACTTTCAAGATCTTTTCTTTTGCCCTGTCTAATGTATGATAGTGGTTAGCTGACAAATGTATTTCCACTGCAGGATTACTGCAGGTGTTTGTGTACTTCTTTGCTAAGATTTCCTCCTGAGCATCCTGTGGTCTTTCTTTTCACCAAATACGTACTACTGTGCAGAAAAGTCCTGAAGAAATAAATCAGCTTTGAGCTCATCACCTGATTTTCTTCCAAAGAGGCTGTAAGTGTGGTTATCTTACGTTAAATACTGTTAAGCAGGAATGAAGAATTAAATGCTATATGAACTGAACTTGATTCCCTTTAATGTTTCTCATTAACTGACCATTAAAAAGAAAATGTGAAAATTGCCTGTTCTAACTTTTACTTTAGTAAAGCAAATATGAACTTTATGTTGCTATGCTACAGCCAATACTATACTTTGGAAATATATTATAGCTAATAGCTGCACCTCTGAGGACCTGAAACACCCACTACTGGAAAAACCTAGCAATTTTCTTTTTTTTTCATACCATAAGGTTGTATTCCAGCTAGGACCTGGTGGACGCTAGCACAAGAACTTTTAATAAAATTTAAGTGGAAAGTATTATTGTTTATCATCATGTATGAATATGAAGCTCAGTCTACTGCCTTATTTACCCCCCTTTGTAATGCGACAGTATTGTCAAATACCTTTTTTTTTTGTTAGTTTCAATACAAGAATAATGTGTTGTGTATAAAAATTCCCCAAATAAAAACATTATATTCTTAGTTTGGAAATACAGTGTATGTAAATCCTGAACAGAAAATGTTTCACTAGTGACTGTCATTTTAGAACAAATGTCTTTGTCTATAGTGTTTGTTTTTCCCTGAGGAACGGTTGAAGGTCACATTATTAAAAGTGCTAATAAATTACAATATTTGTGTTAGTTAATTAAACCTGTCACATGAAAAATTATCTGATACATTGGATTCTATCTTTTTCTATCTCCACTTAGATAATTCAGGGAAATGGATTTCAGAGTTAAGAAGAAAATAAATCCAGATTTTGTTTGGACTGGAAAAAATTTAAATGAGTAGATGTTTTTTCCAATTGTGTGTAATATGACAAATGCATTTTTGCCCCCAAACCATTGCAATTATGAATTCATGTTAATTCTACATTTTTCTTTGTAAAAAGTCTAAAACATTTGATGACATGGTAATTTTATTTTTTTTTCGCCTGATTTTGTGCCAGGCCATAATGTCCCTAAGCAGCCTCACCTGGGACCCCCACTGACACTTTTTGTCCATGTGTCCAGGAGCACCATTTCAATTCAGGACTAGGACTTCAGTCACTGCATGAGGTATGGTGTAGGTGAATCTGTCTCAAGCTGTTCCTCCTGGATGAACCCTTTGGATGTACACTGTAGCCTTGTCCTCAGACCTACCTCTGGCCCAGTCTCCTTTTGCTTCTGATAGAATCTTTGGTTCTGGTGCATCACTTGTTCTGCCAAGGGCTATCAGTGTTCCCTTCTATTACCACCTTTGCTCTGCCCTCCATTCTCAGACTCAGTGGGACTGTGCCCCATCAGTGGGGGCACTGCCTGTGGTAGGGTCACCCTGGGCTCATGGCTAATTCCTTTTCATGGAGCAGCTCCACTCTTTAGGCTCCACGACAATGTGCAAAAGAGGATGGAGCCAGGCTCTTGTCAGTGCTGCCCAGTGACAGGACCAGAGGAAATGGGCACAAAGTGAAACACAGGAGGCTCCATCTGAACATTCAGTGATTTTTGCTAGGTTAATTTAGACAGCTAACTTTAAAAAGTTAGACATTAGTTTAAAGGAACGTTGTGAGTTGACCTTGGCTGGATGCCAGGTGCCTACCAAAGCTACTCTGTCACTCTCTCTCCTCAAATGGACAGGAAAGAAAAAATATAACAAAAGGCTCATGGGTTGAGATAAGGACAGGGAGATCACTCACCAATTACTCTCACAAGCAAAACAGACTCGTCTTGGGGATATTTATTTAATTTTTTACGAATCAAATCAGAATAGGATAATGAGAAAATAAAACCTAAATCTTAAAACACCTTTTCCCCACCTCTCCCTTCTTCCCAGGCTCAACTTCACCCCCGAATTCTCCACCTCCTCCCCCCAAGCAGTGCAAGGGGATGGGGAATGGGGATTGTGGTCAGTTCATCATACGTTGTCTCTGCTGCTCCTTCCTCCTCAGGGAGAGGACTCCTCACACTCTTCCCCTGCGCCAGCATGGGGTCCCTCCCATGTGAGACAGTCCTTCACAAACTTCTCTAACATGAGTCCTTTGCGGGGTGCAGTCCTTCAGGAACAGACTGCTCCAGCATGGGTCCCCCACAGGGTCACATGTCCTGCCAGCAAACCTGTTCCAGTGTGGGCTTCCCATGGGGTCACAGCCTCCTTCAGGCATCCACCTGCTCTGATGTAGGGTCCTGCAAGGACTGCAGCTGGATATCTGCTCCACTGTCAACCTCCATGGGCTGCAGGGGGACAACATGGTCCTCACCACAGGCTGCAGGGGAATGTCAGCTCCAGCACCTGGAGCACCTCCTCCCCCTCCTTCTTCACTGACCTTGTTGTCTGCAAAGTTGTTTCTCTCACATATTCTCACTCCTCTCTCTGGCTGCACTTGCTGTTGTGCAGGGGGTTCTCCCCCGCTTCTTAAATATGTTATCACAGATGCTCTACCACCATCACTGGTGGGCTCAGCCTTGGCGAGCAGCAGGTCCATCTTGGAGCTGGCTGGCATTGGTTCTATCAGATGTAGAGGAAGCTTCTAGTAGCTTCACACAGAAGCCACCCCTATACCCCCCCCCCAAAAAAAAAAAACCACCTTGCCGTGCAAACCCAATACAAGTAATATGATTTCAAGAGTGACTCTTAAGAGGACAAGACTAAGATATCTTTGTTAACAACAGCCATTTACACCATATGGTGGACAGCTGATAGAAATAAGACAAATATTTCCTTTATTTTCAGTACCCCTTGGTGAAGAGTCATGGATTGATGGGATCAGATTTACTTCATTCACGGAGCTCTGAGCAACCCGATCTAGTTGAAGATGTCCCTGGTCATTGCAGGGGGGTGGGACTAGGCGACTTTTAAAAGTCCCTTCCAACTGAAACTATTCTATGATTTCATGATTCTATGATATGTTACCTAGGTCCATCAATCTACTTGCACTGACTGAAATGAAAATGAATATGGAAAAAATGGAAATGTGAAACTGGAAATAGCAAAAAAAATAATGTAAAGACTGAGTGGAAAACTGAAACCCTGAGAGCTATTAAAGGTGGAAACTCCATGAACTGTAAGAGGCGGTTGTAAAGATTTCAGGATAGAGTTGAAATTTTAATCAAAACTGCAGATACAAATGTGCTTTTAGGTTATTTGCACTACTGTAATGCAATAAAACTGAATATTATTCGATCAAAGAACAATGCCTAGCTATAGCTGTTAGGTAGATTCTGACTCAGCTGCATGCTGTTTTGAATCCTGTCCTCTTCAGAGAAAATATATAGTCCAGAGCCTTTTAAAATCATAGATCTCTGCCTGATATGCAGTATTTTGAATTGACAAAATGGCATATACATTTCTTTTCCAAGAGCATGTTTCTTTGGCAGAAGCTTTTCCTGATCTGAAACTGAGTATTCACTGAGTACAGTCTTTATAAATATTACTCCTTTAGCCTATGTCTGGGTGATACAATGCAGCAATTTAAGAACTGGAATACCATACCTAATCCTGTGTTTGAAATGGTGTGCTTGTAGGGGAATAAAAACTTGTAAAAGAGTAGCTTGAAGTCTATGGCATATGTGACAGTTAATCTTCTCAGTCACTGAAGGTTATGATGGAGTCTTTACCCAAAGATTTTGGATAGAATCCTGAGATTATGGTACAAGTCATGTTTTTCTTCCTCCTAGCAGAGACAGTGGATAGATACTCTGGCTATTCCAACAAAAATGTTTTGTATCTGAAGACAAAGGTCTTTTTTATTTCACAGGCAAATTAAAAGAAGCCTCTATCTCTCTTGATTAAGTAGCAATGTTTTCAGGCATTCTACAGGAGTAGTTCCTCTATCCAGAAAAGAATAAGGAATCTGGGGGAGGGTAGGGGGGAAGGCAGATCACATTACAAAACTGGGAATATCATTGATATGACAGGTGGTTGTCCTGCTTTCCAGAGGGACCTTGACAGGCTGGAGAAATGAGCAAACAAGAAACTCATGAAGTTCAACAAAGGCAAATGCCGAGACCTCCTGAACCCAGGGAGAAACAGTGCCATGCACCAAGGCTGGGGACTGACTGTCTGGAAAGCAGTTTTGCAAGGAATGACCTGGGGGTCCTAGTGGCCAGCAACTTGTCCATGAGCCAGCAATGTGACCTTGCAGCAAAGGAGGTCAACAGCTTCATGGGCTGCATGAGGAAGGGCTTTTCCAACAGGTGGAAGGAGGTGACCCTTCCCTTCTACTGAGCACTGGTGAGACACTTCTGGAGTGCTGGGTCCAATTCTGGACTCCCCAGTACAAGCAACACAGGGACATGCTGTCAAAGGGCCAGAAAGATGAAGGGACTGGAACGTCTGACATACAAGGAGAGGCTGAGAGAGCTGGGACTATTCAGCCTGGAGAAGAGAAGGCTCAGGAGGATCTTATCAATGTGCATAAATACCTGATTGGGGGCAGAGGGAGAAATAAAGAAGATGAAGACAGATCCTTAGTGGTGCCCATTGAAAAGACAAGATGCAATAGGCACAAACTGAAATACAGGAACATAAGAAAACATATTCTACCATGAGAGTGGTGGAACACTGTAACAGATTTCTCAGGGAGACTGAGGAGTCTCCACCCTTGGAGACATTCAAAACTGGACTGGAAAGAGTCCTGAGATATCTACTCTTGCCGACCCTGCTCTGAGCAGGGAAGGTTAGACTGAGCAATCTCAACCATTGAGTGATTCTGTGATTACTGATTATTACCGCTTTCTGTCTGTTCAGTTGATGCTTTTAGTTCTTTCTGGCATGGGACCTTATCTATGATTAACAATTTGAAATTGTGCCCTAAAGCCCACAACTCTCAGAGTTCAGCACAGAAAAAACTGATATGCTCTAGAATGGAGATAAAAGGTAGTAAGTAAAGATTGGGTAGGAAGATGCTGAAGATGATGTGGAAGACCCTTCCTCTGAAGAGTAAGGTTTAATTAGTTTCTGTTGCAGGTAAATAGTTGGAGTTCCACATTTTGGAATATTTTTTCCAGAACGGAACTCTGTAGTGGACACCGATGACTGTTTTCCCATTTTACTGTGCAAAAAATTTACAGGTTAAGCTAGAAAGCTGTCTCTTCACTTTGATTAAACCTATTCCAAGACTCAGTGGTTTCTTTATTAAGTAGGATGGAAAAATCTCCTTTTTGCTTAATATATGCTGTTGAATTTTTCTGTCTACATTACATTCTATAACATGTATAGGAATGCATACAAGCTGCTTTCATGGCATTCAATTCAAAAATGATCCTGGGTATTTGCATATTTTGCATTTGTGTGCCCTGCTTTTTATTCTTTCAGCTGAGCATTCCAACTTGATCCTGATGCATCCTAAGAAATATGATAACTGAAGTTTTAACAGATTAATTTGCCAAGTGAGCATTTCCTGCATTTGGAACAAGGCAGTTACTGTTTCTGCATAAAGCATGCCCTGTTTACTATGAGGTTGGAATGGAAGCAGTGTCTGCAGGTTGTCTCATAAATATGCATTTTTCCTAGCAATTTCAGCAAGATGTGTAATGTTTTGGTCAGTCTTGTCTTTGTAATCATCTACAAGAGCTTAACATGTTCTCTGGTTCATGCTGACACAGAATTGCTTATGGCTCCATAGATACTCCTGTCACTCCCGTTTTCCTGAGATGTTGCTGGCCAGTTATCTTTACTGTGAGCCATACTGATACTTGCTTGAACACCTGAGAAAAGATGTGAGTTTTCATAAATTACTCTGTTTGGAGTGCCTGGCATCACAGGATGTGAAGCAGAATTGTAGTTTTAATGTACATTATACTCTAAACACAGGAACATCACAAGTCTCAGGGCACATACTTGCACAGCCAGTTTTGTATGTGGGAGGGACCAGGTACAACTGTAATTGTCTATGGTATCTGAAGACTCATTCTTATTGTGTTATCTGTAACCATCCTTTCTGTTTGGTAGGAAAATTGACATTTACTCCAATTGAAATGATATTTTTAAAATTTTTGTTAACTTATTTGTAATTTGTGAGCCTCATAAATGCTCTTATTTCTCCCTAACCTTGTCAAAAACAAACGTCAAGTGTACAGGGAAAGCAATACAGCCACTCCGTTAGAATGGCTTTTGGAATTCCAACTGCAATAACCAATGTCTGTGTAGCATATCGTAATACACTACCATGAACCATCTTGCCCATATTAACTTAAAAGCAAGACTAACACTTTCAGAACAGAAATTAAGAGAGTGCTGTATCATCTCTCTTGCCATTCTACACGCTTAGGATAAAAAATAGAACCGTGCCTCCTCCAGCTGTCATCTTAGTTCTGAACCTGCAAAGATCTATTATAATACAAAGACTCCCTTCTTTTCTGTTGAAGGTAATGCCACCAGTTAGTTGGTTTATGTATACTAGATATGGGAAAGCACTTAGCTGTGTGTCTTGTTTTCTGTGCTCGTCTATTTCTATTTGTTGTATTACAGATGAATGTTCACTTTCATCTCTGTGGTAAAGTGACTTTGATACTTCTCTCAACTTCAGGTGCTAGGGTGGATCAAAGCCTTTCCCAACAGACTTGTTCATATGAAGTAGTAGAGGGTGACTGATTGACATAAAGCTTATATTGCCAAATTATAATGCTAGGAAATTATAATACTCCTATTGGCAATACGTTTTATATTTTTTTTTCTTTTTTTTCTGTGAACAAGCAAGCTCTCAGAATCCCAATCAGTGAGTGACTGGAGAAAAATGTTTCTCTTGCTGTGAACAAAGGGCAAAACAGCAGTTTGGGTTTTTTTTCCCCCTCATATTTTGATTTAAAGATAGGTATAGTGAGAGAAACTTTCTTTTCAAAATACAAGTAAATACTTGTTTTTTTGAGGGGGTGATGAAGGGGGAATGAGATGATGAAGTTAATCTCTTTCAACATGCCAGTTCAGGAAATTTCTGTACTTAGATGGGTGCTTTTTCTAGTCTCTTCATATTACTTGGAATGAAGGATTCAAAAACCTGTAACATCCTAATTTTTGATAATTCAACTGTGGTGGGTATGCTGGAAGAGCAGTGTGGATGATTATGTGTTTTGAGTGACAAATACTTTACGCCTATACCTTTGTTTTATCCCGAGGCCAATAAGAGCTGTGGTACTGTATTTTGTGGTTTGGGTTTTTGTTTGTTTTTTTTTTTCCAGTTACATTTGATATTACATAATTCTGAAGCTCCTGTTTGCCTAGCTTCCTCACAAAGAACAGGAAGGCTCTACCCACCCTACTTCACCTTATCTTACAATTTTAAAAGGTGGTTGCTTGTATAGCACTAAGAACAGATAGAAAATAAGGGCCTATAGCCTTCTGAAGTGTATAGGAGTCTATCCATCGATTTCAGTCGACTTTGGATAAAGACCTAAGGGAACATAATATAATCAAGCAGACATTTCCTTTTTCTTTAGAAACCTTTGAACGCTAATCTTTTTACTTTGTTTTTAAAGTCACTGATACTAGGACGATAATATCTGTCTGAGACTTAAAGACATATGAGCAGTAAGGAGAATCAAAACATAGCTAGCCTTCCAGTGCTACATCTATGATGCAGAATAATTGCTGCACGTGGTTTAAAAAGGAAATAACTGCGGTGTAACTCACGGCTTCAGTGAGGTGAAGACTTTTAATCTTTCTTCCTAAATCAGTGAAATCCCAATTCAATGCAAACTCATTGCAGTTCTTGCAGCCAGTAGAAATGAATGCAGACAAAGCTAAGACTGAGGCACTGATTTTTGTGTTCTGTAGCCTGATAGAAAAGATGGATGACATTTTTACTCAGGCAAGACTCAGGAAGGGCTCATGGGGAAAAAGAGGATAAAAGTTACCATTCTTGTGTATATCCAGAGCTGAGTTCTGAGGTCAATGGAATTTCCTAAGTGAAGAATACTGTAGGATTAAACACTCCATGTCTTTCAGTGGAATTAAGTTATTTTAAAAGGATGCACTAATTTCTTTAGTCCCAATAAATTCTGAAAGAGAAAAGTAATACAGTATGATTCTTCAAGACATAAAATGGTACCTTTTGTGAAACAGGAAATATTTTCCTCCTCAGTAACCAGCTAGGTACTGCAATTTTCACTCTTTTCAGGAATACTATATCCTTTGTGGGATATTACTAGCTCAGTTCAGCATGGAAAATTCTGTGCTTTGACAATATATAAACAGTTCCATATTGAGGTTTTGCAACTTCTAACACATTTTATCCATTCTTTTGCTAGTATGTCTAACTATTATTTATAAGTAGACATTTTACAGCATATATGATGTTCTCGAAGTGTTTGCTCTTTTTGCTGTTTGTTATTCCAGGTGTGAAATTTGTCACCTAAGTCACTGGTATGATTTCTAGTTTCTGTTGTGTTATTGTTGTTAGGTTTTTTCTTCAGTGTTTGGAGAAGATGGCAGCATGCCCTCATTAATTCAGTTGAAGATTTCAGGGTAGGTTACAAAATTAAAAGGATAATCACACTCTCTCTAAGTTTATAACTCCTGCTTTTATTTCTTTTTGAATTTGTGCTCTCGTTTTCACATCTGTGTTTAACAGCGTGTTGTATGTCATTCTGAACACTGTCTTGTATGATTAGTCACTGATTTATAGTTAAGGTTTCATCAAAATGCTTGTCTGATCCAAGTAAGTATTTATCCTATTTTTTCCATTTTTTTATGGAGTTTAGTCTGGCTCCTCCAGACATGGTTTAATTTTCTGGTTTATCAGATCAATTTGTCACGAAGAACAGAAACAGGTGAAAGAGCAGATCATCAATTCCTATTGTGTATGGGGCTGGATAACACTGAAATTGCTTTGAATTAGAACTCAGTGTTTACTGGTAGGGAAGAGAGAGACCTATTATATACAGCAATTTTCAGTCACTGAGTTATAGTTGGAGCACATAGAAATACTAGCCTGACTATACATAGTTATTGATAGGCAGTAGTGACTAAAGCTGGAATGAACCAATGATAACCTCAGGCTTCCCTCTACCTTTACCCTTTATTTTAGAGCACAAGCAGCCATGAATCATCAGTACTTCCTTCTCTTCCCTAAAGTCCTTTTTTTTTTTTTAAGGTCTGGACTTGAGTTTCTGAACTAGTTGATATGGGCAGTACTTGTCCACTGAGGGCAACACTATAAGGAACTGATTCATGCGGTGCAGATAACATGTGCAAACAAAGAAATCCTTATGGATTGTGCTGCTAGTAAGCTGCCAGCCAGTTGAGGAAGAGAGAAAAAGTCAGACGATTTCCATCAAAGTGCTATCCAACTCCTACAATTACAGCCCAGGGGAAACAGAAACTCGGAGATTTGGAGTTGAACTTGTTGTAGTTGGACAGTACTTTATTTTCGCTTCATAACACAGTCATGAAATGAAAAATTAATAACAATTAATAAAAATTACTGTGCATATACTTCAGCTTTTGGAGTGAATAGCAATATGTTAAAATAGTGTCTCCCCCTCAGCCCCTTTACAGAAGAGTACAGGAGATAAATAGCTTACAGCTTTTTAACTTCAGGCTGATGTTTTTATTGATTCAGAGGATCACATAGTTCAGAATTACCTCCCTGGAAATAAACAGGCCTGGTGTAGATTTTCTTTTTTTTTTTAAAGTAGAATTCAGATAGAAAGGAAAAAAGCACTTTTGTTATAGACAATAGTCTTGGGCAAATATATGTAGAACTAAGGTTAGTTCTTTTCCTTCTGGTCACAGAAGGTGGGCTGGAAGATAGAAAAGGAGAAGGGACAGTGACTCCATTTATTATGTTTTCCTGTATAAGAGCATAGGACTAACAACAGCGCTATGGATTTTCTGGAATTACAAGCTATCCTGTAATGGCCAAATAAGTAGATTCATCTTGCTTAACTTTATATATATATCTAAAATTTTGGAACCTAACATGAACTTATAAGGTGGTATAGGCTTCCCATTATCTCCTGGAAGAACAATACAGCAGGGCATAAGCAGTCCAGGAGGTTTCTGGATTGCATTAATGATAACCTGATACAGCCCTGGAGTGAAGAAGGGTCCAGAAGAACTGGCTGATATTCAAGCTTCACCTCCTCCAAGGTGAAAAGTGGTCAATGCTGTTGAGCAGGACCGGCAGCAGCAGACCTGCCTGGATGAGCATGGAAATACTGACTAAACACAGACATAAAAAGGAAGTTTACAAGAAGTAGGAACAGGGACAGGTGACCTGTGAAGAATAGAGAGACACTGTCTGAACATGAGGGAATCAGGTTCAGAAAGCCAAAGCAGACGCACCTGGAGCTGAATTTGGTAAGGGACATAAAGGCCAATAAGAAGGACTTCTACAGGTACATCAACAGCAAAAGGAGGACCCACTGCTGAATGGGATAAGTAGCCTGATGACAAAGGATGTGGAAAAGGCTGAGATACTCAAAGTCTTCTTCATCTTGGTCTTTACTAGTAAGTCTGGTCTTCAGGAATCCCAGGTCCCTGAGATCACTGTGAAAGCCCAGAGAAAAGACGACTTACCCTTGTTGTGGAGGAGGACCAGGTTAGGGAACAGTTAAAAAAATTAGATGTATAGAAGTCCATAGGATGCACTCACAAGTGGTGAGGGAGCTGGCTCATGTAAATGCAAGGCCACTCTTGATTATCATTGTAAGGTCATGGAAATTGGAGGAAGTTCCTGAGGCCTATAAGAATGCAAGAATTACTCTTGTTTTTAAGGACAAAAAAGAATGGAGCAAGGTGACTCTTCCCCTCTGTTCAGCCCTGATGATACACATCCTAGAATGCTGGGTCCTGTTCTGGGTTCCACAATGAAAGACATAGACTGAAGCAAGTCCAGCAAAGAACTGCAAACATGATGAAGGGACCTGAGCCTCTGATATACAAGGAGAGGCTGAGCAAACTTGGATTACTCAGCCTGGAAAAGAGAAGGCTCAGAGGGGATCTTATGATTTGTATAACCACATGACAGGAAGAAGTAAATAAGATGGAGCCAGACTCTTCTCAGTGGTGCCCAGTGTTGTTTTAAATTTGGAGTCTGTTTTGTCCATGATGGTAGCTGGTAGGTGATTTCCCTGTCTTTATCTTGATCCTCAATGAGCTTTTTTACCTTATTTTCTCCCTCTGCCCTGTTGAGAGCAGTGACTGGATGGGTGTCTGGCAGCTGGCCAAGGTCAGCCCACCACATGCAGAATCATAGAATCATAGAACAGCCCAGGTTGGAAGGGACCTTGAAAGATCATTTGGTCCAAACTTCTGTGGGAAGGGGAGCCCAGATGAGATTATCTGGTTCCCTGTCATATTGCACCTTGAAAACCTCCAGTGATGGGACTCTATCATGTCCCTGGGGAAGTTGTTCCACTGAGTTATTGTTCTCAGTGTAAATTTCTTTCTCATATCAAGATGAATATACAGTGGACCATCTTAAATGGGATTGCCACCTCTGCTTTGCTACATGACTCCTGCACCCACTGAGTGTTTGAGGACAGTAAATAATACAAACTTCTGGATATTTCTCCAAAAGGAGATTAAAATCTATTCCCAAACCAGATCCTTATTTTTACAATTTGTTTAGCTGGGTGAATAATGTTGTCCGACCTTGAGGACATAATTTTTAAACTTCAGCTCACAGGCTGTGCAGATATGGGACTTTCTGTGCATTCAGTAATTCTAATTGCTTGTATGTGATAAGTAGAAGCATATTTTTTTCATTTTCTTATTCATGCTCAGGATGCCTCAGCATTGGCTACTGTTAGAGATAAGATACTGGAATAAGGAGACTACTGGACTGAAACATGAGTGCTTGCATTTGCCACTGAAGAAAGAGGTTGAAATTTTTTGCCAAGCACTCTTAAGCACTTTGCTTGAAACCTTCCTTCTTCTACAAAATAGTACAATGCATACTGCTTTCATATGGTGCTTCTAGTGTACTCATGACCCTCCAGATGGGAGAACAGAAACGTCCTCTCTTCCTATTACTGAGGATCAGAAAATCAGAACAATATTATGAAAAATCAGAAAAATCAGAGCAATATTATGTAGTTTCCTATGAAGAACAAAAAGCCAGTTTAATAGCAACAGAATAGCAAATAGAGTCCTCATTATTCATTTGACTGTAATGGCATTCTGAAGATTGCGTATTCAATATGAGTTAATACACCCTGGAATCTCACCAGGAGTAACTGATGGGCATCTTTCCCTTTATACGTAACAATTATTTCTAACAACAGCATAAAGATTTTAACTTCATATAAGAAGATTTATTACATCCAATTGTTCTAGGAAATACTTACAAATTTATTGCATTCTTTGAGATTAATTCTTCTTCAACTAAGTAACTACAAAAATTAGGAAAATAGTGAAACCTACTAGTAACTTCAGTAATCTACAATTGCTGAATTAATAATAAAAGTTACATGAAATAACACTAATAACATGGTCAGAAATTCCCAAGTTAAGGACAGAAGTACTCCTTGATTTTGGAACTGTTTTTGTGGATGTACTTGAGGACAATGAGTGTCATCTCTTCTCTTATTTTCTCTTCTTTTTTTTAATTGTTTTTTACTTTTAACTAGTATTCTTTCTTTGTAGACCTCCTTTGCTCTTAAGATCCTGAAAAAATACTGGTGCCATCTATTGCTATCCAATAATTAGCCCTTCCAGTACTACTAAGGAGCATCAACTCAGAATTTACTTTCTTCCTCCCCTGCTGTTTGACAACATCCTATTTTGGCCTCTTGTTTTATAAATTTAATTGCAAGCTTTGTGCAGGCCAAGTTTATCTTTTTGTTCTGTACTTTTACCACACCTACCACAATGGCTTCAAAGTGTTAATATAACAAACTTACCGTTAACACTTTCTTTTAATTTACCTCTTGTGCTCCCTGCACACTTATACATCTTTGAAAATGTTCTTCTTTTCATGCAGTCTTCTGTTGACTATGTCAGTGTGGCTAAATGACAGCTGATCAGAGGCTGATCTTTGACTCTGAAACCAAACAATTAAGACTAGTTTGCATCCACACTGTGGATTAGCTCTCTCTTTTATACATTTGTCTTCTAGAAAGCCAGTTGGAGTCGTGTAAAATATAGCCAGGGAGGAAGATAACAATTAATCAATGTAGGAGACCAGAGATCCGATGTTCAAGGTTACTCCCTAGCAGCATAGAATGTCTCTGTCAGTAATCTGTTCTAATGTTCAGTCTGGGATAGGACTGTTTTAATGTCCTGCTCCCCTTCTCTCTTCAGGGGTGAGCTCCCTCATATGACGTCGAAGGTCCTGAAATGACAAAAGGTAAGGGAGTGCAGAAGAAACAACTCTGACAGCTAATCCATTATGTTCTGTGTGGTCTCTTTGAAGAAATAACAATGAGATTGTGATTAATTTTAATAAAATGTGTGGATAATGTAAACTTTCTAAAAGTTACCATCTGCAAAGTCATGTAGCAATCTGATGGTCTGGAAATACCTCTCCAAAGAGAAGAAAGATCACTTTATTTGCAATTAGTGAGTCCTAATAGCCCACAATGAAGATTTCGTTTGTATTTAAAGTGAAAAACTTTTAGCTGCTGCAGCCATATTTATGAAAGAGATTTCCATTACTCAAACTATCTTCCTAATGGATTATAAAACACCAAGAAAAGAGTAAAGAAAGAAGCAGAATAAATGGAAAAAAAAACCAAAACAAAAATGTGCAGTCTACATTGAACAGAAAGATGATCCAGCCCTACTAAGTTACGGACAAGTTACCCAGATGCTAAGTTAGGTGAGGTACTGAAGCAAATTAAATGCCCCTTAGTGCTGAGTTTTATCCAAAGAAGGTTTTTTGTATTTATTTTTCTGTTTTCCACCACGGGAACCTTATTTCTAATTTCATCATCAAGACCTTAACCCTTTCATTTACTAGAATTAAGCTTGTTTTCTCTTGAACTTTATCTAGTGTTTACCCAAAATGCAGGGGAATCTGCTAAGTACAAAGCAGATAGATTGGGTCTCAATGAAAAATGGACAAATAAAACTTCATTGTGCATAAACCTAGCCAGAGAAAAGTTCTGTGATCTTGCAAATTGAGGTGTGTTTCCTCACAAACTGCAAGGATCGGCCAGTGCCAGTTGCTGAGAAAATATGTCTGGAAAGTGTAAGACAGTACATTTCTGAAAAGGAACAAGGGATGGTAGGATACGATATCACTTTAACCAATACTCCTACACAGCCTGTGGTTTTTCCCCTCACTTTGATTCTTGAATGTAATGCTGTAGACATAATCACTTCTGTCTCTTTCCTCCCTCCTTTCTTATGTTTCCTATATATCCAACTAACCTGTTTCCTTTCTGAATCCTTCTGGTAGGCTGCCTGCCTTCCTACCTATTTCTGCTGAAAAACTTTCTTTTAAGACGGTCTTCCTCTGTGGGTTCTCATCTCACTCTCCTTCCTTTTGTCTTCAAGATCTCAGTTATGCCCCCAGTCCTACAGCCTGAACTCTGCCTTTCCATAAATCCTGTCCAATCCAGTTTTGATTTGTAATCCCTGGAAAGGACACTCACAAGTCTCATTATTGGTATCTTCCCGATAAACTCTGGAACTTGGGAGTGCAGCTGTAAAATACTGCCCAAGGGGTGAAAAGTAGTTCCTGAAATTGTACCATATAGCCAGAAGCCTTTGGTTCAGTGCAACAAATACAGACAGAGGAACTATTCTTACCTCAGGGTGGCTATTTTTAATTCAAATACCTCCCACTAGATGTACAGGAATATTTGGTGTAGCACCTGCCTTTGTTTTATGTTTCATGGAGGTCAGGCTGATAGCTCCTCTTTCATCCCTGCAGAGATTATTGTTTCAGAAAGGGTGATATTTTTTCTTTTTTTTTTTTCCTTTTTTTTTGTGTGTCTGCCTTTATCATAATTACTTTTCCTCTTCTGTCAGAAGAGGATGCACTCCCACCAACAGCACAGCAGTCTGAAGAGAAAAGGGGCTGTTGCAAGCCAACTTGTTCCCTCTCTTGTATATTGTACTCAAGGCAGATGGAATATCTTTTCTTGCATGAGGAACCGGTACTTGGAGTAGGAAATTCCAAAATATTGTTACTGAATATAGGCAGATGACTGCTAGTACTCTGATATTTTAATCTATGACAATTTGGGAAAATTTGTCTGTACAACATAGGAATTTAGCGTGTGTTTATAACACACTCTACATATTTCTTGCAAGCAGCCAATTCCAATCTGGAAATATATCTTTTTATCCTAATTTTTATCTCTCATGGTAGGCTGTGATCCCAAAGTGATGGTAGCACAGACGGAATAATTTTAATAAAAGAGAGATATTCCCTTTTTCAAATGCAGATTTGCTGATTAAGAAGCTTCAAGCAAGAAAAACACCCTGCCAAAAAGAGATTGGCCTTGCAAAAAAAAAAAATCATGTGACAGACATCAGTAGGCATCCACTAGAACTGACCATAGAGTTGGTTGGCAAAGAAGCTCTAAGATTACTGAAGGACGGGGTCTAATTTGTCCACCTTTTCAACCATTTATAGTAGTTTAGGCTTGATAAGTCCTAAGGAGTCTAACAGGACTATGTTGCTTCCCTTAACAGAGATACACCTTCACGGAAAACTTCCAATGGAGAGGAGCAAGACTGAAGGGCACTGAACTTTAAAAAGTCAGTCTCTTCTTCAAGCAATGTTCCATTTCTTTTTTCTTTCTTTTTTTTTTTTTTTNTTTTTGTTGTTAAATAAGACTACAATATTTCAGAAAGGTCTGTGGAAAAATTTACTAAGACCAGAAAGCTGAAATCATTAGTGAGACTGTGAGAAAGGCATTTACCTAAGCTATTTAGGAGTTTGAGGAGGAAGTTTTATTTATTTGTGGTAAGCAGAAGATGCTTTTCAATCTTAAAATGGATTTAGACAAAGGCTCTACAACCCAACAGAGTTCCTTGAAAATACAAGATGTCAGTATTGGCACTAGTACAAACACCAACAAACTCAAAACCATGAGGCATCCAAAAGTTGGATATTCCGCAGTTGGAGAGTTGGAGCATTGAGACCCTGTTTCTTTGTCTCAGAGAAGCACAGAGTAGATAGCTTTGGATGGTGGATTGCCACAATGAGCTGAGCAAAAAGAGGAGAATGTTGCCTTCCCTGCCCAGACTTTTAAGGTGTTTATGCCTGCCTTTCTGGTATGTAATGTAGGCTAATTTGCTATAAAAGGAGAATATATTTTGCCTCTCTGAGACATAGCAGAATATTTTGAATGAAATATATAGAATAGTTTTGGATTTCTTTTGATTCTTTACTTCTATACTTTGAACACAAATCATTCATTTTGAATGCACGTGAAGTAAATTACAAATGCAGTTGTAAACCAGTTTGAAATACATTTGAGTTGGTATTTCTGACTGGAAGAAATATGCTACCCACTGATAAAGTGCTGAGGTGGATTGATGAGATATCATCTTCTGTAATTCCTATGCCATTGAGCAGCAGGAACTATGAATCAGTTCTAACACTATATGTACTCATTAAGTAAGTTCAGGGATTATACAGTATGTGAAATTTTTTTTAGATCTAATACAACTCAGAGTATAATTATATAATTTACAAATTAAGAATCATTGCAATTTCTCTAGGAGTTCATTTAGCTGTGCACAAGCTTACAATAGACTTACATATTAGTTACACAAGCATTTTAGATGTAATTAGTGTCATAAATTCTGAACTGCTACAGAATATTTATGACAGCTGTGAAGAAGAGAGTACAGACAAAGGGTGAAAATACAGATAGCCTCCAAACACATAAATCTCATGCTCTGTGAAGTAATGTCAGGACTTTCAAGACATTTTCAAGAAAAAAAGCAACAGACAAGGTATGAGTTTTCATTATTTGTATTTTACTAATTAGCTGTGATATAACCAATCCTTATTTACCTCCGAGAGTCTACAGACGTACTGTAAATTACAATTTGGCAACACAGCAAAAGGAACTTAATTGTTTTCAATGGAAAACCATGATATATTATGGCACTACCAATTTTATCTGTAGAATTATAGGTCTGTTGGTGTTTCAATTATAAAACACTCATTTTCAGTGCTAAATTATTTCAGAAAAAAAAGATGAATCAGATTGAGCTCAAATTTTATCTTAAATCTCAAATCAAAATCCACTTTGGGTTTTGCTTTGTGGGTTTTTTGTTTGTTTGTTGGTTTTTTTTATTTGGGGGTGTGTGTTCTGTTTGGTTTTGGTATGGTTTGGTTTGGTTATTTATTTTTTTTTTAAGTTTGAAAAATTCCTTCATCTTTCATCTAGGTCTTCACTCCTAATAGGAACCTTGCCCTTGTTAAAATCAGTCTCTGATGGTTTAGTGTTTTAGCCATATCTCACAGATTGATACTGAGACTAAGTCACATAAATTCAGTCTCTTCCTAGAAGAATGCAGAAGCTAAGGCAAAGTTCAGAAAACAAAGTGACAGACCAAAAAACTTTCTCGCAGTGGATTTTTTCAAACTGGCTGCCTGGAGATGACATATTTTAGGTAGTGCTGGTAAATTTTCATAAGACAATCGAGGAATCCGTAAGGGAGAGAAACATAAGGACTAGACTGTCAAGAATATGCTGGGGTTACTTCTTACCCCTGTGGGTGCAGACCTTTTGCCCAGGATGCACCCCTTCAGACTTAGCACTTGGCCCCAATATACTCACAAGTTCAGTCCTGTCTCCTGATAATCTCTCTGTAGACTGAGCATGGAATTCCAGAATGCTACTAAAGATGTTGGGATTTTCTGAGCCAGATCCAGTATTAATAATTTTATGTATAGTAAATACTGATAGCCTCTCCTTCCATTTATGTGTCTCAGTTTTTAAATCTATATCCAGCATCCACATAATCATGTGTCAAGGAGTTTCTCTGTTTAAACACTGTGTGGAAAAAGGTGTTTCATTTTGCCTGAAACACAATGCTGCGTAATTTCACCTGGTATTCCTAGTTTTCAGGCGCTGAGAAATGATGAATAGCTGTTCTCCTTTCACCTTTAGTCACAGATTACACAGTAGGTGAAGAACTACTATGCTTGCCTTATTCTTTTTGTGAAGGTTCTGTGCTATGTTTGGTTACATACCTCAACACACACAGAAATGTGAAAAAAATTGTATTAGTAGTTCATTATGGTATTGCATGTACAGTGGCTACACTTGCATGTGTTATTTTTCTACATTTTCACTCTGTCTTAACAAGCCTTACAAATATCCATTACTCATAATTGCATTTAGAACACTAAATTTGATACTGGGAGGTTATTTGATTATCTGCCTTGTGTCTTTATATTTCCTCCATTATAGTTATTCCAAAATAAGCTGTACTCAGGCCTTTCAGGCCCATTTACACCATTATCAACATATGCTTATGTATGTGTTCCCTAATACAAATTTTCAGACCTTTGGTTTATTGCTTGCTTGTATTAAAGGAAAAATATATGCCTATGGCAAACTGGGACACCTTCTCTGTCTTCATTTTGTTGTTTACACAAATCAAGCTCCTTTAGGGACATTCTCCTCCATACAATGGAGCGTAAAAATGCCTGAGCAAGCTAAATAAGGTCCATAATAGGATGCAGAATAGCAACATCTTTTTGGAAAGGAAATTTCCGTGATCTGGAAATAATTTGATACAAGATGCCCTGTATCCTATGTCCTACTTTGTTTTCCAGGTCTAAACTTGTTTTTCAGCTAGATGCTGTATGATGCAGTTGTACCTCCCTCAATCTATATCAATATAAGTCTTTCTGTGCTGTATTCCATTGTACTGGAAAGATAAGTCTTTGCTGCTATCATATAAAAAGTTGACATACTTCCTGGATCATTTTAATTGCTTTTCTGCACCATTTTGATTCTATTTTAATTCAGCATAGGGAATTTTGCATGGAGGTACTTTGAAAAATAGTTCTATAGACTTGGTCATCTCTAGTGGCCCTCTTCTGATATCACAGGGTCGTGCTTCCTATTTTGATAGCTTTAGTTCTATTTATGCCTCAGAATACCATTGTTTAATACTTTCTGGGAAAAATTTCATGTGAACCATTTCTTACAATCCCTGCCTTTTAACATTTCTTAAACCTTGAGGAGATAAAGAGTAAATACGAGGAGTTAATCATGGAACTCAGACAAAAATAATGAGAAACAGGCAAAAAAGAAACTTAAAAAAAAAAAAAAATCATATTCCTTAAGGCAAGTTCCAAAGAAACCATAGGGTAATATTCCTCTGCTTAGACATGGATATCTTTTGAAAACATGATTTTTCCATCCATCACAGTTTTCAAATATATAGTTGGGCCAGAATCAGGTTTAATTTGCATTATAGGGTCTCTCTGGGGGAAAAAACCTAATATTCTCCAAACTCTCTTCTTTGGTCTATGTAGCTAAAATGTGATACTTAACACTATTAAAGCTCTTTGCAGCTTCAAAGTGCTTCAAAATGCTTAGCTCTATGGCATCAAAAATGTTAGTTCCATTTTACAGATAGGCTAGAAAAATTGGCAAGCCTGTGGAGTGAACCATTCCCAGAGCTGGCAACAAATCCCTGCAGTCACAGCTGTCACTCCCAGGCTTAGATCACTCTGCCTCTCTTCAGTGTTTAAATAACATGATAGGCCTTTACCATTTCTGAATAATTCTGCTTGTCACTAGATAATTTGTCTTGTGGGGCCAGGGAAAAAAGAAAAGAGAACAGTAAAGGAGAAGAAAGCAAAGGTGATTTCATAGTCCCATCACTCTATGATAAGCTGTTTTCAGAGCTGCTGCCAAGGGGAATACAGAGGCATGGGTTAATCTTGCTGGGAATGACTACAGCCATATGCAATTATACATATTTATTTCAATTAGTTATAGGTTCATAGGAACTGGAGATGAAAATTCCCTTCTATATTAATGCCTTTTAAATGTTGTACCTGAAAGCTAGTTTGCATCTAATAAAGATATATTTGTAGCTTTTAAACACACTTCAGAGAAATTTGGTCAAGCTGTCAGTGTTAGCCCAACTGTTTTCTTCAGTAAATTCAGTGGGAGCTTGATCACTGGCTACGGAGGTAGAACACATGGACTGAATTTGAATAGCTTTTCCTGCAATTGACTGGCACACCTTGATTGTTTATACAAATGTTGATAATAAGCTGATTACAATTTTAGGGTGCTTCTTGGCTTTTGATATTTCTTAAGAACTCAGTTGAACAGCTCATTGTAAAATCTCTAACTTTTGTTCTAAGAAATAAAAAAAAGTAATATTTTTACTGTTTCAATGCTTACAATACTTGCTGACATTTGCTTGTCTTTCCTCCTACACAGAGCTTGGGGTCCTGCATATGGAAATGGCTTCATTAAAATAAAAATATGGTAACATATGATGTTTCAAAAATAAAACAACTTTACAAAACCCCCAAACCAGCACTGCCTAATTAGTATCAGAGCAGCAGAAACAAAGGCTTCTTTTACTATGAAGTGAAGTATGTTGAAATGGAATCTTCACAGATGAGAAATTTTTGTGTTTCAAGTTGAACAAAATTTATGCTTTTTATGCATAAATATGTGCACACAGAAGAATTTCTAACTTGTTAAATATACTATGCACAGGGATGCATGGGATGGACTGAAGGTTCTTGCTCTGCAGAAGAGTTGACTGTAACTCTAACCAATATATGATGCAAATGTATGTAAAATCTCTAACATACACAGACACACATACACATATTACTGTATGAAAAATAAAAATGTAAGTACATAATCTATCAAAAATCCTAAAGACAGTGTATGACCTTAGAACTTACAATATAATGAGAATTTTAAAAAGAAAACAACATGGGGGAGTGGGGAGTAAAAGAAATAAAAAGTCATTTAATATAGTATCCATTGGGAATTAAAGGCTGTGGAAGAAAGTGAAGTATACAGCATGGTAACTTCACAAAATGAACATTTTAAAGTGCTGAATCAACAAACCCCAATTATTAATGCTGGTAAGACACTAGCATTTATATGATGGTTTGAAAGAAGTCCTGTAAGCATTTATAGGATTCATTGAACACGAAGAAATGTGTTAAATTTCAGAGACTTTTAAAATAGTTTGCAGAAACGTTTTGAAGATTCATAGGAACTCTACTGGGTTTTAAGACTCTTGCATTCTGAAAAATCTTTTAACATTGGCAACTTGGTGTTTATTTATTTATGCTATTGAGAAACTCAGAAAAATCACATACATTAATTTAAAACTAAACATTTTTATTCAACATAACTAAATATCTTTATCTAAGTTCTTTGATCTTATAAAATTTTCTCCTTCTCTTCTTCTGATAAAATATTAAGCCTGATTGCTTTCGAAGAAAAGTTACTGCAGTATAGTAATTGAAGTTGTTTATAAACATTTAGAGTTCCTAAATGTAACATTATCCTCTATAATAATTTGTTGATTGAGCTGGCAGAAGACAATGGGTTTTGATTAGATGGTGCTGTCTCATTAATATGTATGGTTCTGTTTCTCCATTTTGTTTCCACTTATGTCTGTACATTCAGAGTGAGGGGACAATTTATTTTTCATTATTATTGGTTCTGCATGATTTTACATAATTGTAGTCATTCTTAGACTTCTTCCAATGTTCTGAGCCCCTGATTACCAATGACCTATTTAGTCCTGTCACTGTGATCAAGTCACCTGAAATCAACAACTCACAACTTAATTAAACATATTTTAGACATGACACTAGAAGAATCTGGATTACTTGTAAACAATAGAGAACACTAAACCTAATACCAGACCTTAGTTTCTCAGCAAGGTAAGATAAAACTTTGGGGGTTTGCTGCCACAAGCAGGTGGACAAATCATAGAATCATAGAATGGTTTAGGTTGGAAAGGACCTTGAAGATCATCGAGTTCCAACCCCCCTGCCATGGGCAGGGACACCTCCCACTAGACCAGGTTGCCCAAGGCTACGTCCAGCCTGGCCTTGAACACCTCCAGGGATGGGGCCTCCACAACCTCTCTCGACAACCTGTTCCAGTGCCTTACCTTATAATAACCTTGCCTTATAATAACAGAGTTCTTATGAGAAGGAGAGGATCTGGAATAATAAGGCAGGAAAATATGGACTTGCTGTTCCCGCCTAGGTGAAGGGAGAACAGAGATGGAAGGCTGATTTTAGTTGGGGTAGCTGTTCTGACTCCATCAGTGATGGTTTCTCCAGACACTCCAATATCACTCTCGGCAGCAGCAGCTCTGATTTTCCAGGGATTAAATAAAGACGGAATAAGCAGCATCTTTACAGTCATATGCAGCGGTCTTGTTCTGGGCAGCTACAAGGTTTGGTAATACCTGAAGGCAGCCATAATTGAATCCCTCCCTGGTCTACCCTCAACTGAAGGACTTGCAGTAATATTCATGTAATTGCTTTCCCAGGATTTGATTCTAATGTTTTAATGTGTTTGTCATTTTTTTGTTTGGTTGGTTGGTTGGTTTTAAATCAACAAAAACTTGTTCTCTGAGCTTGATTGTTCACAGAGCTTTCCCCTTAGTTTGTCCTGTCTAGAGCTCTTTCTGGGCACCTCTTCCATTCCCTTTGTAATATGGGGTGGAGATAAATGGACATATCTACCATTTGGACTCGGTAATTTTTTTTTAAGGCGCCCTGTCAACCCTGTGGTGGAATGACACAACAGAAGAATGTTGTGTGTCTGTGTCTAAGTGCCAGAACCCCTAAAGAAGATTAGGCATCTGCATTCAAAAAGGAATTTGAAAAGGAATTTCAGAGAACTAGACCTTTAAAATTATTTAATTTCAGGTACCAGTTTAGGCATGCAAATAGTAATAACTAAAAAAAAATATTTAAAACCCTATTCAGTCAGGAGGGAGCTACAACTATTTATTTATTTAATTAATTTAGGAGAAGTATGACAAGAGTCCAGGGTTAAGAACGTTCTCTGGCTATAGCTTACTGCAGCATTGGGGGAACAATTACTGTTAGAGGCAATGAAATTTGATTTTCTAAGGAGCATCAGATATCTTTGCTCTGTCAGGATTGGTCTGATGATGTGAGGTGAAATTTGGGGATGAAGACTGTGATCTGCATTTTGCTGTTTTTTCCGCTTGCTGTCTGCCATAGCTTCATGCTGTTAGTGTTTGGGGAGCAATTGTTTCTTGCTTTTCGGTTCTGCGGGGCACAGGACAGCTGAGCACTGCTCTTGGTTAGATGGACTAAGTAATGAAAAGCAATTTGAGGGTAAGTATGTGAGTCTTATCACCATAGTTATAAGCAGACTAGTGGTGTGAAACCTATTTCTTACTGAAAAGCAATAAGTTCCTGACACTTTTGCGTTTCCTGTCTTTCTAGGGGGCCCTTCTGCAAAGCAGGGATAACTTTGCTTGAAATGTGTCAGTAATGTCTATTATAGTGACTAGGGTTGTCAAAGGACTAGAAGGTCCTTTGGGTAGCATTGTCTGGTGGAAAGAAGAAGAAGAATCATAGAATCATAGACTCATAGAATGGTTTAGGTTGGAAGAAGAAGAAGAAGAAGAAGAAGAAGAAGAAGAAGAAGAAGAAGAAGAAATCGAAGAAGAAATAGAAAAAGAAAAAGGAAAAGAAAAGAGAAAAAAGAAAAAAGAAAAAAAGAAAAATAGAAAAAAATTTCAGTGGTCCACAGAGTATTGTTGCCATTCTATAATGCCAGAGAGGATTTTTTTTGTGGGGATCTGCAATGTGCCAGTTGGTTACTTTGACTTTACTCTGAAAAAGCCCTTAAAACAATTCCACAGCAATGTTATCTTGAGGAAAACAAATGACCAAGACCCAAAGTCACATGGTATGTACTGTAGTGAGCAGTATTGGGCTATGCTGAAGGACTAGAAAGGCACCTTTACAGATCTTTTTTATGTTCTAATGTTTATTTCTCTAACCCCATCTGGAAACGAAAGAAAATAAACTCAGGCAACAGCATCTGTTGCTCCTGCTGCTCTGAATTAAGCTAACTTAGTTTAATCATTTCACAAAACCCAAACACTACTGCTCTACCTTTCCAGGTGTTAATCTGGCTCATAGATGAATGCTTCAGTTTGGGTCACCAATTCTTCTCTTAAACTTCTCAAATCCTGTGAATTACTATGAACTATAGACAACTTTTAAATCCCCTTTTGGCAGAAAAAACAATAATAATCTGCTTTGACTGTACTATTATTTTTCTTAAATAAAGATTTTTATGGACCTTCTCTTCCTGTCTTGTACTGGCTGTACCCACATGAAAAAGAGCACTCAGCACATGCCATATGTGGGAGGTGGTTGTCTGGGGCTTTTAACAGGGCAAAAGAATTCCAAGGATTTGGAGGACACTATGGGATGTTGTTTCTTGATAAGAGATGGGAACAAAGGAAGAGATTTCAAACTGACTTTGATTTTGGGGAGTAGTGTGGGCTGTGTTCTGTCCGTATTATGCCTGGGCATGCCACTCATCCATAAATCTGTCCAAATCTTATTGAACTCCAGGGCAATGCACAACCTCCTGCATTCCCAAACCATCCAGCAGAAAGTCACATGAGAAACAAATAAATCAGTTCCACAGGAGAAAAATGGTAAATGTATAACTTTCCTCTGCCAGGGAGTGAAGTATCTAGTTTACCCTGTAAATAACTGCTTGTGGATCTGACTTAACATAAATGATAGAGTGGTAGAGAATTTGGTTATTTGGACTGATTCACTGCACTATCTTTATAGTAAAAAATCACTGTGTTTATACATGATCAGCAGGCATAGATTTACTAGAAAAATTGGTAGAAGCAATGGTAATAGCAACCCGTTTTTAACACAGGTAGTTGTTCTGCCCATGCTCCTTCTCATGTGCCACAGAGGAATGGGCCTCCCTCCGCTGCAACATGTCTTATCGGGATACAGCTTTACATTCAGTTCTGCAATAGCAGATTACGTCAATATTCTTTGATTACTTTGATATTGTTTGATTGTAAATTGTATTTTTATAATCTTCAATTAGATAAAGGCACAGAGAATGAATGTCTAGCTAGAGAGCTCTAATATGCATACCTGTACCCTAGAAAATATTATAGGAAGTAAAAAATGTAATTACATGCATCACTTAGGCTTTGCAAGAAGCGTACTACATAGATATAGTTTTAAAACCTTCAGTTGTTATCTTCTTCATAATTCCATGGCTAAACATGTAAAGAAATTACATCTTTACCTCCAATTTCAAGAACTTAACAGAATGTTTTGCTAGATGAGACCAAAGTTTGTAAAGTTGAAGGTTGGAAACACAGCTGCCATATTTGCCTGTTTTCAGAAGACAAGCAAATTAAATTCTATAAAGCTAAAATACCATTCTGTTTCTTGCTGTATGTATATAGTAACAAACTGTTTTTATTAAACAGTTGAGAATGTTCTTGTGCTGCTATCTAAACACTGTTTATTATTCTTTCAGCATTGCATCCTATCAATAAAAAATATATGCCTTTCTCAACACCTCCTGTTCAATCTGGTTTTGCTTAGTAATTCTTCCAGAAACTATTTGTAAAACAGTTTTCTCTTTCAGAGATTGCACCATCAAAACACATTCAAAAGAGAAAAAGAAATCTGAAAAATACTGTGTCAAGGCACTAATTAATTATTTTTTTAACAAGTTCAAAATTCTAATTACTAGAAAGTTCTTTTGTAAATGAGCATTTAAATAAAACCATCTCATTAAAGTCTCTGAACTTTCTACTTAATTTTACTTAATCTTGTCTCTTCTTTAGGTTTTACAGTGTGTCCTATTGTAAAAGAAAAATAATAAAAGATATCAGCATTTTATTCTTCTTCAGCTGAAATAGCTGAAGTGAAGAGCAAGTAATGCATTATCAGCATATAAGAGTTAGAAGTCAAGAGAGAATTTGAAGAAAAGGCCTATGCAGAACCCTAACGAAGCTTGTAGAAGTCCTATGGACTTTGCTGTGCTTTAAACCAGCTCAGTAGGTCCTTACTAGAAGAGCTCTTATACACAGCTGCAGTTGGAGTACATAAGTAATTTTACTGTATTCAGTGGGATTATTCTCATTCTCAGCTGATCTGAGAGGTTTCTATCAAAATGCCTTTTTCTCAATACACCAGTTTGGTACGTAGAAATTCTTGTAGCTCCAATGAAACTCACCTCGTTTCTGGGAGGAAAGAACATAACCTAAGTCTGTTTGCTTCACCTTGCTTTGTTATGTCTTGAGACCTGGTGTTGTAAATGTACTGCAGACAGAGGTGATTTTTTTAAAAAAAACTGTCTACAGAAACCTTGAACCTTTTTTAAATGTTAATTTCCATTTTAGTGCTTCCTTTAATATTCATCTATTTCAAAACATTAGAAAACAGTAATAAACAGAAGCATTGAAGCCACAACTATTTGCCATTTCCTTCCGTTTATATAGATTTATCTCCTTTTACCTTTTTTTCTCTCTTATCTGATATTTCCTATGGAACCAATACTGCATCACAAAAGTGACTGAGAGTAGCACTGATTGCAGTAAGTGAATCATTACTGTCCATCCATCCATTACTCTTACATCCCTAGGGCACTGACCAGATAATTTTCCCTGCCCATTGTTTGCCATCCAGTTTAATGGCAATACATTAAAAGGCAATGGATGAACATACTAATAACTAATGATAAGAGGTACGAGTATGACATGCTTTATGGATAAAGGATAAATAAATGACAGAAAATGGCTATCATACTTCTTTAAATGGATCTTGAGCTTCTCAGACTTGGCTTTAAGGACACTTGCAGCTTTCAGCTGACTACATCAGGAGCACTGGTAACTTTTTTTTAGGAAAAGGACTTTAAGTGTAAATTAGATCACTGAGTTAGATGGATTAGAATCCACCCCATGATAATTGTATGGCCATTACTTTAAAAAGCATTGATAGGTTGTGTATATAATTGCTTTTTTGACACTGAATATAAGACTGTTCAAACCAGATCAGACTAAAGATCACTTTGGCTGAGGCAGTTATACTAGCTGGTAGAGGACATTCAAATCAATAGGAACTTCCATGGTCATACTGAAAATTTTCTGAGCAACAAACAAAGCTACTCTTATGATCTAAAAAGCTGACAAAATTATTTGCATCATAAAATAATCCATTCCCAACTATCAAGAGTGATTATTAAAAATAAATTATTTAATCTTGGGATTTTTTCAATATATTCATAACTTTATGTACATTAATGATCTCTGGATTTGTAGTTTGGTGCCACCTTCCCCCTTTTTTTTTTAATTTTCAGATTGTAGCTCCCCATAACTAAGCAACATCTTCATTACTGCTGGTAGCTCAGTACTGACAGAAAGTGCTACATTTTTACCATTTAACCCATTTTTCAGTCTTGTAGTGGATATGTTGCACAGCAGAGACTTTATCATATATCCCTATGGGACTCAACTGAGAGAAATGGTAAAATATTCCTACCTTCTGTTTTCTTTCTTTCAGTCAGGTATATAAACATGTGAAGTTCTTCAATTTTGTCAGTTTTATTTTCTTTACCTAGAACAACTTTCAATGATGGCACCAAATCAATCAATAAACTATATAGCAAGGACTTCAGAAAAACCTTGAGACACTGGAGAGATGGACGGAGAGAAACCTCATGAGTTCATAAGGGGAAATGCAATGTCCTGCACGGGGGATGGAATAACCCCATGCACCACTATGGCCTGGGAGCCAGATCTAGCCTCAGGGGAATGGTAGAGTTGTGGGGTTTGCAGTAAAGGACAAAGGCTCCTGGAGGATAATAACTTCAACATGAATCAGCAGTGTGCCCTGGGGCTGGTGGCAGGGTGGGCTACATAGCCAGCAGGTTGAGGGAAGTGGTCATTCCTCTCTGTTTGGCACTTGTGAGATTACAGGTGGGTTACTGCATCCAGGGCTGGGCTGCTCAGTACAAGATAGACACTGACAAAGTAGACTGAGTCCAGAGGAGAGCCGCCATGGTGGTTGGAGTCTGGAGCACATGACCCAGGAGTCTGAGAGAGCTGAGTTTGTTCAGCCTTAAGAAGAAAGGGCTAAGGGGGATCTAGTTGTTATGACATAACAGGTGTTTATAAGGACTTTTGGCAGATGCGCGTAGCAAAAAGCCAGGGGATGGTGGACACAAGGTGCAACAAGGCAAATTCCAAGTATATTTAAACAATGTCCTCAGTAAGAGTCATTAATGACTGGAAGAGGTCACCCAGAGAGGTTGCGGAACCCCATCCTAGGAGATGTTTAAAACTCAACTGGTTAGTGAGCAAGTAACCTCTAACTGAATTTGTCCCTTCTATGAGCAGGGTTTGGAGTAGATGACCCCCATGTTGTTTCTTTACAACCTAAACGGAAACTTGCTTGTATTAAGTTAGAACCAGCTTTTTTTTTTTTCCTTCTTCTTTTGAGTATGTTTCATTATCACATGCTTTTTAATATTTCAGTTGCTCTGAAGTCTATGCAAATCTTCTGATGCAGTGGGTTATATCCAGACTTATTAAAATTTAGATAGAACAGAGTTTTTAACTTTCAGACAACAATCCTGAATACTTTTCCATATTAAACTACTAAGGACACACTGAAAGCTAGCTCAGAGATCTCCGCATTCTGTAATTGTGTCATTCAAGTTAACTCAAGCCTATCTAAAATTTAAGTATCTGGTAAAATTATTTTTATCATGTCATATTTACAAAGTTTTTTGTTAATTAGTTTGTCTTTGTAAAATCTGGATGATGACCTTTTGAATTTCCAGGGTATGAAGTTGCAGTTGTGCAAACTGGACTTCCCATTAACACCTGTGCTGAGTTATTTCCCACTGCTTGAACAGGTGTTGGGTACTGTGTAACTCATCAATGCTTTGGAATTGATGATTTTGCTCCAGGATACTTCTGGCAAGCTGAACCTCTCTAGTTGTTGCTTTACGCACATAAGAATAAAAGAATGGACTTGAAATCACAGCCGTCACTGAATAATGAATCCTGGGGAAGAAAACTGACTTTCAATATTGACAATCAGCTGATAAAGAATTCCCTAGAGAGAAGAGAGGGTTCTCATATTGTTATTACTCTCCTGAATGGTGTGAAAAGAAAGAATATTATTGTCAATGAGCATACAAAATCATGATCTAACATTGGATGTATTTGTGAGTTACAACTGCATAAATTTGTAGCTATCTTCATTTACAGTTTATCAGACGACCGGTTTATCAGTAGCTTAGAGTTCCAATTCCTGATAACATTTGTGATAAGGCTCTTTTTTTAAAAAAAAAGTAATAAAAAGAAGCTAGCCCGATGCTTGAAAAACAGTATTTCTTTTAGCTCATTCAAATCATTGGATATGGTCAGTTAGAAGCATACATTTTATTCAGAGAGAAGGTGTCAGCTGTGTTCCTTCAAGTACAGATCAGCAAATTGTATCTTACTGTATTCTAATTATTACATTGTTTATACAGAGATGGCAACATATAATATGTGATTTATTTATGAGAAATATTAATAATTATGTTGCTTTCTTTGCCTTTGTCTTTAACAAAATTGAGTTTTGGGCAACTGTTTTTAACAGGGCTGGTCAAGAATTTTCCATTGAAATGAATTTTGATAAGAATTAGATTCTCATCTACCCCCTACCTGTCTGCTCTTGTGCAAATTTCTGGTATTTTCTCTCAGTATCTAAAGTAGTTTGGCTGAAAATATTTCCATTCTAAAGTGCTGTAAAAGTGTATCATGGAAGCTTGAGTCCTGAGCCATTGGCTTGTTATTCCATTCTGTGAAACCATAATCTCCAGGAGATTATTTCCCAGAAAGCATATCTTGCAGGTGGTTGTCATAATCTGGCTAGGCATGCACGATGGAAGTTTTAATCTAACCAGTGAGATCAAAAGGCATGTGAAGATGAGAACAACATGAACTACAATTCTAACACATGGTAGTCCCATTCCAGAAAATTTATATTTTATTTTGAAAGTTTTGTTGCAAACTTAAAACAGGAAAAAGAAACAGGGCTATAATTTTTGTCATAATTTTCTAGGGAAAGATACCCCTTTTGACTTGCTTTATGTTCTAATGTATATTTTGTAGATAAGGACACTCTCATATTTACATTAGTGACATCACTTCTTTCTTTGGAATTGATTTATGTGAGCTGATCTGTGTCAATCTTTAATGGTGAACAGTACAGACCTTAAATGAAGGGTAGAAGTTATTGCAAATGGAATCCAGAGGTCAGAAAAATGTCTTGCGTACTTACATAAAAACAGTAGCCAGAAAAATAAATAATAAATAAAATGCACATGTTCTGTTCATGTAATATAAATCACCATCACATGATTATCAGTCTACGCAAACTACATTTGAAACCTATAATTTATTCCAGTTGTGAGTTTTGAGACACTGGGTACCCTGAGAGACCCAGAACACGACTCTCTATTGAAACATAGATCTCATTTGCTGTGTAAGCAGATGTTGCTATCTAAGAGTCACCCAACCAAATCTTTGTTGTTGAATAGGGAGATTTATGATTTGAGTTTCACTGCACAACCAGGTGATGAGCCCTGTCCAAAAATTAAATATGAGAACTTTTCACAGACACAGGCCAGATGCTCCACAGAAGTTCATATGCTGGAACAGAAAACAACTGACCAGAATATTATTGCTGCAGTAATTCAACACCCACACTGTAATTGCTTGTGAGACTATAACCCACATGCTCTGTCCTGCAGCAGTTTAATTTTTAAATCTACAGAAGGGGGAGAATAGCTCAGGAAAGGCAAAAATGAATCAGGCTGTAATTTATTATGTCTCAGTGCAAATCAACTATGTGACATTAGAAAAGACATGCTTCTATATGAGGGCATGTGGCGCTGCCTCATATGAGTAAATACTCTTATCTCCATAGATTGCTCTGGAAACTTTAATGCCCATGCAAAAGCTCTGTTCTGGAGGTTTAAATGAATATTGTTCTATGGCTGAATTCCAAAGTCTTCTGACAAAAACTGTAGTAGCTTGAAGTGTGGACAAGAAAACATACTTTCTTGCTAATGTTCAAACAGGGCTAAATTGTGATTGTTAGCTAATGTGTCACTCCATGAAAACCACTGGGAGAAATTCTGCACAGATCTGCTGAGTGGATGGTAATTTGCCTTTTAATGCTCACAGTACATTAGCTTCTTCTATACAGCATGTGCGTTTTGCTATCTTGCTTCTAGAGCAATATCAGGACTGCCCATTTCTTTTCAAAGCAGCTTCCATATGAGTCAGAAGACAACCTTACAAAAGGGGTGTAAAGTCTGTTCATAACTAGGTTTTTTTTGGGCAGCAGCTAATTTCTATACAATTGTCTATGAAGGATCAGTGGGTACTTTATGCTACTCTGCAGTTTTCTATGTTTTGGAGATCATAGAAGGAAGATGGGAGCTTTTTAGACTCTCATTTATTTCTCCTTCATGCCACAGCTTAATTCATATATTGATGATATTAAATGGGAAAATCTAGAAGGAACTATGCTTGAAAAGGATGTGCATAATATGCTTAGAAAAAAATTAAAATAATTTCTCTACACAGGACATGTTTGCAATAAGAGGCAACAAGGTAAGACTCTTTTTTTTTTTCATGTTAAGGCTGGTGAAAAGTTGGTGCCAGCCTGCATGTCCTTCACCTGCTATCACTGAGCAGATGTTGATTTTCCAATTTATAGGTCTGTTAAGAATTCATGACAAAGCTAAATTATACATGAGAATGAGAATTTTTTCCTCCAGACTCGATTTGCTGTGATATGTTTTTGTATTTTTTAATTGCTAATAATCTGTCAGAAAGAAACATTTTTGTTTCCCCTGCCCATCCCTCTTTACCTTGTATTTTGATTTCTCTACACCAAAGTGTTGTTTCAATATGAAACAAAATGTGGATTGAATATGGAGGGGAAAATACTGACGTCTTTTTTGAGCTACTCATTAGTTCTAAGGCAGGGAAAGCTGGAGAGTTAAAAAATTGGTGTCTATCAGTGTTTGTCATCCAGGGTTAATTATGTAATTCAGTTTTAGTATACAGTTCATTAGAAATCTAAGGTCAAATTATTATCTTCACTCCTGCCCCCGCATTTCAGATTGTTCTTACCCAAAATTCATAACATCTGTTTTTCAGGTCAAAAATATCACTATCACAGCATTAACTGTGACTAAAATTTTCTTTTAAAATTGTTTTCACATGAAGAAAGATGTAGATTTTTGACTATAGAAAATAATAGAACTAGGATACAACTCTTGACATTAGATGGTGCTTTACACTGCCATTAATTTATTTCATCATACAACATAGTGAAATTTTGGAGTATGAACAAACTGTGAGGAGTAAATAGATTTGCTTCAATCACAGTTGGTGAGTAAGTTAAAATATTTTCTATTGCTGAAGGAGAAGCACTGACATCAGCAACCAGCAAGGTGCCATTTCATGGAAGCAATATCTGGCAGGTTGAATACCATGATTATAGTCCTGGATGGTTTTGTTCTTTCTTGCTGGTGGCTTGTTGAGTCTTTTATCATAGGGTGGGTAGCCTGGGATTCCCCAGAGTGGACGAATCCTCCATTAAACTTTTCATGGCAGATCCCATAAAATAAGTTCTAGGCTTGTGCTGGAAGAAGTTATGATATATAAAATACTATTATTTTGGGAAGAAGTACTGGATCTGATGTTTCAGTGTCAATTCTCATTAACTTACTGTAATTCAGGAGTCCTCTGGGTACTCGTGTCCAGAGTTGCAAGAGAACTGTGTTCCTCTTGGTATCCTATAAAAATAACTTGTGAAAAAAGAGAAGCTATAGTAAGTCTTGAGTGATAATATTCTTGAAAGGTCTATTACTGTCGAGGGAATCTAGAAAAGTTTAGGAGTTCTAAATACGTTATTTTTAGCAAACTTCTATTCGCTCTACTATACACTCTCTTCCAATACCTAAGAGAACTGTATAATTATACAGCAGGTACATAAAGTACATTTGACATTTGATTGTGAATGAATGTCAAATTACTGTGCTTTAAAACACAAGAATTGAGTCAGTTGCATCTGTAAAAGCTAAAAAGGGCTGGAAAATATATTTATGTAAAGACAATAAAAGGTGTTTAATTCCACCCTTCGCATTGTCATTGTTTGAGTAGCAGTTACATGGCAGATAACATGTGTAATGTAGCAAGAACAATGAAGAAAGCAATTACTTACTGGTTTACTGGTGTCCTAACTGAAGTGCATGATTTATATTTGTTGGTACAAATATATACACCAAAATGTATGGTAGCGTGGGGCAAAGAAGAATACCTTGTGATGTGCAGCTGTTTCTTCTTTGCCTTTTGAGTAACAGAATGACAGCTGTACATAATCAAATCCTGTAAATTAAGCACCAACTTTCAGACACCCTTTGTAAGCTTAGACTAATGTGATTCCCTTGACCTATGGAGAGATATCCCACCAATTTCAGTGAGAATTTCACATGGCAAATCAGGGCAACTTTGGCACCTAGGAAAGTATAGACAATACCAAGTATAGGGAGAAAGAAAGCTCTTGGGGAAAACCAGAGTGAAATAAGAATACATAGACAGCCATACGAATGGTATTTTAAAGCAAGCATATTCGGATGAAATGGTGTATAACTGATGTTGAGCTTTTGCATGGTGCCTTCAGCACCTGCTTGACACTGGATTTCACTTCCACTCTATTGTGTGTAGTTTAAAAAAAATAAATAGTCAGCATCAACGGGAGATAGTCCTCTCAGAATGACAGAAAATGACATAATTTCTGTTGGTTGTAGTTGTAGGTACCTGGGTTCTTAAGATGATCTCTCTATGTTTCTATTATTATATTGTATTCTGAGTATTTCTTTAAGCTACAGGTGAAAAGGTACTGAGAGCTCTGTGAATTTACGTTTTTAGGTAAATTGTTCTGAGATGGGGGATAAGTTTTGATGAATAAATTGTAACTTAGTTTTTGCACTTGCTAAGAGACAGAGACTTCAGGCTGTTGCGTGCTAAGAAAGGTGGTCATGATTGGTCATCAAATACATCAACTGTATCCTAGCTGAAGGAGATTCTACTGCATCTATGTATATGTCTATGCAAAAATGTGTATCTCATATAGGTTTTGTTGTTGCTGCTTTTTTTAATTATTATTCTTTTGTGTGCTTCTCCTTAAATTATGTGATTATTTTTATCTGGGGCATAAATTACAAATGTTTGGAACACCAAGGGTTAAGTTGTGAATGCTTTCTAAAGGAAAAAAAAAAGAAAGTCGGTGCTTGTAAAGGGATTCAGATCTGTCTTTCTCTTTTCATTTACAAAATGTTTTCATGCTTAAGAACTTGAATGAAAGCAGTGAAAAATTCTTAATTTGAACACGCAGATGCTGTTTGTGTACGATATTTTCTTTCTGTCCGCACAAGTCATCAAATGTAAGAACAATTTGCAAGCCGACTTTTTCGTATTTGCCTGTATAAAGTTGTGCATATGCAAAATGAGTGCTAATAAATAAACCTGTGGGTTGCTCTAGTACCTAGTTAATGTAAAATTTCCACTTATAAAAGTCCTGATGGGTTTTATCAGAAAAAAAAAAGCTTAAAGCTGAGTCATATAGTCCCTCTCAAGAAAGAAATATTCAGCAAAAATATCATTTAACCTCCTAGAAGGGAAGCTATATAATTAATTCCAGTTTAAAAGCTAAGGGCCACATCTCAGCTTAATGCCAGGAAGTCAGCCCCAGCAGAGATGATGTTTACTCAAAATTCACTGCTAGACATGCTCAGTAATAAAGAACCCCTAAAAGGTTCAGGGCACAGTCCCCACGCTCTGGGCCATTTGAGAGTGGGACACGCTTCAGCCGACCGTTGATTTACCATCGCGTGGGGCTACCTCGGCACGAAGCTGCGGTAATGCGGTAGTGAATCAGGCTGAAAATGCTTAGCATTAATAAAGCTGTCATGTACTCTCTGCAGGTGACATAAAATCTTGGAAGATGCCCGGCCAATCGCAGGTTTCTTTTTCAAAACCCCGGTTTCCCAGACACGCGCCGCCTCATCGGCAGTCCGCCTGCATGCTGGGGCAGGGCTCCTGTCTGCCTGCCTGCCCGCACTGCAGGCACCGCTTCGCCCGTGCTGCTGCTGCTGCTGCTGCCTGCCCAACTTTTCTCCCCCAACACCCCATTATTCAGATTTGTGATACCGGCAGGATTTATTACTAAATGAGGGAGGGATTTCAACCGGGTTTTATTAACTGGGAAAAGCTGGAGGCAGTGCTCGGTAAAAATATTATTACGTAAGGTGATGCAGGGGTCTAATATCCGTCACAATCAAAGGCTGATGCAAATTCAGTGGGCACTGTAATATCAGCACTAATAATCAATGTTAAATTAAGATGTATTATCTAAGTAGCATCCATAAAGTGATGAGGAGTCCTGATATGTCACAGTCATTTTTATTAGAGCAGTGTCGGAGCTGGGGAGGAAGTCTTGTCGCTATGAAGAAACTATGGTAAAATGCTGCTTGTTTTTTGCTGGAAAATGCACTGTTAATTACACTGACATATGCTGAAATGAGATTATATACTTCCTCTCCTTGATGAGATGAGCTCTGTGTTTCTTATGAGACCAGATTTGAAATAAACTACATAAATAAAGTGGTAAAAACTCCTTTAGTACTTCCCATCTCCCCTCCCCCATGTATTTCCCTTGTAGTTATTTTCAATCTAGAAATTAATTAAAAGTGCAGCAGGCACAGTATATCTTTGAAAGTTGTCTCTCTCCCACACCCTGCAATTGTTTAGAACATAAAGGTTGTGGAAGTGAGCAAAAGTATTTAATATAGAATTGTTTGAACATGTGTATGGGGAGATTACTGCACACCACAGAGGGCAATGATGCCCTGTTCAGTACTGCACACCATCATAGTTAAAACTCAGGGCTGTGGGGTAATTTTTTTTTTAATATAGTTTTTATATAGTATATAATATATATTACATACATATATACATGCATACATACATATACTGCTATATTGCTTGGCCTGCCACATGCTCTGGCCCCTTTTCTCTTGTATTTTCAATATCACAATATAGCATGATATGCATTATGGAGTGTCGCAGATCATCCTTGTTATGCATAATATGTTATGCATGCTAAATCAGAAAACAGGAAGCAACAGAGGGCAGCTGGTGGTTGACCTTTACTATAATCTCCTAATAATCTGTTTTATCTAGTCTCTTCTTGAATTCTAGAAGTAATGATGATTCAACCATTTCTCCCCTGACAAATTATTCCATTGTCTAACCTTTTGGACATTTTTGCCTAATGTGTAGTTTTAATATTTAAGTTTTGAATTTGAGACCATTATTTCAGCTATAATGGTAAATGTGAAAGCCATCTTCTATCAATTAACAACCATCTGGGAGAAATGAATTCAGAAATGAAGTAAAGTGTGGTACAATAGTGAATGATGAAGGGAAAAAACCCAACAACGAAATGAAATGTGGTTTTTGCAAGAGCTTTCTGGCACAGAAAGGTGGTGACCTCTTCAACTTTTAAAAGACTGTTTCTTTTCTCCCCCAGTAATAGGTGGAATTCATAATTGTCAGTCGTAATTGTGTCAAAATCATTAGTCATTCTCATGTCTCTTGGGTTGTTCTGAAAAATAGCAAAGAAACAGATAAAAATTTGGAATTCTGGCTTTTTTTGAGACTCCCAGTGGTTATTTTCTAGATTTTCTCCAGAACACAAAAGATTTAAAATGTTACCACTTAAAAAAACAAAAACAAAAACAAAAACATTATTGTGTTATCAAAAAGTTCAAGGGACTTAAGTATTAGCAATTCACCATAATGTTGTAAAAATGTTGGTAACTGAGGTATTGTGCTGGCAGGTTCTAAATAATACTTTAGGTCTAGCCAAGCTTCAGCACATTATCCCAGGACTTAATAAAACTCTGTTACAATGCATGCAAAGGTTACGCCTGACTCTCCTGACCAGCTGATAGAGGAAACTTTGGGTTTATCAGATTTTCTCTTTTGCATAATCCTCAGAGAACCTAAATAATGATAAATAATGAGCACTGGAAACATTACAGCAGCCTTAAGGTAACTTACTCTGCCCATCATGTGAGAAGAGGAAGGAATGCTGACACGTTGATATCACCATCAACTTCATGGGTGAAATAGTCTGCCCCTTTTTGTAGGGACCGAGCAGAGTTTCAGATTTCATGGTCAGAGGAGACTGCTGCAGGGCTCTGTGCTGAGTCCTCAGAGTAGTTGGGGAATCCTGTCCCCAACCCCCTTCTCTCCCTTGAGGAGTAATGAAACACAAGAGACCTCACGTAACAGCGTAACTGGTGTCTAGCCTTTATGTGGCTGCAAAGTTGAGTGGTTTTCCATATGGCACGTGCTGCCAGGAAAAGTCTAGCCCTAAAATGACCTAAAAATCTAGCCCTCCACATATGAAGCCCTCCGCATATGGAGTTCAATGATTGTATTTATACCCCACACTTAAACCCAAACCCTACAAAAGAAAACACCAGAAGTGCAGACACATCAAAGCAACACAGTGTTATTCTGTCCCTGAGCAGACAGAATAATAATAAAAAAGAAGAAACTTCCAGCTAGGAGGGACTTCATTTTTCATTACAAAAGTATTGTAATCCATTTCAGCTGTAAGGAAATCCTCCTCCAATTTCATGCTACAGTAGTGTCCATAACAAAAATAAATGTATGTTACCAACATACATTAAATAGCTGTTGATTGAATATTACACCAAAAAGAGAGTTCAGTAGACAGTTTTCACCTAAATTCTGACTTTTTTGCCTTCAATGTTGTTTTTTTTTTCTTTTAGTATCCTCACAGAAAAAAAAAAAAGCTACAATAATCTTGAGCAGTCAAAATCACTACGTGATGCTACAATTGTGACCCATTACTTTAGAGAAGGATATTCTGTTAATTTTTTAAATGCAGTTTTTATTTTTAATTAATCACATAAAAAGACAAAGGAAATGTTTGATATCTTTTAAATAATATGTGCCTTTGAAGAGGTTAAATTCCTTCATGCAAGTGTATGCCAGTAATGTCTCTTAATCTGTGTATTGCTGACATAACAGACCATAAAGGATTTTGGAAAGTAATCAGAGGAGTCACGAATCCAAATGCACTGGGAGGATTTACCAGCACAGTGGACCTTGACATTTCATTTCATGAATATAGCTCACTTTGCATGACCCAGTCTTGTAACTCTTTCTCATCTTGGGCAATGAATAGTTCCACATACAAGTACTGTTACTGCCTATTTGCATATATGAATGAAAATTCAAATAATATACAGCTATTTAAACTTATTATTGAAGTTGGTTTATATTCAACTCCAATCTCCCTTGAAAATACAACTTATTAGACTTCAGTCACTGTACTGAAAATAGTTTTCTTTTTTTTTTTTTAACCAAATGAGAATTTCTACCTAAACTAATGTTTTAGACAGTCTGAGAAACCCTCTATCTCTAAATGAGCATTTTTCTTTTACTGCTGAATAAATCAAGCTTGTTTTCTAGTGAAATGGACTAAACCCCTATCCTAGAAATCAGTAAGACTTCTCTTCTTTTGATGGCTGCTTCTTTCCTCAGATAGTAATTTCCAATATCTTCAGGGAGTTTACTTGCTTACATGCTGTTAAAAGTAGAGATTTACATGGATGCAAGGGAATTGTGTAAAAGCATTGAAAAAAAAAAATAAAATAGCATCACAGAGCACTTTGGGAAGAGTATCCTTAATAGCCAGACTATATTATCAACCACTTGTTAGTTAAGGCCACTGAAGGTAGCCTTTCCTCAGTAATTGCTCCTTGCAAATAATTACTTCCTGCAGAGGTTTAGAGCCTCAATACACTTCTTCCTTGAGGCATTGCTAGGAAAAGCTCTTTCCCAGGGGGAAAGAGTAGCAAAAGTTTGCTGTAGCAAAAGTTAAAGATATTAAAAAAAAAAACCAACAAAATAACAAAAAGCACATTAGCTACATTGCATGGTGTTCCTCGAAGACAGTAAACAAATAAACTCTCCTCTACCCAATTTAGAAGTGAGTAAAGTCTGTTTGCTTGCACTTACCCTCAACTGCACTGCCAGGAGGAAGGGAAAGCATTCATCGCATGCACAATCAGTTTTACCTTGCGCCCATCATCTTACTTTTTATCTACTGTCCTGCCTCTATCATTTGAAATCACAAGTATATATTGTACACCTACCTGCATATGTTGAAAAAACTATAGCAGTAGTATTAAAAAGACTCCAATTTCCTTCCTGTTTGGACAATTATGGATGTACTCCTTAGAAAGATAGCCTATTTGCTTTTTGCCTTTGAACCTTGTTTAGTAAGTAAGATAGATTTCATTTTGTTTAATGAGTTTCCCTTTCAACAACTCATCTTGATGTTGGATTTTATTTTATCATCTCATCCATACTCCCAATATCTCAGTTTCTGTCAAAATAAACATAATGCACGCTGCCAGATGCAAAGATAAAACCTACTGTTTTTAATGGAAGAATTGTCAACTTTTCAACAGGTATGTGTCTACTACTCAAGACTATAGTCTCCTTTTATTTAAATGAGACCCTGTTCTCATATTGACAGTTTTATTTTTATCCTTTCCTCTATCATGTTGCTAATTCCACTTAAGTAAGGGTTCCCTTAGCCTTAGCTAGATGAGGTTAAATTTACCAAATCTTGCCTTTGCAGCATTTTGGCTGAAGAGTAAGTTATTGAGGACAGCATTTCCCTCTGCTATATTTAAAGCTGGAGTTCACCAATGCACATGCAGATGCCTGCAGTGTAGATGTCGGTATTTGAGACATCTAAGCCAGGTCAGGGGAACTGTGTTTCGTGGCCCTGCAGCCTCCCTGGAAGACACTGCTGCCGTGATAAAAAATGATGGTTCTCAAAACTGAGATACTATAGCAACTATACGTACTGTTTTGGTAGTTCTTGTGATTATCGTCCTGTGCTGCTCTCTGCTGCTTCAGAACCTATTCCCATGTGCAGGTAGCTCTGCCTGCTACCTCTCTCCTTAATGCTCCTATATCCTGCTTATGTCTTCCAGCTGCCGTTCTGCCAGCTCCTCTGCCAGCAGTCAAGCTGCCCATCCTTTCTGCTGCACTTTGCCAATGCACCTTATTTCCTTTTGGGTAAACCATCCAGAGAGAGAGAAGACAAGAAGAGAAGACCCTGCCTTACCTATCATGCAGGACTGAAATGTTCCTTAGCTTTTCCATTCTGTTTGCTTTACCCTTGTCAGAGCAGATTGCTATGCAGAGGGACGCAGTCACATTTGAAGTGACAGATTTATGTCTATAATACCTAACAGAGAGTGTCAGGAACCAAACCTGGGCCTTGATTCCATTTGGCATATATAGCTGGCTTCCATCAGCTCAGCATAGAACAAGCCCCTCTTACGGCAGGTCTGTCTTCAACAGAGCTGTTTGAAATCTCCGAAGAAAGAGCCAGGGAAAGACCTGACCCTTAAACAGTGCCCAAGGTTCAGGCTCACTAGCTGGCTCTCTTTATTGACCCATAGTGTGCCAAACCATGGTCCCATGTTGCAAAATGTACCTCCAAAAGCCATCCAGCCATGTGCTGAGTCTGATCCCAATGTTTTCAATGCACGCAGTATACACATCCTACACATAGATGCAACATTAAACACATCCTGGAGTAGTAAACTCGCACGGGAATAGCAAAGAGCTGCTCTTGCTTTATAAGCAGCCCTGGTTGACTGCTAAAGGTCTGGGGAATAGGAGAGGTGACCTTTCCTTTGTCAAAGCTAAAATTCCCTGGAAGAAGTGTCCAGCAGCATGAAAAAGGCAGTTGTAGATCTGTTGAGAAACCCCCTACTACAGACACATTCAGGAGATCGCTTGTCGCTCACTCTAGCAAGTGATTTCGCTGTGAGAGGGCATCAGTGTTGCCAGAATGCAACTGGTGCTAGTGCACCTGTGGTCATTCCAGTCCAGAAACACTTCCTTCTTACCAGTATGATATCTCGCCATGTGCCATAGTTTCTCCAGCCCCTTGGCTTGTTTTTGAAGGTGGCTAATTATTCCATTGCGTGTGCAGCGTGGATACTTCAAACGCATAGCCCACAGCTTTAGCATGTACCTATTCCAATAATAATCTTATTCACTTATCTTCATGTAATTTCAGGTTGTTGTGTTGTTCAGGGTTTTTTTTTAATTATTCGATTCCAAATTTCCTCAGGCCTAATAACTGTTTAACAGTTGCAAAATTTTAAACTGTGATTCACCATAGATCATTACAAAATAAAAAGTGATAACACATTTATCTCCAAGGGTTTATCATGATCCATAAACCATGCTGATAAATGTGAAAAGGAATACATGAAAGCGTTAAGAGGCGCAAATGTGTTTAAACTGATTAAAATGTTAGATTAAAAAAAACTGAGAAAAGGAAAAACTTGATTGGCAGTTGACAAAGTGTGAAGAAGCAGAAGCACCAACATTATCTTCCTGCATAGTTTAACAGCTGACTTTTGGATAACACATCTACTATGCAATGAACTAAAAGTTAAGTTACAAAGAGTGGGATTAATTTCACCTAGCTCCAGATGTCCAAGTCTGAGATAGTTATCCTAGATTGTCTTCAAAAAGAATAAACATTCTCAGACTGCATTTCATTACATTCTCAAATAGGCATGTAAAACAGACCAGCTGAATTACCCTCAGGTTGCCTGAAAAAAAAAAAAATCTTATTGGAGGAACCAGGTAAGACATTGTGCTTTTCCTACTGGCTGGACTGCAAAATAAACCTGTAGGCAGAGTATCTAATAAGAAAGCTGTAGAAATCTCTGCACTTAGGGTAGGAGAGGGTGACCGATCCCAGGAACTGAGGAAAAATTACTATTAAGGATAACCACAGGGAACACAAAGATTGAAATATTTTAAGAAAAGTCGTGTTCCAACTATAAGAGGAATGTAAGATTTTGAGAGAATGTGGTTTACATTTTTAAGAATGCCCAGAGAAATGGGGACTCCATCAAAACTCAGAGATGGGAAATCTCTGCTACTGACAGAAAGCACCTTGGGGCAGCAGATTGGCTTGACAATACACTAATATGACTGATTTGTCCTTTTTTTTTTTTTTATTTGGCCACTGCTTATGAAATGTTCATGTTTTCATTTGATCTGATTTTTTAAAAGTCTGTTCTTGAGCAGTGGGATGAAATAGTGCTTGTTTGTCCTGTCTTATCTGGGTTCAAGTGGAACACAACAGGAGAGAGAGACGACTATGCCTAACAGTACACGAGCATGTTACCTTAGTTATACTATTTTAATTTGCATTCAAATGTAACTTCACTTTAGTTATTCATAGTACTTTTTATGTTTTCAGTTTGCTTACTTTAAAAAAAAGATACAGGTGAATTCACTTCAAAGTTCTAGGCAAAGCCTGTCACAAATTAGCTACCCTGGTTTTAACCTGTCTGGGTAAAAAAAACCAAACAACCCACCACCATTTCTGAAGCCTAAGTATCATATTGGAAACAGACAATTTCACAATATTTTTTTTTTAAATACTCTCCACTACTATGTGGAAATTAGCAGTAGAAGCTATGTGCTCCTGGAATGGAGATAGATACATACAATAATTTTACAAACTGACACTTGTAAGTACAGCTAGTTCTTTGTGCTTAAGTGCCTACAGGAGAATACCAAAGTAGAACCTCAAGAATAATTTCTCCTGCTTTACAATAGTGTCATATATATATAAATTCCAGAGTGGAACTTTTCAAAATGCATTGTACTGGGAGTTCATTTGATTTATTTACAATTACCCTCTGCATGCTCCTAAATCTCTTCCTTTATGACTTAGTAGTGAAGCTTTCTTGTTTATATCTGTACTGAGTATTATCTTGGTCTTCATTAAATCTCATCTCACTAAATTACTGCAGCCAAAGTGCCAGATCATCTAGATGCATCTTCATTTGTTTGTGCTTAAATACCCCCCTTGCCAGAGGGTTGGGCTTAGAATGTTTTAGGACATAGTCTCTGGATGTGTTATTAATTCAGCACTGAGCCTTGCCAGACCACACTTTTGCTGGGTCTTAGACCTCTTCAAATAAATATAAAATGTGAATTAGTTTAAAGAAGAAAAAAAAAAGGAAAAGAAATAGCACTTTCAGAAGTGTTTATTGATAAATCTCCTACAAAATCATAAAGACTATAAGCAGGTTTCAAACCATGAAGTGTATCCTGCTAGTAAAATCTTGTAGGTTTGCTATAATTTTAGGAAATATGCATATACAGTATTGGAATTATCAGTATTTTGCATAAATCATTGTGTCTTTAAATAGTTGGAAACACTAGTTCCTTTTCCATATAAACCAATGTAATTTAACCAGAGGTAAATATAAACCCTCCTTCCCCCTCTTCTGTTTGTAAATACAAGGAAAGACATCTTATTAAAGGTAATGCTGCTAGTATACAATGTATTTTAGGTGACATGGTAATATAGGTATCTTGCTTCTGATAGGAAGGGACATATTTTATGAGTGATGGCAAGCAGAGAGAGAGAGAGAGATAACCTAGAGCAGAATCAGTACAGACATTGGTCTAAGAAGAAGCTGCCTTGTTGTTCCATGGTAAGTCCTTACTGTGAAATGGGAAGAGATGTCTATGACTGTGGAGACCCAGGCTGATAAGGCAACGATGTGCATCACCATGAGATGTGCATTGCAAAATTCATGTCCGGCTCCAGCATAGACCCGGTAGTACTAAGGTTTAACAGATGTGACACATGGAGTTAAGATGCAGTTTGGCAGTGTTAGTATAACATGATTCCTATGACGGAAGCTTTTTTTTGGCGGGGTGTGTGTGTGTGTGTGCTATGCCACCTGTGAAACTCGTGGGTCTTGTGCCTAGTTTGGTGCTACTTAGTACAGAGCAACTACCAAAAATCTCTGCTAGGACATCATTTGCCATACTTTATTTTAGACACATGGCATATATTACTGAAGTCTAAGACTTATCTTCACAATATGCGCCAGTTCTAAATTTTTGTCCCTGGTGCCTGTTTTGAATAGCACCTACTACTGAACAACTATCATTTTCTTCTGCGACTGATAAATGATGTTTTTCTTTTTTTTGGCAGTGCTCATGTATCTACTGTGGGCCAACATAAGAATGGAAAAAGGTCAGTGAAATAATTTAGCAAATGTGATTGCAACCTCCTGAATTAAATATTTTATTCATAATCTCTGGAGTGCTATAGAAACATGAAATTTTCTGCCAATACGTTAAATTTATATACATACATATATATATACCCACATATGCTGAGTAATTGCAGTGCATAAACATGAATTAAATTTATATTACATATAGCTATATGCTCTTTGAAAGTTTTTTTGGTTTGGGTTGGTTTGTTGGTTTTTTTTTAGTTTAATCAAGTTCTTACTTTACTTTCTTCCCATCTTTCAAACCTTTTTGTCTCTTTTGGAAGCCCAAGATTAATTAGCTGATTCTCTCTTCTTCTTTTCTTATTCTATCTACAGTTCAGAGACACGTAAAACCACAAAGCAAGATAATAACCAATAAACGGAATAATTAATTCAATGCGCTGAAACTAATTTTAATTTATGTTTCTCAAAGATTCTCACTAGGGAACGGAGAACCTGGAGTTCTAGGGACTGAAGTGCTCCAGTTCTAGTTGTTTTGAATATGTTGTGGGTAAAAACTGTTCCTGTAAATTGGAACTTGCAACAGCTAAAATCAGAAGGGAAATTAATAACCAAAAAAAATTTAAAAATGAGCAAGGAGGAAAAAAGCTGAAAATTATATCAATCACAACCTATCTTTTTTAATCAAACCTATTTTGTTTACCACACAAGGTACACCAAGCAGAACTTAATATCTAAATCTGTTGAACAGGTGAAGTCAGAAACTGGACCATCTTATGCATCATTTCTTTTGAAGAGATTAAGCATTTTGGATGGGCAATAACACGGATATTGACTTTTCAGCAAAGATAGCAGGGAAATACTAAGGGACTTGGATTCTTTGTTTGTCTTTTTGAAAAACATCAGAAAGATTTTAGTTCTGTTAAATCTGATAGATTCTCAGAATCACAAAATAGTTGAGGTTTGAAGGTACCTCTGGAGAACATCCAGTTGAATACTTTACGCAAAGCAGGATCAGCTACAGCAAGTTGCTCAGAATCATGTTTTGAATGTGTCCAAGCATGGAGACCCCACAACTTCTCTGTGCAACCTGTTCCAATGTTTAATCACCTTCACAGTAGAGATTGTTTATCTTATGTTTAAACAGAACTTCCTGGTTTATAATTTGTGCCAATTGTCTCATGTCTTCCATCTTATTTAACACCTCCCATCACCCTCAGGTGTTTATACACATTGTTCCAGACTGAACAATCCCAGCTCTCTTGGCTTCTCCTCGTACATAAATGTCCTGTCCCTTAATCATCTTTATGATCTTATGCTGGACTTATTCCAGTATGTCATGGTCTCTTTTGTACTAGGGAGCCTAAAACTGGACACAGTACTCCAGGTGTGGCATCACCAGTGCTGAGGGGAAGGACCAGCTCCTTCAACCTGCTGGTGATGCTATTCCGCACACAGTCCAGGAGGCTGTTGTCCTTTGTTGCAAGAGCACATTGCTGGCTCATGCTGAACTTGTCCACCAGGATACCCAGGGTCTTTTCTGCATAGCTACTTTTCAGCCCCAGTGTGTACTGGTGCTTGGAATTATTCCTCAGGACTTGACATTTCTCTTTGTTGAACCATTTCTCCAGCCTGTCGAGATCCCTCTAAATGGCAGCACAATTGTCTGGCATATCAACCAATCCCACACAGTTTTCCATCATCTATGAAAATGCTGACAGTGCAATCTGTCCCATAGTGCAGGTTACTGATGGAGACGTCAAAGAGTATTGGACCCAGTATCCACCCCTAGACTTTACCAAAGACTGACAGGCTTTAATCTGTAGTTGCAGATCTGCAGGTGGAGCAGGAATTGTCCTTCCGGTGACAGAAGTCATGAGCTCCCAGTCTTTCCCATCCTGTGAATCTTCATTTCCCAAATCAAAAAACACCCTGGCCCCAAGATCAGTGAGAAGAATGAGGCCTCCCTGCTGCGCTGGGCCTGTAGAGCTGCACCTATCTTCAGGAGCTCCAAGTGTGTTATGTCTCTTGTGTGCTGGGGTAGTGACTCCGGTGGGCGTTGAGGACTGTGCCAGTGGCACATCAACACGGTTGCTGTACACAAGTACACTCTCCTCAGCAGAATTTCTGGCCTGCTGTGTCGTGTCCTTCTGGTGCTACAGCTAGCTTAGAAGTCACATCCTCTGTAGTTACCCCTTCCTAGCAGCGGCAGGCATGCTGATGTTCCTTGATTTCCCTTGATCCCAGAAGATTTGAATTTGAATTTGGGCCCCAGCTAGATGGCCGAAAACCTCTTTGCTGAGTCCAGAGCCCCCTCATGAACACTGTTGTACTGTTCCTGCTGACCTACTGCTCCTGCTTATGGCTAAACAAATCCCAGTTCCTTGGAAAATCAGTCAGTTGAGTAAGACTGATCTGCTGATTAACCTGTAAGAAATTAGGACCAAAGAAATAAACATTTTAGAACCAAGGAAATAATCGTCTTTATGGGAAACCTGACTGAGAGGTATATTTTCTGAAAAATTAATTCTCTCCCTTCCATGTTTAGTGTACATTTTGCTTCTCAGCCCCCCAAAATCCAACAAATTATGAGGGTGGTGAGCACTGGAACAAATTACCCAGGGAATTTGAGAAGGCCCTATCCCTGGAAGTGTTCAAGGCCAGGTTAGATAGGTCTTTGAGCAACCTGGTCTTAGCGGAAGATGTCCCTGCCCATGGCAGGCAGGTTGGAACTAGATGATCTTTAAGGTCGCTTCCAACCTAAACCATTCTATGATTCTATGAAACAGTAAGCACAGGCTTAATTTTTAGGCTGAGTTTTAATTATCTAGCTTTCTGCCTGAGTTTATATATATTCCTTTTTTCTCTTCTGAATCTGCTTTAAAAAGTCTATTTTAATACTTAATATTTTCTTAAATATGGAATAAATGCTGTCTTTTTTCACCCTTTCCTGCGATACCTCATGAGGTTCAAAAAGGCCAAGTGCAAGGTCCTGCACATGGGTCAGGGCAACCCCTGGTATCAATACAGGCTGGGGAATGAAGGAATTGAGAGGAGCCCAGCCAAGAAGGACTTGGGGGTACTGGTGGATGAAAAACTGTACATGAACCAACAATATCCACTTGCAGCCCAGAAAGCTGCATCAAAAGAAGAGTGGCCAGCAGGTTGAGGGAGGTGATTCTGCCCCTCTGCTCTTATGAGACCCCACTTGGAGTACTGCTTCCAGCTCTGGAGCCCCCAACATAAGAAGGACATGGACCTGTTGGAACGGGTCCAGAGGAGGTCCACGAAGATGATCTGAGGGCTGGAGAACCTCTCCTATGAGGACAGGCTGAGAGAGTGGGGGTTGTTCAGCCTGGAGAAGAGAAGGGTCCGGGGACACCTTATTGCGGCCTTTCAGTACTTAAAGGGGGCTTATAAGAAAGATGAGGACAAACTTTTGAGCAGGGCCTGTTGCGATAGGACAAAGGGCAATGGTTTTAAACTGGAAATGGGTAGTTTAGAATAGATATAAGGAAGACATTTTTTACAGTAGGTTGTGAAACACTGGAACAGGTTACCCAGAGAGATGGTAGATGTGCCATCCCTGGAAACATTGAAGGTCAGGTTGGATGGGGCTCTGAGCAAGCTGATCTAGTTGAAGATGTCCTTGCTCATCACAGGGATGTTGGACTAGACCACCTTTAAAGGTACCTTTTGACCTGAACCATTCTATGATTCTATGATTCTATGTTACACATTTATATCTGTGTCATCACGTTAGTGATTTGAGATGATTGCAAGAAAAACCCACTAGATACTACTTTTTTTTCCCCCAGTGCTTTATTTCATGAAATGGATTTAAACAAACATATGCTTTAAGCACAAAACAAACAAATAAGCACCCTGTAAAGAACCCCACTTACATACCAGCAAGGGAAAATCTTTAATGACTGGAATCGTCAAAATTTCCTTTAATGTTGTCTGGTCCATTTTCCAATTAAATCACAGTACATTACAAATGCCATGTAAATGACAGCATAGAAAGCAAATAAAAAGTTCAAAATGAGGCTCCACATCTAATAAACAACTGTGACAAAAGTGCTACCATACAAAACTTCATAGTAATTATTCCATTGCACGTAACAAAGTAACTTGTGGAGCATAAAACTAACAAATACTGTATGTTGATAGTTCAAGCACAGTATGCTTTTAAAATGCTATCAAACAGTGGTAAGCTATGCCAGAAAGCACAGCCTCATCCAATAGCTTTATGCAAAATACAGACACTTACCAAGTCCTAAATTCTACTACAAAGCACTATAAAGTGTTCCTAGGCTTCATATTATGTTGTAAAATGCAACAAAAAAGCCCTAACAAACAAACAAAAAAATTTCCTCGTTTCCTGCTAGGTACTTCTGAGACATTTTTTTAGAGTTCTTAAAATAATACTATTCCATGAGTTTCCTTTTTTGCTTAAACTTTCCAGCGTTCATGTGGGTCCCTTATGTTTGTTCTTTGTTGACAAGAACACCCTGGCAAATCAAGGTTTTCCGATTTGTCTCTTCAACAATAGTAGCATATTTTTGGTGCCCCTTGACACAGAAACCTAGTTAGTATACATAGCAGTTGTGTTCGTTGGAGTTAAAAAGTAAAATAAAGCAGATTATTCTCTGGAAGAAAAACAATTTGGTTCTGGGTCTAGGAAAAAAAAAGAAAGGTGGGTAAAGGGTGAGGGCTTCACCTCAAAATGAGTAATTGTCTTATGCTCTGCAGAATCCTGAAGGATTATTTTGACGATAGCTGTTTACTGTTCCTTTCACTGCTGGGTTAACATAGCAGAGTGCTTTCTCCAGACACTGAATTTGGCTTCAAGTCTCTTATTCACGCCTTTTAGAATGAGAAAAAAAAAAAAAAAGGAAAGGTGCTATAATACAGACAGTTTTTTCCTTCACTGAATGTATTCATTTACATACGATATACATTGGTTGTGTAACATGTATAAATTTGCAACTGCATTATACTCACCTTTTACTTGGGTCTGCTCTTTATGGCTTACAAAGCCATGACTCTATGGCTTACCAAGAGCAAACATGCTACTGGAGTCAGATTTAAAGCCATTTAATGTTCTATGTGAACAGTCAGATCGACTATTGTTGCATTGTTGAGAAACTGTGGGAGATTTCATGCAATGATTGACCATCAAATATGAGAATAAAAATGGCAGTAAGACATCAAATTTCTACACTGAATTTCAAATTTCCAGCTAGTTTAACGTTCCAGTTGGACATTTCCATTGAAAACTGATAAAATATTTCATATTCATATCTGGTCTTGATGTGAAAACTACAAAAGCTGACAGCTTGGAGGTCAGCTTCTGGTTTTGTTGCATCCTTTGAATTCTGTATGTCCAGTGTGTAGCTATCAACCCTATTTGCCCATCAATATTTTCTGGTTTTGCTAAGAGGTTATGGATGCAAGCACAAACTGAGCATTTGTCTCTCTGCCCTGCCATGCTGTCTCAAACCTCTACTCAATATTGCAGAAGTATTTGTCTCTCTCAAATTGCTGCCACCGCTGCTCTTAATAATTAGCGGTCTGTAGAAAACCATGCATTTTAATGGGAATGGAGTTTCCAGTATTGCTGTATACCTATGATAAGCTTGGGAGTATAGTGATATTTTGGCAGAGGCAGAGCAGAGAAACTTGTACTATAAGCTGTTCATGCTGTAGCTGCCCTGTGAATATATAGAGGTTGTCAACCACCAAGGTTGCTGTGTTTTTCAGCAGTCACTCGGTGCCAAGCAGCATGATAGAGGGTTGCTACATTCAGCATCTGAGTCCTAGGCGATGCATGCTGTATAACAGGAGTCCCTGAATAATATAACAAGACAGCAGATGACAGTGACTGCTTCAGTTTGGCTCATCTTAGCCTCTTAAAGGTTCAGTTTCCCACATCCTTCCTTCCCTGCCAAACGTAACTGTAACAATAACATAAACATAATGTAGAATTTCCAACTTTTATAAGCAGCCCAGTAATTAAGCTACCTAATTACGTTCCTCTAGTTTTTAGAGTTGCTAGGTGCTGCTGTGTAGTCCAGTGGGTCTCTCTGAGACATCAGCATCATTGTTACCAGATGGCAATAAATCTTTCCTTTCTGTCTGAGACTCTGAGCCCAGTCTCCAAGGGCTCAGCTGCTCATCCTGCTGCGGCTGCAGGTTGTCTGAGACATTTTGGGGAAACACAGCCAATTCAGTGCCATTTATCTCCATCGTTTCTGGGATCTGGAGAAGGTGCTGCTTATTACTTCACAGTATATGTCAGTTGGAGTGACAGCCTCATAAGACCAGGAGGATACCTCTTGTGATAGTGCCTCTGTTTGTGACCATTGTTTCTCATTGTGGTGTATACAGCTTCATTTTTGTGAAGATTCAGCAAGTGCTGGAAGCCCAAAACATACTGAGGTTGGGTTTTTTTTGTTTTGTTTTGGTTTTTTTTTTCTTTCCCTCTACATCTGCAAATTCCCAGTGACTCTGACATCCACACTTTTGGTTTTCCGTTAAGCAAATGTGAGGAGGTGACAGCCCATGGCTCATCGGCGTTATTCAGGAGGCCAGATCAGATTCTACAGCCATTTTTCTGAGGTGCTTAATTACTTTGACACTGTCACTAAAGCGTTAGACTGGGGATCACGTGAGAGTAACAGCTAGATGTCTAGACCCATATTTCACTGCAGAATGCGTAGACTCAAGCCCACTGAGCTGTGGCCAAGTGTCAGATGTTGATACGCATGGTCACCTGTTTAGCTGCAGTATCCTTACAGGATAATAATTGTTTAGGACAGGTAAATATTTTTTCAAGCCAGTATAAACAAATTTATGTCTACTTTGTTTTGAGAGTGAAAAAGGCAGAAGCAGAATTTTCCGTGCCAGTGGACTGGTCCCTTTTGACTGACTGGAAAATGTAACAAACCTTGATAGTTTCTTCAGTGTCATTGCTCCTTTTGGGCAGTTTCAAGTATCACTGACCTTTCCCTAATTGAGCAACACTTAAACCTGTGTTATTTCTAAGCAGTCTCCCAAATGTGTCAGAAGCATTTCTACTTGTTGAGAACTGCAAGCTGGCGCCTTAAAAAACCTGGGGAGTTTTGCGTACCATAAGTTGACAAGTATGTTAATGTACCATCAAAAAGGAGGCAGAAGAAGTAGCACATTTTTGAACATGCAAATACTAAGCAGTCAAATGGTGTTGTGTCAGACTGTTCCAAAATGCCTTCTTTGGGCTGAGAATAACTTTACGAGCAGATAATTTATATAAAGTTATAAGCCTCTGAAAACATGGGATTATAATGAAGTACATCCTTAAATACAACTTAACTGTTGCTACAGTGGTGATGTTATGAATTCAAATGAAGAGCAGCAATTAGCAGATAATCTCCTAAGTAACTAAGATCCAGAATCCACCCTGCAAAACATATTATATCTCAGCAGTATTGTTTCTAAATACCGTTAATCACAGTCTTAGACAAGGCATCGACAGCAATATTTGTTTGGCACTAAAGGAGCTGTTTTAATTTTTAAGATAAATTATATGCTGTTTATGTTCTTTGAAAACACTTTGAATAATTTCTAAGATACCTAGAATAGAGCAGTTTATATATTTTATATATGAAGTACAGGATTTTTTCACTTTCTTGCAATGGTAAGTTCATATTCCTCCTTTAACTGGTGGAAATGGATTGGTAGTTGACTTGTGGTATCACCTGTCCTGGTAAAATCTTAATCTAGACACTATACACATTAATGTTTTGGGTCAAAGAAGTCTGCTTTTTTGTCTGAGGTTGCCCCATAAAGTAAAGAATAAATCTTTCTGTACTAGAACAGAGATTTGAAGAATGAGCAGATCTTGTTGGCTAACTTAACTGATGATGATTAGCTGCTTCTTATTAGCTTTGGTTGCTTTGTTTTGTAACAGCCCCTCTTTGTCATAGTACTGTGTACATACCTAGTAGATGTATGCCTAGTCCAATTTTGCTGTTCAACCTTTCACAATTTCTAAGTATAAAAAAGTATAAAAGTATATAATTGGTTGTAAGATGGCAATACAGGCAAGACCAGAGTGGGTTATTTTACCAGGTTATGCCATTGTATATTTCCTGCTGAAGTCAGTTAAAAGCAGCTTGTACACTGAATTTACAATTTATGAAGCTACAACTGGGGTCTTCTCCTGCCCACAGGTCTCATTTACCATGGAGGACATAGACCTGTGTCCCCATAGAGCACCAGAAGGACTGAAGAGAGTGACAGTTCTCTAACCCATGATTCATCGTGGTTTTTATGTTTTCACAGTTGGGGCAAGGAAGAGAATGTGGTGTGTATATAGGCAAAAAGTACTTTGGGCCAACACTACATTTCTCTGTCTTTACATAGAAAAAATCTTTGCAGCTCAAACATACAAACGAATTATTGCCAGAGATGAATTGTTGTATGTAAGCTGAGGTGTTTTAACTATGACTGAGTTAGTGTCTTGCAAATTTGGTTAGAGGTCTGCATCTAAACCGCTAGGGTTCCTAGTAAAAAAGAAATAGGTACTTCTAAGGCATATTTCTACTGATCTATTTCAGCTGTCTACTTTAGAATGAGATGAATCACTCCACACAGCTGCCATTTCTCCCTGTGCTTTATAAAAGGCATCTAGATGACTAGATCGGATGTAGGTAATTACTTTGTACTTTGATTGTGTAACTGACAGGAAATGTAATATGAAATGCATTTGCTTAAGTCTTAACAAGCGAGGACGTAAGCTGGAGCATTTTTCTTCATATTTGCAGTGGGGTAACAGCATCCATATTGTCAGTTATTGAAGTTCAGCTGACACAAAATAACTTGTGAAGCCATAATACAATTTTACCTGCATTTTCTGCGGTACTGAATGTAGTTGAAACTATCCAAGCTCTTAGCACTGGAAAACCCCATATTAAGTATGCTCAAATGTTTCAGATTTAATTCAGCTCCTTTGTTATTTTGACTCAATTATGTGTATCACTTGGAGATTGATCAATAATAATAATAATAAAAAATTAGGTCTCTGCTACTGTGTTTCCTGGCTGGCTGCCTGAAGAAAAACCTTTCTCCTTTGGCTCCCCCTTTGTGCATACTTAATCAAATTAGCTCAAAATAGAAAAAGCGATATACAGATCAAAGGAAAATGTTTAACTATAAATTACCTGCTTGTCTCTTGGGCTTACTCACCTCCCTTCAAATAGGAAAGGAAGTACTAGAGTGGCTTTTTGCCTTTCAGCTGTTTCCAGTCCATTAAGGATATTTTACATAGCCTGAGACCAAGAGGACATAGGGCAGTCCAAATTCTAGTCTCCTATGAAGTAGTGTAATTGATGGCTCAGAGCCTACTGGAAGTGAGATGCAAAGACTTAAATAGTTATTGTCACACATAGTGTAAGCTAGGAGTGGTGAAAAAACATGGCAATATAGGTGTTAGGCAGCATTGTTCTTACATTTTGTTGCATTAAAAGCAGTATGTCTGCCTTTACATTTGCTGGTGTAACTGGCTTTTTCAGTCAATTGGCGTAGGAGTTATAAGAAGCTTTCTGAAAGTCTGGCAGTTCAGAGCTGAGAACTTCAAATTTTTCAAAGTGAAATTTCACTTTATTTTATGAAACAAAGACCATGTGAAACGGATTATGAGATGTCTCAATGATTTAGCAGATTGATATCCCTAACACTTTCCTGAACACATTTGCTATAGAATAGACCTAAAGTGCAGGAGAATAAAGACATTTGTTCTATCCTAGCTCAGCACGACTTCTTGTACAGATAAAAATAATTTGGTCTCAAGTAGTATTGGCCTAGACCTCATGCAAGTATTGAATTTATTACAAATTTCTCTAAAAGAAGAAAGAACTTATCATGTACCAGCCTACCTCTGTTCAAAAACAAATGCATGTTTGTAACTCATCTTTTTATATGGTATGTCCTTAAAAAAATAATTTAGAAATTAAATTAGGTTGTCAGTAGTATAACAGTCATCAAAATAATTTTGGATTTTCATGGGAGGATTAAAATCAAATGATTCTGGGATATCTAAAATGCAGTCCTTTGTATTTTAACTAGGCTCAGATGCACAATTAACTTATACTCTGTTTATTATCACTAGAAAGATGGAGGCACTTTCAAAGATGTCATTCATCTGATCTGACAGCAAATGAATTGTACCCAAGAAATACCCATTGGTCTGCACTGATTGTAGGTGCAGTGTTGGATGACTCTCCGACATGGACATCTCCAATGTTAGTATCATCATCTGGTCCAGTGAGTTTCCTCCTATCACAAAGAAATAAAATGACCCTGATTTAAATTCCTTAAGTCATTTCCAAGAGAAACTTATATAAGATCATCTAAATTTGAACTAAGTATTAATGTAAGAATTGAAATTTATTTTTTGTCTGACCCCACATATAGAATGTTTTTGCAATATGAATAAATGTTGCAGTCAGCCATTATACATGTTACCTTCAAAATGATGAAATATTTAGAAAGATGTTCTTGTCTGTCTTTATAATATTTGTTCAGATTTTGGTAGTGGAAAGTGTCACAGTGTTTTCAGTGTTCCTGTTGTTCATAACTTAGCTACAGAAATGACCACGGTGATAAATTTGATATCTGAAATGGAGAACATGAAAAAAATATTTTTCCCTTTATCTTAAAGGTTTTTGAATGCGAAAGAAGGTTTTAAAATTGCATTCCAGGCTGCAGAGTTTTTCAATACTTCTATAACTCCAGCTGCACTTGCACAATTTAGAATGGTTAAGCACCAATAATGAATATGGACATTGACAGTATACTACTCAAGTTTATCATTTCAAACTAAACCACTACAGATGAACAATACTTTTCTAAAAGCACTTTTATTAGGGATCATAGTGTTCCATAGCTGTATGATAATCTTAATTCTGTAATAATCTGTTCAATCTTACAGAAAAAATAATAAAAACACTTGAAGATACTGAATTCTAGACTTGAAGACCATTTTCAAAAATTACTAAGACTTTTGGGTCCAGTTCAAAATGAGGCTTAAGGCTTTATAGAATAAACCCCCCATCTCTTACAATTCAGAGCAATTTCCAGAGTTCACAGGCACTTCAGCTCCCAGCAATGAATACGGTGAGCCAGAAGCAATTTAGACCTAACCACTGGGAAACACCAGAATATACCTTCATTGTGTCCTCTTTAGCAAAGCTCAGATGTATAGCATAGAGTTGCAAGCAGGAACTTATGTCGATCTGGGATCAAGAGTCTTGCATCTTTTCAGAGAAGCTAGCTGCCTCTCCTCTTCAAAAGGAATGAGCAAAACAGAATCACAGAATCGCAGAATGGTAGGGATTGCAGGGACCTCTGGAGATCATCAAGTCCAACCCCTCTGCTAAAGTAGGTTCACTTAGAGCAGGTTGCACAGGATTGTGTTTGTTGAGTATCTCTAGAGAAGGAGACTCCACAACATCTCTGGGCAGCCTGTTCCAGTGCTCTGTCACCCTCAAATTAAAGAAGTTTTTCCTCATGTTTAGATGGAACCTCCTGTGCTTGTACCCATTGGCCCTTGTCCTATCACTGGACACTACTGAAAACAGTCCAGCCCTATCCTCTTGACACCTGCCATTTAGATATTTATGAGCATTGATGAGATCCCCTCTTGGTCTTCTCTTCTCCAGGCTAAACGGACCCAGGTCTTGCAGCCTTTCCTCATAAGAGAGATGCTCCAGTCCCTTTATCATCTTTGTAGCCCTCCACTGGACTCTTTCCAGCAGTTTCTTGTCTTTCTTGAAGTGGGGAGCCCAGAACTGGACACAGTACTCCAGATGTGGCCACACCCGGGCAGAGTAGAAGGGGAGGATAACCTCCCTCGACCTGCTGGCCACATTGTTTTTAATGCACCCCAGGAGACCATTGGCCTTCTTGGCCACAAGGGCACAGTGATAGCTCATGGCCAACTTATTGTCCACTGGGACTCCCAGGTCCTCCTCCAAGGAGCTGTTTTCAAGCAGGTCAACTCCTAACCTGTACAGATGCATGGGGTTATTCCTCCCTAGGGGCAGGACCTTACACTTGCCTTTGCTGAATTTCATTAGGATCCTCTCTGCTCCCCTAGGCAGAGCTCAATACATTACAGTTACTCTCTCATGTAAAGAACAATTCCACCACCTCACCTTGCTGATCTCTCTTACCTAAAAAGTATGTAACCATCCATGACAGCATTCCAGTCATGAGAGCTGTCCCACCACATCTCTGTAATTTCAATGAGATCGTGGCCCTGTGACTGCACACAGATCTCTAGTTCATCCCGTTTATTGCCCATGCTGCATGCATTGGTGTACAAGCATTTCAGAAAGGTAACAGCATTCCCTTGCCTCTTCTGGACAGGTGGATTCTATCCCTCCTTAACCTGTTATAGTCACCAAAGAGTGTCCCATTGTCATAAAAGCCAAAACCCTCAGGATGGCACCAGCCAAGTAGTCAGAAGTTGATATGCATTATAAGTCTATTTCTGACTGCCCCCTTTCCTCCAGCTGGTAATACGGAGGACAAGGTAACTTGGGCACCAATATTTTTCACTTGCACCCCCAGGACTTTATAGTCTTCCTTAATTCTACCCAGGTTCTGGCTTGCAGTGTCATTCATGTCCACATGAAAGTGTAACCGGATAGTAGTTCATGCTCTTGACAAGTTGTGGCACCCTCTTGGCAATGTCTTGGAACTTAGCTTCTGGAAGGCAACGTACCTCATGTGACTCCATGTCAGGCTGGCAGATGGGCACATTAGTGCCCCTTAACAGAGTCACCCACTACAAGCATTCTTCGTTTCTTTTTACAGCATTCATTGTGTGCTGCTGGTACAGTTTTCCCTTGCAGATCTTGTTCGTGGATATCTATAGCTGTTAAAGCTTCATATCTGTTTATGGTTGTGATGCTGGATGGTGGACACTGAAGTGGAGTCCTGTTTTTATGGGTCCAAGGTACCTCATTTTCAGTGGTGTCCACTGCAGGAACACAGTTATGAAACCACCTATCTATCTCCATTTTGGCTCCTCTGATACTGTGCAGCCTTTTAACTGTTTCCTGCAACTTGGTTACTTGACATGACAGATCGTCAACCTGTGCACATCTTTTGCAGGTACTTATCTTTCCACCAGAAGAGTCTAGGCACTTGCTGCAACCTACCACCTGTATTGAAATCTCCTTTCTTACCAGTTTCATCTGGGTGGATGCTTCAGACATCTCAGGGGCTTTCCTTGTAGGAGCACTGGTTTTAGCTTTGAGGCGAGTGCCCACCATTTTGACAGAGACCTAGAGCACTTCCCTGCACTGTGGACCTACAAGCACGTTGTATAGCCCACCCTGTGTGCCCTCCCCAGTAAGCTGCCATGCAAGCTGCCGTGCCATGCCCTGACTGACATGCCGTGCCCTGCTTGCCCACCCTGTTCACAGTGATTCTGGTCGCTCACGCACCCTAGGGCCATTTAAATCTCCCACGGTTTTTCCTAGCAATCATAGAATCACAGAATCATAGAATTGCTGAGGTTGGAAGGGACCTTTAAGATCATCAAGTCCAACCATTAACCTACCCTGACAAAACCACTTCTAAACCATGTCCCTAAGTACCACATCTACCCTTTTTTTAAACACCTCCAGGGATGGTGAATCCACCACCTCTCTGGGCAGCCTATTCCAATGTTTAATAACCCTTTCAGTGAAAAAAATGTTTCCTAATATCCAATCTAAACCTCCCCTGACATAACTTGAACCCATTTCCTCTCGTCCTATGGTTCCTTCGCCAATGGCATTCCATTCGCCAATGCCCTGGTTCCTTTAGGCACATGCCCCAGGAAATGATCTCTTGTCCCATATAGACTAAACACTGCAGAACGGCTTGGCTTCTACACCATTTAAGACTGGCTGTCACTTGAATAGATGGGCCAAATCCAGACTGCCTGTCACTTGCCACTCGTCTCCCCGGGAATTAGCATGTGGGCTAAGATATAACAGTTTGCAGCCCACTAGAATATAATTTTGCAGCATAGGTCTGAGAATATGAGTTGCATACTTTGTAGCATGGTATGAAGATTTGCTGAAATGTTAATGGCAAGACCTGTTGGGAATTTGTTAAAGGATTAGGTAGGTTAAAGGGAATCCAAATCAATGTGGTTTCTATATTGCTATAGGATGTAGTAAACTGTTCACCCAAAATTTCCCTGAGTTTAATCTTGGAAGGAGAGAGTTTTCTGGAGAGCAAAATCGCAAATACCCAGGAGTGTACAGTCAAAGGGCCAGGACCACAAAGGATCTTGAAAACTGGAAAGAAGGTGCTTGCTATTTTTTTTTTTTCAAAATGTTTGGCTCTGTGTTTAAAGCAGTCCCTTTATAGAAAAGGTGATCTAAATTGAGTGCTCTTCTCATACCACCTTTCTATATGTACTAGAAGAATAATACACTTAACAAGCTATAGAATGTGCTAGGTATCTGCCTTACTAATGCTGTTTCATGAGGAGGGGAGTGCAAGATGCATCAGAAGAAGATAAAAGGACTGTGAACCTGCATCTTACTGCTTAGCAAAAGAGGAGTTCACGCTTCTGTTTTCCTGGTGATTTCTAGCTTCTTGTGGATTGTTTGGTTCTTCATTTGTTTTTCAAGAAGCATCTTAATATAAAATGAATAAACACTCCTGGAAAGAAGGACTTGTTCTCTGATTCTGATTGCAGGGCTCGCAGATTCTGCACAGTGACACAGTTTTAGATGTGGAATGATGAACCCATGGCCTACTTCATGGTACAGACATTAGTGACGCTATCTCCTCAAAGTGTGTTTATAATGTTCAAAAGCTGTTATAAAAACAGACATCATCAGTAGAACAACAGAGCAAAAAGTTATTTAAATAAATAAGTAAATATTTATTTTTTTTTAAAAAAGCAGGAAAGCTACCTCATCTTGGGAGTGAATGCTTCATGTGCTCTGAGGTCACTTCTCATCCTATCTCTCAGGGGTCCTCAGGCAGAATGCTGTATTTCTTCCTAGTTAGGCTGAAGCAAGAGACAGGCACCTTAATACATAGATTTGAGCCATTCCAAGCATGCCTAGAAATACAGTCCTAGGAAGGCAGACTACTGTCTTATCACAGTGTTATGTATATGGATAAAATAATTTAGCTGATTGCTCGTCCTACGACATCTACAGAAAAGTCACCCCATCTAACTGAGGCACAGAAATCAAGAACACATTGCTGTAAACTTAGTGTTCCATGAAGAAAGACAGCATGATTTCAATGAGATAAATTATTTTCTTGGAATGCTTTTTTTCTCTGCAGAAGGAATCTAAGGTAATATTTCTTAGGTACCTCAATGAAGTGCCTAAGGTTACACCAGTGACATCACTTGCTCTGAATTCTACCCGTAAGTTTTCACTTAGGTACACAAATCATTTAAATCTGTCCCAAAGACAACAAGGTGCCTAACTTCTGGCTGCCTGGTCCCATGGTAAAATTCATAGGTCTGCAGTCGCATACACTGCCTAGGAATGGGGTTGCAGAAAGATGTAATGGGACCTTTCCATTTGAAGGAGAGGAGGAAAGGCTTGGACTACCTAGTCAATAGAGAAATGTTAAAACATATGTCTTCAGTTTTGTCATTCTTAGTATTCAGGGACCTCCCTCCACTAGGGACAGAAATATAGAAATCTGTATTTTTTCCTTTCAGTAGTGACTTTCAGCTTTTAAGCTACTTACAATATTTTGTAAATGTTATCTACAGACTTTCAAAATGTATAAATTTGCTGTTCTTACTTTTGTTCATTAGGATTTATTTAGAAAAATCAAATATTTTTCACTGCCATATTAACACAGTGACATGCATACAAGACTTGAAAACCAGACTTGTTCTGTTGGTCTCATTGCACTGGTTGTGGAGATGAATAGAAGCATTTTCTTATGACATGCAGGTGCAGTCTGGTGCCAGAAATAATTTTCCCGATATGTTAGCAAATGACATTCTGGCTCTTGATTCATGTACCACTGAGCTGTCAGCAATCAGCCAATTGATGAAGGGTTGGCTAGCCAACTTGCAACACTTTTTTTTTTTTTATTTTGGCAAAGACCTGATTCTAAAGAGATGATATTCATTTAATTAAAAGTAATTGACATATTGATATATCTTTCTATATATCTCTTTGAGGTAATAGTGGATTACAGCAGACAGCATAATGCTGTGTTGCGATACCTGTTGTGAGTGTAAAGAGTTTCATTATAAAACTACCAAAACAGAATCCAGCGAGGTCGGTCTTTGAAAGAACCTTTGAATTAATAGGAATGACATTCAGAGTTGTGCTTAAGGACAGGATGTATTATACGGATCAATCTTTGAACATGGTGCCAGATTTTAAGACAGTGTCTCTAAGACTGCTTATGTTTTGCTTTGTTCTGATAGCTGCTGCACAGAATGCTGAAATCTCTGTTGCAACAAATTGGTTCTGTCATGAGCACTGCAGCAAGGCAACTTCTTTAAAACATCTTTAGTGGCCTGGATGGAAGAGTCAACAGCCAAAAACGTACGTAAGAATCAACTGGAAAGGAGAAAGCTGTTGCAAAATTAGAGCCAGAAAAAGAGTTCATTTAGTAGGTTTTTAGCATATTTTTGTATTTTTTTTAATAAATCAAGCCTTTAAGACAGCCATAATAAAAATAACACTGATTTCATAAATGAAGGAACTAATAATAGTATAACTTAGTTAAATGGACTTATGTGATGTCCCTTTGCCAGTTTGCATACACTAAATTCTTTTTTGCCAAGAACGCAGAAGTGATAGAGCAACCTAAGTTATCCTTTAAACTGGGTATGAGAAGACAAAACATTGTGCTTGGCTTGTGCTCCAGTTGATCTAGATTCTGCTCTTCTCCTTGGTAGACATGTTCTCATTTTTTCAATGTTTTCAGATGGAATAGTGTAATTTAAAAATTTGTTTGCTATTGCCTTGCAAAAATGCAGGTAACTGGTGGCACCTGTACCAAGGTAGTGGTAAAAAGTACATCAAATCTTTGCACAGTAGCAAGATACAACCATTGAAGATCCTGAAGTTTTGTAGACTTCAAAGTGCATTGCAGCAACAAATGCTCAATGTGCTATAATAAAAAAACTGTTTGAAAAATATAGATATATGGTAATATAGTCTTTCTGGAATTTTTTGTCATGTTTGTTTTACCAAAGTATAATTTATTAACGTATAACTAGAGTGTTATTACTTTGTATTTAGTATTAAGGTATCAATATGAATATATATGAATTTCATATGCTTAAATTTCATTTTACAGGCTATTATAATACTAGATAGTAATCCATTGCTATAAATGGATGAGACTAAACACTAAGGTTAATAAATTAAACAAGATTTTTCCTTTTTTCTGTGATTAGTTTGCCTTAGCATACTTGTTTTTCTCATACAGCTAGTCAACATTTATGTGGTATTTTAGTGGGTTACATATCACTCTTTTTCCAAATGTCTACATTTTTTTTTTACTCTTTTTGTTTAGAAATAATCTGATATTGCAGCAGATATAGATAATTTAACTTATATTCTTTTCTACACTTCCTATAGATTTATATCTTGCTTTTTATTTTCTCATGCTATTACCCAGCATTACTTATGGTCTTTGTTTCAAATATGTATGAAGATGATAAATGTACTCTGTGTTGTTATTTTCCATTTTCTTCCTGAATTGCTTCATACATGAACAGAAAAATATTTAATATCGGTTGCACTTTTGCAGGTCTATCATAATGCATCTTTTGTTGTTCCTCCTACACTTTCTTTTTTTATTACAGATTTCTTGGACAGTTTTCTCTATCTTAATATTAAAAGAGCTTTCAAGGATACTATTTAGAGTTAAATTATATGATGACTGTCATCTTTGTAGAGATGAAACTTTTAGAAGATGGCAACTTTGTATTACAAGATGTCAGTATTTCAATAATCCTCCCCACCTATTATTTTCTGCCAAAACTTTTTGAAAATTCTCAAACCGTGTGTTGATTTATAAATTATGAAGTAATCTTTAGATGATTCCTTTTTAATTTTTTTTTTTTTTTTCAGTAACGTTAAGCCTGTTTGCTTATGATGACCAAACTGTGTGGGATGGATGTTGTGCAAATCAGTGTTTTCACTATCACACCCTTGCAATAGTTTGAAATAGTAAGGGTCATTGTCTACTATTAGTATCCCCATTCTGCATAAGCAGTACTTTCCCAGAATTTTAAATGAGTAATCTGTAGATTTTCCTTCTGTTTGTAAAACATAGTCACCACTAATTTTTGTTTGTTCTGCTTTGGGATGCAATGTTTATGACAGAAGTTGTTCTGTAAAGGTTAGGTTTGTTGGTTACTGGGAAGCTAGCAGTCATGCAGGATGACAGCTTCTAGCGAGCTTGTGAATGAATGCCATAAAAGATATTTAAAAGATTTGGATACAAATATGGACCAGATTGCTGTTAAACCAAAGAACAAAAGAGGTTTGAGAGACTCTCCAGTGCTGAAATAAAAATGGAGTTATCAGATTATAACCGTCATGTCCTTGTGGGGCAGAAATAGTAAGGCAGAAATAGTAAACTGTCAAAAGGCATGCAGGTCAGCCCAATGCTCCTTCTCCTTACCTTCTTGCTACTGAGCAACACTGTGCATCACATCTCACTTGGATGTTGACCTCTACATGCTATCTGAAGCAGTTTTGGAAACATGATGGCAGTATTTATTGTTACACAGAAGTGAATGCCCTATAAATGCTTGATCAAAACCCACCAATTTAACCCATACTTCATTTTCAAAACTGAATCTATCATAATACTCTTCTCATGAAGTTTTCTACCCAATTCAGCTGTGCTGAGCATCAAAGTTTCTCTAATCTACCCTTCTTCTTTGACATATATTTCCATATACTTCTATATATACATATATATGTTTCCCAAAAACTGCTACTTCTAACAGGATACAAGCACTTTTATCTGATTACCATGGGATGCTGAATAATTTGGATAATTGAAGTTGAACTGTGCAGTGAATTCCTTGCCCTCACATTCCTAAAATGAGGGCAGCTTCAAATCATGGGTGGTTTCTATTAAATTTAATTACTTTCCCCTGTGACTTTGACAGTATAGGTATGGGCTACTAAATGAGGGCAGTTACTCTTATTCTCTCTGCTCTTTGCTGTGGATCTTTTTATGGATCTTCTTGCAACCCAATATGAAACATAATTTTCATTATATGATGAATATGGATGTAGGTTATACTTCCCTCATTGAAGTGATTAGTATTGTGTCCATCTGACCTGCACCTAACTTCATACACCAAAAATATTCAGTAGGGAACAAAATATTCTTCATGAAAGATACAACTTCATCATGTAGTTTTTTGTTACCACTTTGCACTGAATTCAGTCCTCTAATCTTTACATTTGCTATGTAATTGCATGGATTGGTCTTGTAGGAAAGACAGTTATACTTTTGAGCGCTTAAGATGAGAAAGTCATATTGGATCAGCCTACTAACCCTTAAATCTCATGCCTTCTCTGAGAGTGATCAGATGGCAGTGGGGACTTCCTAATCATTTGACTACACCAGCATTAGGTGCTGCTGCTTGCAGAGGAATAGCAAATTTTAGGGAATGGGATAAGCACTTCCTTATCTGGTAGGGTAAGCTTTTGCTGAAAATTTGCCAACTAAATATATTGTCATTTACTAGATTTTTTATACCCATAGTGAGAGATTTATTTACAGCAGTGGCTAGCAAAGTGGTGTTCTCGGAACAGTTGGTCACTGAACTTACAACAGAGCCAGACTATTGTGGCTATGTTGACCCTGTGGCTATTGTGGCCATGGCTGACCCTGAATCTTAAATTTAAGAGGATGAGAATAATGGAAGTGAAACATAGTATAATTCTTCTTGATGTATGAAAGGTTCTATTATACTCTCAAATTTCTCTCATACTCTTACTATTCAAACAGTAATGGTGTAAGATGCCATTTCAACTAGCAATGTAGGTCATTTTTTCCAAAAGTTCCTAATTATGTCAGAACTGTTTATTCATGACTCAAATATAAGATACAATGCAAAGGTATGTTTTGAATACAGTCATACTCCTAAATATTTATATGCTTGTTTAGAACCTATTATAGGTTGTTGAGTCACTTAGACTCGTATAAAAAAATATATTCCTGTGCCTTTATTGTTGTGGTTGGTTTTAGGTACTTGATTTCTTGTGCCAACATTCCCTTAAGCTGCACCTATTGATATCAGCAAAGTCTCACAGTGATGTGAGAGAGATTTATGTTTATGTGTGTTCTAGTCACATTAATCAAGGTATTTGATTAAAAATGTTTTTGGAGAATATACAGCTATGGTTATTTGGAGATCATACTTATCACTTCTGTGTCTGATATCATCTACAAATAGTGGTCGGTACAGCATAAACCCTTGTGAACTTGCAATCTCTGTCTTCCGTCTGGGGTAGATGCTGTTTTGGTTAGGACAAGGAGTTGAGAGGAAAGGTTGGTTTGGAGGCAGGAAATTACATAGGACTTTGTTAAAAAATACGATTTTATTGTTTCTATAAGAAGTTATGTGGTAAGCATAATTTATTACTACCTTGTGAATAACTTATCTATTGATTTTGAACTGTATTTGATGAATATCACATCTTCTTCAGTTTGTGAAAAAAACCTCTGTGATTTTCTTCTATAGGTATACTCACTGAATAATGGTTCCAAATTCTGCGTTAGTTTGTTTTCAAGTAGAATAGTTGGTAAGCAGTATTGTTTGGTCATATAGTTTGAGCTACAAATACCCAGTCAAGGAAAGAAATACAATTTTTTTCATATGAACTTGCACTCAAAAACTGCTGGATATATTTCAGGCCCACTATTCATTGTTTCAGTAAATATTCCTTTCAATACAATGTGTTGTTTAAAATGTTTATTCTAGAAAACAAACTGGAATCATGAAGATATGTAAAGGGAACACATTTTAAAAGCTGCTCTGAAATTAAAAGTGGTTATTATTATTGTTATTTATTCATTATTAGTTCTCAGAATACCAATATATGTAAAATGCAGATACATTTTTCATTTCTGATTGTCTTTCAAGTTCACTTGATTCCGTTGGAGAATTTTACATTTCTTGATGTATGCCAATGCAAGCAATGTTATGTAAGAATTTTAAGGGTAAATTTCTCAGTAATAAGTCAGCTTATTAAAATTTATGTAGTGCTACAAAATAAATGGAATCTTCCAAACGTGTACATATAAAAATTTAGCTGTCATTACTGTTTGTATGACATTAAAAAATATTGTATTATAAGATCTTCCTGTCAGGGACCATAGTACCTGAGATAGTGTAGACACCTTCTTCAGTGATGGAACTATGAGCTAGAGGTAAGATTTTTGATTTCAGTAGAACTTTGTGAGAACACTGTTTTTTGTCCATGCATCGTAAACAGCAGTTTTGTAAAACCTTACCTTAACTATCAGTCTTCCTTTACAGTATTATATGGTAATAACTGCAATTATTTTTTTTTTTTTGTGTAAATGTTTGTTGGTTTGCACTTTACAATTTTGGGGTGAGGTCATACATGACAATTTTTCAAAGCAAAAAGAAATGTGCCCAAACCATGACAATTACAAATTGAAAAGACCAAAAGGGTAACTCCTGACTTGTTTCAAGACATATCCAAGATAAATGGTATCGAAATCACATATGAAGCCCAAGATTCTTTTTTTAGCTTCTTTCTTTCTTATTTTGGTTTTCTCAAAAGAATTAAAATAGCCCTGCTTCATGGTATTATGTTTCTGTTATCCCTGCAAAATATAATTCATATATAACTACAGATACATAATTAAAACTTGCCAGCCTCAAGTGCTGATCCTCTAATGGTTGTGACAGACGTTAAGGTACAATGTTCTTTCAGGCAGGTTTCCTTAACAGAGAAGCCAAAACCCAGAAAGGGTAACTGTAGAAGTACTGGTGACTGTTTGGGTGTCAAAATGAGACTAAACTCTGCTAGAGATTCAGGGGATTTGGAATTGATGCTGTAATTTGCTAGTCTGTGTATAATCTGTGATATCAATTTTAGTGGAATAAAAATGGTTGGCAAAACCTGGCTCTAAGTATGTACTAACATGGCAACTGTCATATATGGGGAAAGATTAATGAAAAAAAAATAAATTTTTCTTTGGGTGCTCCTGTCTTTTAAAGAGAAAATGGCAGGAAAAATCACTCACCATTCTTGAAACCCTCAAGAATGTTTCTGACTGCTTGTACCTGAGGGAAGGAAGGAGTAATTCTAGTCTTGGTGCGTCGTAATCTCCTCATGCAAGCTTCTCCATATATTGTTCCAAAACTATTTTCCCGTGATGAAATACCTACTGGAAAGCACCTTGGAGTCATCAACATGAAATGTCCCTTTCTGAGTGCAAAACTGGCAATAAGACTTGCTTTGTGTGATGGAGAATGTTTCATACAATTTCTCAGTTTCTTCAGATGGCATTCCAAAACAGAGCAAACTCCATTGGCCTTTTGTGCAAGGGGTACACCCAGAGTGCAGAAGTAGTATGGTAGTGGTCACAGAGTGATGTGCCATCCTTAAACGCTGATTATAAGGTAGAAAAGGCCAGTACTTCATGAAGGCAAAGCACTCAGAGTGCCTATTAAGAATAACCTTGTTAAATCTCGCTGGTGGTGAGCTGCTTATGCATATACACTGTACCACTTACTTAAAGTATAAGGGCTCTGCTGTGCACTTAGGAGTTTCCTATTTCAATGCCTATTGAATATCAAAAAGGAAATTTGTTTAATACTGTAATTCTTTCATTGTATTTAAATATTTTCAGGGCAGGAAATCGCCAGGAGAGCATGTATGCTTGGATTTCATCCATCAAAATTGGATTACTGTAATGGGCTCTACATGGGGTGGCTTCTTAAAACCACTCAAACTTGATCTGGTGCAGTACACAGCTGCTCTCTCAGTAAGTGGTGTTTCTTAGAAAAAAATATGGCTCTACTGTACTTTTATATGTAAGTTTAAACCTATCTTCTACTTATGAAGTGCCATAGCCTTGTACAGCCTTTGTAAATGTCAAAGGAAATATTTCTGTAGCCTTCAGTGCCGCAGAATCAAACCTTAAATGCAATGAAATAGCACATGTCCAAGGCACTCTTTGACTCTGTGATAGTGTATGAGCTCTTATTAGATGATATGCTAAAAACCAGATTCTGGGGATTAAATGCAAAGGAGCTAGAGGAAGGGTATTTGAATCCTTGGATTTGGAAGTTGCTTGTTCTCTCATCAGCTTTTTTTACTAAGATAGAACCACATGGATCACTGCAGATGGTGGAGGACTTAGGTTTGGGAAAATGAGGTACATTTTTAACATTGGGCACCTTTTCAATAACATAGCTAGGAAGACTCCTGAAGCTTTGAAATAAAAGCTAGATGTCGGAAAGGGTGAATATAAAAGGAGGTTTAAAAATATTAGGTTGTCATCTGTGCTGTTTATTAATGGAGTAGATGATCTGTACTGAGCAGACTACATATAATGAATCATTTATCAACAAAGCCTGACCTTTTTCTACTTGTAAATTACCCACAAGTAGACTTTGATTTTTAGAAATCTGGTTGTTGAGAATTGTTTGATCAACTTATGTCAACAGACTTCAGTATATTTGCTTTGAGTAAGATTTTACTACCAGTAGTTTATGATTACATAAATTGCATGGAGTTGTTTCTATTCCTTATTTGGATGTCTGAAAATCTTATAAAGAATGACTTGCAAATACAGTGTGAACATTTGTGCAAATATCTTTCTGCAGAATATGTAGGAGTCTTGAACTCTCCATGACCATGCTTACTGACAGCATTCCTCATATTCCTTAAACTGGCAGCTTAAGAAAAATGAATTGAAAGAGTTGTGGCTGATTTTCTTCAAATTAACTATCCTGTATTTCTTTTGGTGGTATTTCATCCAATTTTGTCCATAATTCAATAGGTGGCTTAAGCACAGTTTTCTCTGAGTCACCATCAGGATGACACCCCAGGAGAACATGAGAGAACACTTGTATGGAAAATGCTGAGTAAAGCCATTGTTTACACTACTTTTGGTCATTAGAGATTCCACTGCTTTTTCCAGAAAAACAGTTATGCCAGCCCTGATGTCCTGATGAAAGTCCAGTTTGGATAATTACATTCTGCCTCCCTAAATTTCCCATCTGGGTTCTTTTTCAGATTCAGTCCTAAAACTGTACTCTACTAATATTATTCACTAAATTATATTTCTGGTATTTTAAAGGGGGCAGGGGGGACAGGTTGTTTTTCTTTTAATGGAGGCTTCCTTATCTCTTCACACAAATTCATTGATATATCTTTGCAGATGAGGAGGCAATGAGTCATACAAGATCTTCTTGTGTCTAATTTTCACATAGACAAATATAGAGGTAGAGCTGCAGAATCTGAGTGTGTAATACTTCTCTACAACTCTCAGTGATCCCTCAGCTCAGACCCTTTCCAACAACACACTTCATTAAGGGCTGAAAAAAATATAATTGCTGTGGTCCAGAATTGCCTGCTAGACCTGGTACATGCCAACTTTTTCTACATCTATCCTGAGGCTCTATGTGGTTCTGGCTGCACAAACCCTAGGAAGAGAGCCATGACACATAGTAGTTTTTATACTATTTTGAGGTTTCTCAGGCCAGGAAAATCAGTGTCTTAAGAATTGGTCATTGTATAGATATGAAACATGCACAGTTCAGACATATAAAATAGAATAGAATAGAATAGAATAGAACAGAACAGAACAGAACAGAACAGAATAGACTATTTCAGTTGGAATTGACCTACAACAATCACCTAATCCAACTGCCTGACCAATTCAGAACTAACCAAAATTTAAAGCACGTTGTTAAGGGCATTGTCTAAATGCCTCTTAAACACTGACAGGCTTGGGGCATCAACCACCTCTCTAGGAAGCTTGTTCCAGTGTTTGACCACTCTCTTGGTAAAGAAATGTTTCTTGATGTCCAGTCTGAACCTCCCCTGGTACAGCTTTGAACCATTCTCATGCATCTTGTCACTGGATACCAGGGAGAGGACATCAGCACCTCCCTCTCCACTTCCCCTCCTCAGGAAGCTGTAGACAGCAATGAGGTCACCTCTCAGCCTCCTTGTCTACAAACTAGACAAGCCTGAAGTCCTTAGCCATTCCTCATAGGACATTCCTTCCAGCCCTTTCACCAGTTTTGTCGCCCTCCTCTGGATGCATTCGAGCACCTTCACATCCTTCTTAAATTGTAGGGCCCAGAACTACACACAGTACTTAAGGTGAGGCTGCACCAACACTGAATACAGCAGGATAATCACCTCTTTTGACTGACTGGTGGTACTGTGTTTGATGCACCCCAGGATGCGGTTTGCCCTCTTGGCCATCTGGGCACACTGCTGACTCATATTGACCCTGCTGTCAACCAGCACCCCCAGATCCCTTTCTGCAGGGCTGCTCTCCAGCCACTCCTTTCCCGGTTTATACTTGTGCCTGGCATTAGTCTGTTCTAGGTGCAGAATCCAGCATTTTGTCTTGTTAAATTTCATCCCAATGCTCCAATCTATCTAGATCTCTCTGCAAGGCCTCCTGTCACTCAAAAGAGTCAACAGCACCTCCCAGTCTGATATCATCAGCAAACTTGCTGATGATGCATTCAAATCTTGCAAACAGATTGTTGCTAAATATGTTTAACAGAACTGGCCCTAGAATTGAACCCTGAGTAACACCAGCCGGATGTAGTCTGGTCACCAGCCAGTAGTCCCATTCGCTACAACCCTTTGAGCTCTGCCCTTCAACCAGTTCTTCCCCCAATGCACTGTGAACCCTCTCATCCCACAGTTGGACAACTTCTCCAGAAGGATGCTGTGAGGGACAGTATCAAAAGCCTTACTAAAATCCAGAAAAACTACATCCACCACTTTCCCTTCATCCACTAGGTGGATGACCTTATCATAGAAGGATATCAAATTAGTTAAACAGGACTTTCCCTTTGTGAACCCTGATGCATTGTTCTTTAAATGCCTTTCAATAGTAAGCAGTATGATCTTCTTCATATTTTTTCCAGGAACTGAGGTTAGACTAACAAGTCTGTAGTTCCCTGGGTCTTCCCTCATGCCCTTTTTATGGATTGAAATAGCAGTGGCTAGCTTCCAGTCAGTAGGGACCTCCCCAAACTCCCAAGACCTTTGGTAAATGATCAAGAGGGTTCCTGCGATAACAACCACTAGCTGCTTCAGTACTCTGGGATCATGTACAGGTGTCCCTTTTCATCACCTTTTGTTTAAAAAACTTTATGGATTAAGCTCACAACTTAGGTAGCCTTTTCCTGTACTTAATAAGGAACATTTTTTAATTTCTCCATTTAAATCTTTTATGCTACAAATAAAGCTAATTTTCTGGTCCTGTAAAGGGACCCTGTAAGGGTAAACATGAAGGACAATTAAACTTCCTCTTTTCTGTAACAGTCTTTAGTTTCTTGAAGAGGGCTATTAGACACTTCATGATGAGGTATATAGGCAGCTTTCTCTCTACTGGAGGAGTCTACATTGTTTCATTGAACTAGGTAGCATCTGGGTTTATATTTATGGAGACAGGATGAAGAGAAAGGGAGTGGATCTCAGCTGGAGAGACCAAAGTGAAGCTGAGTATAGGCACCATAAAAGACAAGAAGGTTACATTGGTCTCATGAGAAAGAAAGGAATGAGATTATTGATCAAAAGTCAACTGAAGAGGTGGAGAAATTTGTTCTGTTCTTTTGAAGTAAGACTATTAAACTCTGCAGAAATGTATCCACAGACTTAGTTGCCTTTAGAAAAAAAACAACACCCTCCACCTCCAAAAAACTCCAAACACCCTAATTGGGTCTTCTGGGGTAAAAGGTGTTACCTTAACCCTCTGGGAGTATATAAGATCTCAGGTTTGATCCTGTTTTAAAGTTGATAACTCTTTTTTTCTTCACTGGGGATGCTCTTATCTACCTACGTCTGATTTGTCAGTTGTTCCTGGTCCTTACTATGAGCCTGCAGTGTCCCCATTCAACCCATCTCGTATAATTCTTTCATGAAAACCAGAACCACAAACTTCTCTTTTTCAAATTGTAGAGACTTCATCTGTCTCAAAGGCTGGTGGGTCAATATTCAGCAATGACAAGTTATGAGTGGCGTACCTGAGGGATCAATACTGGGGCTGAAATATATATACTGACTTTCCTAATGAAATAGGCGGTGGGACAGAGTGCACTCTCAGAAACCGTGTTGGGGAACAGCTGATATACTGTAAGACAAGGCAAAAATTCAGACAGATTTTAAGAGGCTGGAGAAATGGATGAATAAATATCTTGTGAATGTCATAAGGGGAAATGCAATGTCCTGCACCTGGGATGGAATAACCCCATGCACCAGTATGGCCTGGGAGCCAGATCTAGCCTCAGGGGAATGGTAGGGTTGTGGGGTTTGCAGTAAAGGATTAAGGTTCCTGGAGGATAATAACTTCAACATGAATCAGCAGTGTGCCCTGGGGCTGGTGGCAGGGTGGGCTACATAGCCAGCAGGTTGAGGGAAGTGGTCACTCCACTCTGTTTGACACTTGTGAGATTCCAGGTGGATTACTGCATCCAGGGCTGGGCTGCCCAGTACAACAAGATAGATGCTGACAAAGTAGACTGAGTCCAGAAGAGAGCTGCTATGGTGGTTGGAGTCTGGAGCACATGACCCAGGAGTCTGAGAGAGCTGAGTTTGTTCAGCCTTAAGAAGAAAGGGCTAAGGGGGATCTAGTTGCTGTGCACAGCTACCTAACGGGTGTTTATAAGGACTTTTGGCAGATGTACATAGCAAAAAGCCAAGGGATGATGGACACAAGATACAGCAAGGCAACTACCAACTGTATTTCAACAAAAGAAGTCCTCAGTAAGGGTCATTAATGACTGGAAGAAGTTGCCCAGAGAGGTTGTGGAATTCCCTCCTAGGAGGTGTTTAAAACTCAGCTGGTCAGTGAACAAGTAACCTTCTCTAACTTTGAATTTGTTCCTGCTATGAGCAGGGTTTGGACCAGATGACCCCAAAGGTCTCTTACAACCTAAATTGTCCTACATGTCTATGAATGTGGATACTTGGATCAAGGTGTAATAACTTCTGCCCCTAGAGATTTTTCTTGGTGGGTTTCCTTAATGTTAGTTCTTGAAATTGTCCATTATAATCTGATTCTATATAATTTTGGACTGTACATCAGAATGTACTGCACTTACTATAGTCTTTTAAATGTGCTATATAGCTGCAAAATTCTTAATGGAAATAAATTTTCTCTTAAATTGTCTTTTATATGAATAACAGTCAAGGGAAAAAGGCAAGCATATGGGCTCAAAGTGAGTTTTGATAATAATAGAATTACAACCCTAGATATCCACAGTGACAATTAACACTGGAATCTGTTTTGTTGGATTCAGTTATCACTCTAAGGAAAAGTTGCTATAAAATAACACACCATCTTTCATCTATTCTGGAGCATCTATGTGTCTTTTCAGTGGAAAGATGAGGTTTCACTCAGTGATTACATTAGGTGAAAATATAATTTGCCCATAACTTTTGTATTTCCAGTGAATCATGTTTCAGACAGAGCTTGTTTGGGGGAGTTGAGAGGAAAAGAACTTACCCACAAAAAGACACAATGTACCAGCACACAAAGATTTTCTTCGCTTTATGCTACTAGACTTTATTTTGGCATACTTCACTTTGTTTTCTGTACTTATGTCAATTTGATAATGTTGTGTTTACTCATATCAAAACATTTTTTTTCTTGAAAATAGATATAAATTAGCAAAATAATATAACTACTATATCATTCCAAGTAGTCTAGATTTTCAGAATATTCAGTTAGAATGTCTCTGTTATTAAGGCACTTCATAGCTCATGTTTACAGTCTTATGGGTTTTGTGCAGTAAACCAATGAAACATGGGTAGGTAACCCTTACTTTGCAGATGTTATAGAGAGCATTGAATACAGCTCATGTATTAAGTGCCATGTTTGGCTTGTCAACATGTGAGAAATTATTTCTATGGGTGCCAAATGGCTGTCAAAGTCCCTCTAAAGCAAAATGAGGACAGTTTTGCCATGATTCTCATTATCTCTTTCTGTCTACCTACTTAATTATTTTTTTCTTTTTTCTTCTTTCTTATTTTTTTCTTCTTTCTTATATTTTCTTCTTTCTTATTTTTTCCTTCCTGTTAACTTACTTTTTTCTGTAGCCTGGGATGATCCCACGGTCAGGAGTAGCAGCAACAGGATTATGTAGTGACAATCTAGCAGTCCCAACTGTTTGTATATCTGAAATACAAAGAAAATAGACAGAAATCAACAAGAAAGGCTTTTGTAGCACTTCCATAGATGTGTTTCTTTAATAGTAGCAGTGTTCCTTCATTTCTCTTCCTACACTGCCTCCTTGCCTCCAATACCACTGTTGCTATCAGCCTTCGGCATCCTAAGTCTGATAATCATTTATGGCCCAAAAGCATTTTCGATTTCCTCTTCTTTCACTCATCCTGATCTGCTGTATTTATCACAGATAACATACACTATATAACACAGCCTTGTTTCCACGTACCTGGGCTGAAGACTGACATTCTCATGCACCTAAAAAGGTAGTTGCTTTGGTAGTTCATTTATCTAAAATAAGCAGTTTTGTGTAAGCAGTGTACTACTTTTGCATTTTAGTAGTCAGCCTAAGCGATGCTCTTAGCCTTTCTCAATTTGCCAGTTACATTTATTGGACCTCACCCCCCCAATTTTTACAGAGTCTTCTTTTCTTGTCTTCTATGCCAGTTATTTTAGTATATATCCTCTCAGTTCAATAGTACACTGTAATACTTTCCCCCACCCCAGCTCTCATTAAGGCATAGCTTCCATAATTGTTCTCTCTCATTCTTCTGTGAAATTGCTTATAAACACATCACATAGAGCCAATGAATTATGGAAGTTAGGCAGAAAGACAGAGTTCACAAGTGCAAAGCTTTTTCTTGCAGTAATTGTGGAGACTGATATTCAACATTCCTAACCACAGAATATCTTTTTGCCTTTTGGAAAATCCCATCCTGCTTATGTAGTCTCATCAGTGTGACTCTTTCTCCACAAGAGGGATCCCAAATCTGCTTGCTTGACCCTAAGTATCATTTCAGTGACTTAGATCAGGGTGGGCAGGTGTCTGTATGCAGCTAGAGGGATTGGGAGGCAGATGAGAAGAGGAGGCATAGTATAGACTAAGGGGAAGAGATGAGAAGATTTAATGGAAAGGACTCAAGTTGGAGTTTATGGGTATAAGCACGTATTTCTGGGAAAGGCAACAGAGGACATTTTCCATTTTGAAATGTAGATTCAGATCTCTAATCATTGTGGAGATACTGCAGGGGCTCCTGAACACGTGTCAGGCGTTCTCAGACTGATTTCTGAAACTGTCAGCGTTTGTTTAACACCCTTATACTTGGATTTGTTATAAAACCTGCTAGCCTGTTTCATTACTGCTGTTTGCAATATTAAAGCTAGGGGAGTACCTCTAATTCTGTTCTGGTCCTGTGCAAAATATTTTCTGAAAAATCATTCTTCCTTGCAACAGTAAATGTACTTTCAGTGCTTCCATGAGGCTGTTTTCTTTGTACAGCAGAATTAGTCTAATCTTCTCATACCTATGCGCAGAGGCAGAACATTAATATATTTAGACCATTTGATTGGTTACTTACTATTTACACTGGCATAAAAAATTAATACTGTCACTGGAGCATGAAAATTCCAAATTAACAGAAACTAATGCTGCCACTGAGCCAGCTTTAGCACTGCTGAGAGAAACTGAGGCAATTCCGTAAAACATAGCATAGCATTATACAACTACTTCTGATTTAAACCTGATTTTTCATACATGGTAACCCAGTATATTAATCCGTTTGTCTTTTCTGCTTCCTGCCACAGTGCATATGGTTGTAGCACTACTTTTTGCTTTAAAGGAGCTTTAGAACAGAATTACTAGAAAAGTGGTGTGTTAAAACTAATCTGTATTAATGTCAACATCCTACAAAATATACAGACAGTACCTAGAGAAATGCTACCTTTGTGCAACTTGCTTTTTTTCTGCCAGCTCAGCAGATGATAATATCAAAAAAAGAGGAAAAGATAAACTACCTTGGTCTTGATTTATAGGCACTCTTCACTTTTAAATCCATCCACTTGGGTTTTTTTTTGCTGCTCTTTCTTCTCTTCAGATTACCCTACCGAAAAAAAACGAAATAAACAAAAAATTCCCCAATCAAGTGAATTGCAAGTGAACCGAATTTCCCCAAGCCCAGTTTACTGTGATGAGGTTATCTGTGAGAAAGGCCCTAGCTCTTGGTGAGCGAAGGCACTAATGAAAATTAGCATTCTAAAAGGATCTTCTGCAGCTGTCTTCATAAAAAGAAACTGATTAGTGGTTTGGACGGTGCTAACTCTGTAAATTATCAAACAAAATACGGCAGAAGCATCCATTTACGTATATGAAAATTACAATTTGAACATCACACTTAGAGCACATTAATCAACTTCATTCTTTGTTTTTATGCCTAATGAGGCTTTTCAGAAAGGTAAACAGCTTTCTAAATAAAGTTGCTTTGGCAAAAATGGATTAAATGCATCCCTATTTGGTATTTATTTATTTATTTATTTATATCCTTTTTTTACTATTTGTCTATTTATTTATTTATTTATTTAAATAGATGTAATTTGGTAAGATGTGGATGAACATTTGAAATGACCAGGCTTCTGCATTATATACACCGGCACCAAAAGAGGCAGAAATAAACGCAGTCTACTCTTGTTCTCTCCCTTTTCTCTTTATTGATTTAATCTCTTTCACAGCAATACTACCTTGTAATTGTGCAAGCGTGAGATTTTTGCAGGCTTTCTAATAGCCGTATCTCACCAGCTTTTGTCTGTGCCTTCTTCCTGTTAAAGCTTTGATTGTCAAAAAGACATCCTCCGTCTGCTTTCCTCTGTGGGTTTGTGGGGGGTAGCTGCTGTTTTTCCCCAAAGAATCTACATTTAAGAATTGTTGATTCTCTGTACTCAGACCCTGAAACACAGTTGCTTTAGCTGTTAGGAAAAGAAACCCACAACCAAAACAAAACTAAACAGCACAGACTTTTGAACTATGTCTATTTTTTGAGGCATCTGTACTGATTGTTCTGTTTGTTAGATATTTAAATAACATCTTGTTGCAGAAGGTTTCCAGAATTAATGTACTGATTCAACTCCTCAAAAAACTCTATTTTTTTAAAAATAAAATGGTATGCAAGAAATGACATCAATTGCTCTGATTTCAGCCTCAGCAGCATGGAACTGTGATGCTTCACTTGGTTACACCAATATGCTTTGGATTTACTCCATTAAAGCCAACGTATCGAGGCCATAGCAACTCTGTGCAAACTGGTGGCTGCATATGGATGCTGCATCACGTCACAGAGACAAACTTGACGTAAACTGTTTTATTTGTCATCGATGCCAGAACACAGCCTGCTGTGTCCCTGTGCTGTGTTCCAGGTGAGGGACAACTCAGTTCTGTGCCTTTCAGTGAGCGGTGTGGGGATGGCACAACTCCCTCCCTGCTACCGTCTGGATGGGGCAGAAATGATGACTTATTATACTACCAGTGATACAAACCATAACCTCATCTTTTTCTGCCTTATGGTGGTTTGACGATCCTGGCTGGTGCTTCTGAGGGAAAAACAGGTCTCTGACTGCTCTGTGTGACTCATGGAATAAGCAAAGCAGAAATGGAGTCGACGGGTACTCCTGTGGGCTGCTTAGATGTTCAGGAAGGATACTTTCCTCTGTGTGCTGATACTGATCATCTGTGCACATCACACAGTCCTGCTTGGTGTTTTTTACAGAACAAAAATTAATCTATGATTACTCTAGAGGAAACCTTGCCATTTCAAGCCAAGGTACATTTTCTCCTCAGTCAATAGTGTTAAGTGAAAATGTGTGAATTAAAGACCTCACAGGTGGGTGGAAATTGCGTGTCATAAGCAGAGGACAGAATCATAGGATTATGTTACTTTTTTCACTAGTGTCTTTGTAGATATGCTATTTCACATGAATGTCTGGTTAGAGCTTCAGGTAGTCAAAAGACTTGGGAAACAAAACTGTTTCCAATATTACCTCACTGTTTTTTTCTGCCAATGAGTAGCTGACATGGGAAGAGAAAAGATAGATCCCAGGAGTGGGATATACAGAAACAACAAATGAGAAAGGGAAGAAAACTAGAAAAGTAAAATGTTAATCTCCCAAAGTTTTGCACACCAAAACCCTCCATGTATTTGACTTTGAGTTCATGTCATTTGAAGAAAATATTTCTATCAGCTTGCAGAGCAGCTGTTTTATACAATGCTTCCTTGGTGAAATCAAAACCTCTTTTTCTCACCAAGAAAAGTTGGGAAGCAGGTACCCTGACTGAGATCTGCCCCAAAGCATCTCAATACAGTTCCCTTGGAGGTGATGGAGGTATGCCAGTTTACACCACCCTTGTTTTTACTGATAATGGGTGGGACATGGATTAGATAATGTCATGCTAGAACAAAGGTCTGGGAATTGAACTGTCTATTGATCACTGGAGTAGCACATGGAAGCCAGTTAATGCTTCTTTAGGAAGCAAGTGCTCTGAGCTATTTCATATCTCTGCTACAGAATATGCTGATCTAATATTGTGCACTTAACCCTCCTTCATTTTATTTATTATATTATATTAGCAAGGTTTTACAACATATTAAAGTACATCTTTGCAAAGGGTGATCAATATATTTGCTCAACATGAGTGTGCATGGAGTTACCATTGCAGTGGATTTCATTATGCTTGTTTGTTTTAAATGTTTAAAGTAAATTAAACTGTTGCCTTAAATAATATGAGTGCCTTTCATACTTTTGACCTCATGATGGCAGGTGAACCCATGGGTCCAGGCTTACAACAAGGCCAGGAGTAAACCCCTGGCACTGGGCCTTGAATGGCGATCTGCCAAAGAACTATTTACAGCACACAGCCCCCTTTACAAGAGGGCTAAATCGAATGCAGTATTCAATGGTAGAAAGCTTGCCAGGGTGCTCTGATTTGATACCGATTTGTTTCATTGGTAGCTGGAATACCTCTTGGTTATCTCCTAGGATAAATCAAGGCTGCCTTCTACTGGCAGAACATCTAGAGGAGGCTGCATAAATGCTGCTTGCCACCTATCCTGGATCAAGGTCTCCTGTGCTGATGTGAAGATCCAGACAGCACTGAAGCGCAGGCAGAAATGCATGTTATAGGAAATAGGGCTGAAACTTTAATCCCTATAGTCAATGATAATAGCAACTGAAATCCTCTATATTTCTATACTATACCTTCTTTGAGAAAGGATGGTACAAAGTTTTTATACAGGAGGTCTCTTAACGAAAGTTCGTAACAAGTACGTCTATTATAACATGGTCTTTCTCCCCTTTCTTTTTCTTTAATCACCTGTTTTAATCACCAGCATATTTCTGCCTTGTACTGGGTACCTTAAGGAACCCACTTCACAAGGTCCCTGTAGTAGCAAAGTTAAGTCTTCTTCATTTTCAGAAGATCCCAGAGTTAAGGGTTGTGTTGCAGCTACCACGATTCAACAAACAGTCCCTACTGATAGGAGTAGCCACACCCTTATGCTTGGCTTGTGTTGGATGTCTGCTCACATCATAAGTAGATTCAGAAATGTAAAATGCATTTAAAATATGTCTCCTCTTCCTACTCCAGCCAAAATAAAAGTGAAAAAAAAACGCTCAAAAAAACCCCACCAAATCCAAAACCCAACCAAATTGTTTTCTGTTATTTTAGGTCTTTGCTCCAGCTCACTTCAAGAGCTGATGAGCAACCATATGGTTGCAAAAGAGGGGACAGAGCTATATGATCAGGAGAAAGCCTGGGTTGGGAGACAGGGCTGTTCCTTCATTGCCAGGGAGTTATAGTGGCATAACTGTAATGTGAAGCCTTGGACTTTTTTGCAGAATAACTGTTCATCTTTCAAAAATATCCCCCCTTCAGATTTGCATTCTTTTGCCCATATTTTGTCCATGGTGAGCACAGAACCTCTAGGCGCATTTGATAGGCTTCCCAGATTTCAAATGAATTTATCCAGATATCTTCTGGTTTATATACTTGTATGTATGTGTGTGTGTATGTGTATGCATGCATGTGCTTGTATGCATATGTGTATGTAACAATACAGAGTGATCTGATGATGATCTGATGGGCTGCCTTCTATCTGCTGTAGAAGCATTTTTACCATCTTCAAACTTAAATAAAGCCAACAACACACAGATTTTTTCCCCCCATTTACTGTGCAATGATCAGAGAATGGCGTATAACCCTATCTGAAGCTGACATACAAAATTCTCTAAGAGATTTGGCACTTTAGAGATGATTTATTTGGTATGGTGCCATGAAACCTCTCATGTACCTTACTTTTCAGTATTCAGCTGCATTCGGGAGTATTTTGCTGCTCTTGTTTGTTTCTTTGTACCTCATTCATTGACTCCATCTTTGTAACTTTTTTCACCTGCCCACTTATTGGCATTCTAACTCACTTGATAAATGTACTGCCATTTCTACAAATGCAATAACTACACTTTGTTTGGTAACAGAAAGGTCTGGTCACCCCAGCTGTGATCCTCACATATTGTTACCAGCCCTCTTGGGCACAGAAAATATTAAAACAGGCTTACTAAAAACATTTTTAACAGATCTAGTGTTTCATATGAAATTCTGCACAGTTAATTCCTGAATTAGAAATCTTAGTCTGCAGTGAGGGGTTTACTCTAAGCACTCAGTGTTTAATGTTCATTGTTTGGAGCAAACACATAATGTTCATTTTGAATAAAAATATATCTTTCAATAATGTTTTAAGAGATTTTTATAAAAAAACTTGACATCATGTGAGTGCTCAGAATCATTCCTTTAACTCTCTGCTTCATGCTGATTCCTTCTGGGGATATTGTTTCCTAGAATATAAGTAGATATCAAGCTCTTTGTCCACGTTCATATTTGTGACCTGGAGACTTGGTATTACAGGAAAAATCGGTTCAAAGCATGTGTAAACCTTGCTTCACCAGCTAGTTAAATTCTTTTTATTGCTGTCTTACACCACAGAGCAAGCCGGTACAGCCAGAAAGTATTAACACATATGGTCCAGTATATACACAAAGATGATGGAAGTTAACTTGTTTTAAAACTTTCATAAACATATATGGATATGTTTTTCCAGCTTCTGTGCAGTTCTTGTTACCCATCAAATCCTGACTGAATTATTAAGATCTGTTTTGATCTATTAAAGCTGTTTTGAAAGTTTTACTTGCAAGTTGAAGTCAATAGATTTGAGTTTCTGAACATCTTTTGTATAAAACTATATCACCTTTAACTGATACGTCCTTGTTATCAACTACTGACAGTTTCACAGAAATCCTTTCATATTTTAGCTGTGGAGGTTGGAATACAATGAAAAAGCAGGACTTTTTAGTGACTAGTTTTATTAATTATTTTTTTTTCAACTCTGCTGGAGCACCTTATTATAGCATTATTTCTAGTGGTCACAGTGCACACATGCACACATGGTCAGGGGCCTCACTGCTAGAAAATGGAGCCACATGTAAAAAGGTACAACTTCTTAAAGAGCTAAATGCACGTATTTGGCATTACGGCATCTTCTTTCTGTTGCGAACAACTGTCTTGGCAGAGATAAAATTGTTAATACAAACTTGTTAGACTATATTTTTCCTGCAATAGTTTGAATAAATACGTGTCTAAAGTAGGTAGAAAACATCTATACTTGTCCCTGATGGCTGTAGAGGAAACATACATACCTAACTTAAAGAAGATATAGCTTTTCAGATAGCCAAAGTTAGATGTGGAGAATCTTGCACTTACTCTGTGGATGTTTGGACAGAGCCACAGCTGGGAGATGCTGATTTCAAATGTCCATGCTTGAGCCAAACTCAGGTCTCAATTTTGCAATGCATTCCTTACAGCTGAGACCCAGCAAGGTCTTTCTGTAAATTTTTAGATTAAGGGTTAGGAGTCTGGAAGAACCATTTCTGTTCACAGGTAGGCTGGTTGGGTAAGATAAGTAAGCACGTATGTATCTTCCAATAAATTTCTTATTCTTTGTTGAACTAAGGTTCAGACCAAAAAGTAACATTAATCTTAAGAAACAGATCACATAGAAGTAACACTTTTTTAGCTATAGAACAGCTGCAAGAAAGGGGAACTCAGAGTGTTTGGGGGAAGGAAGCAAACAATATTTGGCTGGAAATAAATGATTACAGTGACTCAGAAGTAACATCCAGCAGTAAACAACTAAGCCTGGAAATTAGTATGCAAAGGTAACGTGAGGAAGTCACCAGTACATGGAAGGGATAATGACTGGATGAAATCAGCAGAATTGATTTCATGACCCATGTAACACTCAGAGCAAGAGACCAGTGACATAAGCCCTGCATAGTAAAGAAGATTCTGGGGAAGATGCTCTGAAGACTCCAAACAATCAGTCACAGGTACACCTGATTGCTGTGTGGAAGACTGTACCATGGTCGGCATGACCCATCCTTGCTTATGACTCAGCCAGTGTGTGTGCCCTCTTCCTTCCAGCTCCTGTCGGAGTAGGTGTGCAGGATCACAACTTCCCTGGGGAAGCTGTGAAGCTGTGGCCTATGCTGTAGATGATGGTAAAGGGTCATGTGTGAGACATATGCATGTGTTGTGAATTTTTGTTGTTTTACTACTTTATTAATTTTAATTATTATTGTGTTATTAATTTTAGCTAATAAGTATTTGAATGCCTTGGTAAAACCACACCCACATAAATCAGTCAGTTGTCATAACACATTGTAATAGAATTATGTGATTTTGTGTACAGTCTATAGACAGAAGGTGCTATGAATTCATTGTTGTGTTCCAGCACCATGGTTGCATGCTGACAAATTGATGGAGGATGTGGGCAGCATGAAGGTGCGACAGATGAGTTTTGGAAAGCAACACAAATATTGTTTATTTCAGTATTTAAATCAGCAAATGGCACATCAAACTTTTAAAGTCTTCTTTTCATCTGAAAAATACTAAATAATGACCATTTGAAGGATTCGTTCATGATGATATCTAGTTAATATATTTAATACATGTTTGAGGTAAAAAAAACTTCCTTAGCTTTTTGCCTTTTAAAAAATATGAGATTATGCTTAAAGGAAAGGAGAATTGTGATTTTGGTTTTGGTTTGGCTTTTTTTAACAAAAAGGGACTACAGATCACAGTAGTTCAGAGATATCACTCACAAACAGCACATTCTCATTCCAACCTTTTGATTATTCCCTTTGGGTGGATAGGCTACAGGAAAGCAGAAAAGCAACTGTCTTAAAACTAATAACAAACAGCTCTGTTAATTTTGCCAACAGGGGGTGGACAATTTCCTATTTCTATATTAACCAGATTTTGATTATAGCATATCTCTATGTAGCCTTTGATGTATTGCTGATTTAAAGATTTGTTGTTCCTGAAGGAGGAATTTTTGAGTAAGTTCATGCTACTCATACTGTTTGTTCAAATGACTTCCCCACACCTTTTAAAAGTCTTCTATACCAGGCAAAAGAAACTTGAGACTTACTAAGATAATGATACTTCCCCCAAATAAGTTTTGCCTTCCACTTCATTTTTTTTCGGAAACACAAATGAAGGAAGTATCAGTGTGAAGAATGAACAATTGATCTGAGAAAAAAAGAATACTTATGGAGAAACTAACATTTAGAGAGGCAACTGCACTTTTAGGAAGATGTGGTTTTTTTCAGTCTTTTGCAAAAACTCTGGGAGTGGGTGAAATGATTAAGTGTCGCCATGAGGTGGTTTTGTTTTGCCTCTGACAAAGGACGCTACATTTAAAACTACCTATAGGAAGGCTGGGAAGAAGGTCGCCTTCTGATTTGTCAACCTAGGAAGCATATTTTGAATTGAAAAGGAATGTGTCATCTTACTAAAAGAGATTAACATTAAACCCACAGCGTAAACAGCTTGGGTGGAAAAAAGGAAGCTGATTAGCAATTCAAGCTTTATCTTTACTGAAAAGCGACTGATGCCCAGAGAGTTCTGGCATTCTTCACCTTTTGTTGACCATCTGTATCTATGAGCTCCCCAACAGAGATGCAGCTCACTTGGGGACAGAAGAGCAGAAGGGCATAGCCTCCTCTACAAGAGACAGAAACCAAAAGCCACGCTAAACACCATCAATTAAAATTCATTAGTCCTGTAGGAGCTGCCCATTAGACTGTTGAGTGTGCACAGATGCCGCTATTACAAGCATGACACCAGTAATTAGGCACCAAAAGTAGGAGGACTTCACAGCCTATTTAGCAAAGATATGATCTCTCTGTTCTTGCATAAACTTTGCCATAACTTTAATTGCAGTAGATTTCACCTACATTGGTCAAAAGAAATATTGCCTTTCTTCTTACAACTGCTAGGACTGTTGCTTTCTAATTAGGTTTAAGACACATAACAAAATAGATGAGATTACTTCATGGAAAAAAATGCTGTGCTATTAGAAGTGCATTAGTTATGATAGATGTCTATACTTAGTCAAGAAAAATTAAAGCCCAATTTATTCTTATACATTTTCATGTTGGCTGTCACTGTTGACTGATGACTTGTCTTCTAAATGCATCTGTAACGCTTTAAAATAAATAAAAAAGAGATAACTATCTGTATGCAACTTGATGGCACATGCGTTTCAGTTCCATTTAAAGTTTGATTTTCCAAGATCCTCACAAGTATAGAACATGATTCTTTTTATTTTAGTTTTTCTCATTTTCTTCACACAAAGAATGGGGATAGCATAGAGTTTGTCTGACCAAGAGCAAATGACTGTCTTATTCTATCATCTACTTACAGATGACTGTCTGTTCTTCAGTTATTCTTTTTACTTCTTACTTAAATTGTATCTATGCCACAAGCCCATTGCTCAGAGGTAGTATAGGAAGGGGAAGAAATGTGTCAGACAAGTTTGGAGAAAGTCATGGCTTAATTTGTTCTCCCTTCCCCTTTCCCCTCTCCCCTGGTTTGAGAGCAATGCATAATATTTTGGTCCTTAAAATTCAGTTTCAGTGTCTTATTTCATTTATTGAAGCTGTATGAACTCATGTCTGGAAAAAAAAACCCTCCACTTTAATTCCAGAGGGTATGAGAAATGGTGAACAATGGGGTGGATGCAGATCCCAGCTGCACGCATTCTTTTGTTGTTCCACAGGAGACAAGGTGGAAAAAATCCGCAAGCTGAACATGCAAGTTCCACTCTCTGCTTACACCTTCTGTCTCCCAGGCGCTGGACAATAAAAGATAAATAGGTCATTTGGCAGCATTGTTACTGTGGTACAGAGAGGAGAAAATAATCTCTCTTAAATCAGGAAACATCACAATAGCCATCTCTTTTCCCCTAAACTCTCCAATACTGCAAGATTAGCTTTGGAGGTTTGTTCTGTGGATTTATGGAGAAACAGAATTAATGTGCCATTCATAAAATTTCTAGTGTATAGTCATTAGAATAACCATCTCAATGCCAAATGTTATCCTATTCAGCATGGGAAATATGATCACAATTAAAAAAAAAAAAAAAAAAAAAGAAAAAGAGAATCAATGGAAAAGACAGAAGATAGTTCCAGGCATAACAATAACAGGGCAAACAGCAGTCATAGGGAGAATCGAAATAAACTGTAGAACATAGTAGAATAATACTTCAGGATTATTTAAATGCATTAACGTCATCAAACCAAGAAATAACTGTGTGAATATGAGCCTTTCAGGTACTTTTTAAACTTTATATTTAGAAAAGTAACTGACATTTTCGCTGTGATGGGCAGATGCCCTCACTCGGGCAGTGACAACAGCAGCCAGTTGGTGTTTTGTCTCTGCTACAGCTCCTGCTGTTATCTCAATGGTGGCAGCAGGAAGAGCAAGAGTTTAAGGGGAAGGAATACCATATAAAGACAGCAAGTCTTTAAGTATTACTTGCAACCACTGCTTTTGTGACACAAAGGTGTAATCACTTCCTGGCAATATATATACATATGCGCTTAACTTTGGCTACTTTTGATAGATTTTTTGATCTGTGCTTGAGAGTGAGGTCTTCTCTGCTGATATCTTCTCTCCTGCAGTTTAGTTACAATGAAAAAGGAATTCTAGCTGAGCCTCCCATAAAAGTTAAGAAAGAGTTTTGTTCAAAATTGTGCTTTGATTGAAGTGCAAAAGTTCAAAGCCAAAACCAGCTAAATATATAGTAGAGAAAACAGTTCACATTCCTTAGTAATGAAAAATATACCAATTTATCACACACTATGTTCTTCCAGTTTGGCTTCCATTTTTTATAAAAGTAAAAGGAAAATTATAGGTATATTTCATAGAAGCATAAAGAATTACTGAAAGTTCATTGTAAGCTGTGACTGTGCATGAAAAATGAAAAGGTGACATACTGATTTAAGTAAGTTGAGCCAAATAGAATTGTAAATAATTGAAAAGATCAAAAATTACTTAAACTAGTTGTGACTGACCACAGGTAACTGCTGGTCAACATAAATATTTTCAGTATAATGCAAATGAAAGAAACTTACAGTAATGAGAAGTGCATACAATAAAAATTGCTGATCCAGTCATAAGTTTAATAATGTACCTTACCTAAATCATAACAAAATAGTTACCTGTATAGAAAACAAAATACATTTTTCATGTACTTCATGAAAATAATAACTTGCAAATTATATGTAGATAGCAAGATTATGGTCTTTTCTGACACTAAAAGTCTGTCAAAACAGCAGCCTAGCTCTATTAGTGTAAATATACATTAAAACCAAACTTTAAAATGGGTAATCTTGAACCAAATGCACAATTGCAAACCCTGTTTAGATCCAAGTAACTTATGTTGTCTTTAGGGCAAATATGACTCAGTGTTTTACATTTAATTAACTATTTTTGACAGTGAATATAATGATATCATTTATCTGTCTTTGAAGCTGGCATGTACAACCCGTATGTAGCCTGTAAAACAACGGTTAGCTCTGCACTTATGGTCTCGCAGTTGCCCAGATGAAGAAACTAACTTGGGTATAGTGGAACTTCCTTCAAGTCTGTGTAGTCAGCTTCCCTCCTCACTGAAACCAAGTTGCAAGAGGACCTGGAGTGCACCTTAGCTCTGTCACATCCAGGTGCACAGGTAGAACACATCCAGATGGTTAAGACAGACATGAGACCTGAAAAGGGCTTTCTACGTGGCAAAAAAAACCCCATTTTATTTCTTTTGTTATTACATGGGAGTCTAAAGTGTCATGGTGTTGCCTTTTTTTTTTTTTAATGGAAAACTTTATGGTGTGTGTATCCAATAGTACAGCAAGACACCATAAAAATCAGCTTTTTAATGTTGACCACATTACCACGTGAACATTAATACTACATAGGAAAAACAGGAAATAGAGGAAAAATCTAAACTAGTTAACATTGCAATGCATGAGTCAGCTCCCAACAGAGTTATTAAGATTCCCATTAATTTCAATGTTTTGAGCTGAGTTACACTGAGGTGGAATCTTAAACATTATTTACATGCATATGGACATTATGCAGAAACAAATTATCAGGGTTTCTAGAGGAACTCATCAGCTAGCTGCCCAATATGGCAATGACTCCCCCAGACTCATTATCAGTGACTGCAGTCTGCCTACAGATAACACATCCTCCAAATGCTATCTCTGTGGAAAACTGTTCATGTCTGGTATCATGCATACAAGAATGTAGGAATGGTCTTGACTTACAGCACAGAACACTAGAGATAACACTTAATCAGATTATCACTTCATCCAGCCAAAGATTGTTATTTACCTTCTGTCTGTGCAACGCCCGCCCTCCCCCCCAAAAAAAGGGTTTCAAAACTTAATGATTTCATCGTTTCCTACAGAAAGCAAAACCACAGGAATCTGCAAGACCAGGATGTTGTTATTCCTGTGGTGCAATACTGCACTAGACCCCTGCCTCCCTTTTCAACCCAGTAGGTCAGCAATGGTTTTATTAGGCATCAGCGTACTGAAATGAGATAAGAACATTGGGAGTTCTTACATCATCGCCAAAGCAGGGATAAATAATCTTTTCCACCACCATCGCAGCTGAAAAGCCATCACTAGGTATGACTGTTATTCTACGCAGTCAACAGGCTAAGCAGTGTCTGGACAGTGCAGTAGAAACTATCGAGGGCTCTTATCTTTCTTTACCAGAAGACATGACCTAAACGAATAGCGAGCTAGAAAACCACGAAGTCCCAAACTAACCCAGCCTATACAAACTGCTTTCTTATCCTTGCCAGCGTTTGGACACCTTGTATGTACTGAGGATGAAGAAGCTCTGAGAAATACTACTGCCAGAACACATTGTGTATTCCTATCCATCCTGGTCTGGCAACCGGCTTGCGTGTTAGCAGAATGTTTAGGAAAATATTGTTACTTCTCTCTTTTCCTTTGTGCCTAATGAATGTAACTATCCCTGTGGTATGGTTTCAGAGTGGGAAAGAGCAAAAAAAAAAAAATTGTCTTCTTCCTTCTCCTACCTCATCCTAACACTGAAGGGGGAAAAAAAAAGTGCAACTGTAGGAATGCCCAAAAGATATATTCCCACCCCTAACCCAAGATAAAGCACTGTGTCTTTAAAATATTATGCATGCATAGATACCTGAGACAATGGGGAAAAAAAGGCAGTAACGGGGAAGATGAGGAGAAGTTTACTTATACTTCTTTCTTATGTACTATTACAAACACCAGCAGTCCTCTTAACCTTCATAAAAATAGGCACATACTCTTAAAGAACTGTATTTTTGCCAAGTCAAATACATTTTTTGAGTTTTTGAAACCACATTTGTTAAAAGAATCTTTTTATAAAGTGCTACATGCTTTACTATAAAAGGGGGGAAGTATGAACTCAATCTATTTTCCTCCTTACGCTCTCAGAGTAGGAGGCTCTCCACCAAGTACACTGAATGCTTTTTGTTAGCCAAATAAAGTATCTGCTGTTACAGACAAGTGTTTGATTTATTATGTATTCCAAAACTTGAAAAATCCTAGCTTTATCCTTACTTTGCTCTCCTTTGAAAATGACATCCCATACACCGGTAGAAAATTTTCATAGACTTCAGCGAGCCTTGTGAGAACCCCATACACAAAGGATCAATTCCAAAACTTTAGAGCAAAAGCGTACTGACAGAGAATGTAGATCTCAAGCATCGAAATTCCTCTTAAAGGCCTGGTTTTTCTGTGTTGAAAATCCATATGATATGAATTTTCTATGGATCTTAAAATCCCAGCTTAGATTAATGTTTTTTGCTTGTCTGTTTGTTTTTAATACATCTTTCCTGGTAGTCGTCTGTCCTATGATAAAAGGATATTTTTGGTTAATTGGTGGCATGGGAGTATAGATGCTTTATGATTGTATCCCATACATGCTGTATACTTGAATTCCAGGCCTGCAGCTTTGTGCCAAACATGGATATACTGTGAAAGGCTAAACAACAAGGAGAGAAGCACATGAAGAATACCAATGAAGCATAAACAATCCAAAAGCATTTAAAGGACTCTCTCTTTTTTTTTTAAGGGGATTTTTGAGTAACCCTGAATTTCTACATAATCATCTTCCTTTGGACTGGGATTCTTTTTTTAATGTGTTGTCATTGTTAAAAGAATTTTTTTTACTCTGTTCTTTAATGCATTCAAGATGCCCTTGTCTAATGCAAAATATTATGTTCCTTAATAAGTTTTTGTTATGGTTGCTGTTAGGGGAAAAAAAAAACCTTGATAGAATTAGACAACAAACTGGGTAGATAATGTACCATGTAGGTGACTTAGCACATACAACATGTGATTTAAATTTTGAACTTATAGTCTGCTGTAAAAGAGAAACAATGTACAAAAATAATTTATTTCTGTAATCATTTATTTTTTCCATTGCTCACTCAAATGGAAGAAAAATCAGTAAGTAAATGTGTCATATTACTCCTTTCCTGGGATGGACAGTCATGTTGATAATTGATTAGTTCATTTCTAAGGGATGCTGCAGCAGATTTTCTGGATTTTTTTTTCCCCTTGTATTAGCGGTTCAGCAATTCTTTGCAAAGTTCAATGAGGTTCATTAACTTATCTGAAGAAAATGGATCTAGTACTTTTGAGGCAGCTTCTTTCTGTGACTTTTCTAATTAAATCTCTTCCATCAGACAAAAAACTGCCCTTTTTACTTGACAAACATTTGTTCTAATTTGGCCTTTGCTGGTTTTTTTTTGGTACTTGTACTTTCTCTCTCTCTCTCTCTCTCTCCCCAACAGCAGCAGCAGCAGCTGTTAGTCACAGGATCACACTGTCTGACATTTACTCTGAATCTACTTGCTTATTAAAATATTTCACTGTTAGACAACCTTATCAGCTGAAAAATACAATAAAGAAGTTCCAGTATATTGGGTGAGTACCTTTCTAATAAAATGCATTTCTAGTATTTCAGTGCACAACTATTAATGTAAGTTTTTGTAGATATAAAATTAAATTAACCTTCCCTGGAAGGTTGTTTTGAAAGCTAAGTAATCAAGCATTAGTTAGGTGGGAAGTCCCAATCCACAACAAAGTAGTACATTGTATATATAAGAGGCTGAAGTTTTATAGGGACAGCACATTTGTCTACTCTTTTATCAGCATCCTCAAAAAAATTGTCAGTTTCAAGCACTCGGCTTCAGAGTGGATTATCCTATGGGGAGAGGGAAGAAGGTTCAAGAAAAGTTTAATCAAAGCACTTTTTCACAATGCTCAGAAAACCTTAGTAAAAGCTTTCTGTGGACAGGCAGATCGCTGATTAATTCTTCAGGTATGCACTTTTCTCGTATGTGAAATAATGTGATATGAGGTTAAGTGCTCACTGAGGAACCAAGAGTTTGGGCTTTCAGTTTTCACGTTGGACTATGGGAAGATATGCTCAGACTGTGACAAGCATTGCTGTACACAGTTTATGCTGCTATTCTTTAACACTCTCCAGTGTCATTAGCTTGCCAGCCGTGTAGTCTGTAAGTAATAGGTTGCAATAGCAGCTAAAATTGACAAGTGCTTAGCCCAGAGCATGGATTGAATGTAATTCATAGGGTTCCTGAGTTAATTTCCAATACCTGTTTCATCAAGGCAGACTGATAGATGGCTGCCAGCATCTTCTGGCTTTATCTGTACATCCCTGTGTCTTTTACTGCCATCGTTCCAGAGTTGCTGTTATTTTTGTTCCCTCTCTCTTTTCTTCCCCCTTTACAGCCTCCCTTTTCTTTCCAGTCTTTTTTTCTTCTTTTTTCTTCTGTCCTTTTTTTTTTTTTTTATTTTAGGATTCTTTCCCATACATTTGCTCCCCCCTATTTCCATAACTCTAAGTGGAGCTTACTCTATAGGCACATCATTCATTTAGATTAGAGGCCCTTGCAGCTAAACGCAAGACCTTCAGATGTTATTGAAGTGCATTTTTCCATGTGCCCCTGTTTAAAGTGATGTTTCTTTAGGGACTGCAGGGTGAAATATGAAGTTATCTGGGAGAGTAAATCTGAGATGTTAGACAGATGGTGAAGTGTCAGTGATTCCACAGAAATGCATTTCATTTTTATATAGGGGATGCTTTCAATCAGTTTCAGCCTGAGAAAACAGTTGCTCTTATTGCATCACTCACATTTCATGTGTTCGGGTTTTTTTCTGTTTTGTTTGTTTGTTTGTTTGTTTGTTTTAGATCAATAGCTGAGTTAATAAAACCATAATAAATTTTAAATGTATTTATGAATGAGTTGGATGTGTAGGGAAAAAGAATGACAATTCAGGATATCAAAATTGACAGGAGAAAAGCAATAAAAATATGGAAAAGAAAGAAATATTGCCCAATGAGGTCACAAAAACCTATGTTTGGTAAAAAATATACCTATTTACTGTGGATTATGCAAATTCATTTCTCACATCAACTGTGTTTCAGAAATATGTGCTGATACAAAATTTGTTATTTAAACTATGCAGAATAACACTCATTCCCATAGACCTCATGGGTGTACTACGAATTTTAAAAGTGCTTTCAGAGTATACCCTCCTGTAATGGAGGTACTATTTTTTGAACACTTGAGAGTCTTTTTAAACAATGGCTACAAATAGTATGCAAGGACACCACGTGAAGATACATTCTGTCTAGACACAATCACTTCTGCTCTGTGGCCAGCTAAGGTTTTGTGTTGTTTAGTAAAGGAAATATCTAACTTGTATGGCTAAATGTTTCTTCATTTTAATTCAACTTTGTATTAGCTTTAATCAAAAAGGAAAGTTCTCTCTTTGTTGCTTACTTTGTGTACCTATGAAATCATATAGATGAATCTTTTAAACTGCTTTTGAAAAAAGTTGACAGTCAGGAGTATACAGTCTTTGCTTTCCACTGTGTTTTGGGCTAGCTGTTTTAAATCTGTATTGCCAATAGAACAACACAGATTTTTGGTTTGTTTGTTATATTTTTTGTTTGGCTTTTTTGTTTGATGGTTTGGAATTTCGATCTTGTTGTGGTGGTTTTTTTGTTTGTTTTGTTTTGTTTTTTTTATTTAAATGAAATGGATGGAGGTATGCCATCCAGTTTCCCTGCTGTGTTTCCCCAGCTACAACATATAATACCTCCAGTGTATATTATTGCAAGTCTGAATGATCTACCAGATTTCTCTGCTTTCCTGGAGAAATCGATACTTACAGGACTCTTTTGATAGTCATGTCAATAAAGGAAGAGTTGTAAGAAGGATAAAAAAGAGTCAGCAGATATAGTAATGTTAAGGGCACAAATAGCCAGAGTGCCAGCTTCTGGGAGTGGCCACCATTACTGGACTGGGAGCTGCAAGGAGTAGTGGGGTAAACAGGTCTTTAAAAATATATTTACTAACAATACAAGCCATATTGACATTGGGGATTTCTTAAAATAGAAATACAATTTAGGACTTTTTCTTATTTTGCAGTTTCTGTGAGTCTGCCTGTTTTTAGCTAAATCTTTCCTTGTGGAACCTGTTAGGTTTTGTTCACTGGTTCTAAGAAATAGCAGCATGTCTTCTGATTAGTTTGCCACAAGCTCTTAACCTGTATTTTTTCTACAAGAAAAAAGTTTTTGTTTTTGTTCATTTTTTTGGGGGGGGATATGGTGTGTGTCAGGACATGATACATCATAGAAAGAATAAACTTCGCTTGCTAACCTATTTAGAACATTTTACTCTGAGCTTAAAGAATTTTGATTACATTTTATGATAGCTCACCCAAGGTCAAGGAATTTAGTTTCTTTCCATCAAGTGAACAATGATGAGAAAAACACAGCCTGAAAGCTTTCAGGTTGCTTATCCGGGTTGAATCTTCTCATTCATTTTGTATTTACTTCCAGCTCATGTGTTCAAAACAATTAAGTAAACAAATACTATTGCTATTTCAATTGTTTATAAAAAATAAAGAAAGGGAAACACACCTGAATAAGTGCATATATGGGGTGCACTTGGAGGATGTTGGCTAAGAGAGAGCTCCTTCAATAAGTTCTTGTCCTTTTTTTTGCTGTCATCAGTTTGGAAAACAGAAGTGTGTGTTTGTAAGTCTGAACAGTCACATACAATTATTTCATGAAAAACATTGAATCAATGAACCCAAAATAATTTCTGTTGCAGATGCTTAATGAATTTGCCCTTGGCTGTTCTGTAACTTGCCCCAAATATACAATTTTCATTCAAAGTCCTTGCATGACATATGGTAGAATTCAAATACAGATAGTCTAGTCTAGAATTATTTTTGTTTTAATTTAGTTCTGAGGATGCTTGCAGAACAGCACAGGGCAGCAATGGCTATCCTAAGCACTACAGAGACATAATATAGTTTGGAACGCTATAAAAGTCAGTGCATATCAATTCTGACTTGCAACCTGACAAACCAACCTGTGAACAGCAGGTGGTGGGCAGCTATTTCATGCCCTGGGAGGCAGGAAAAATGATGGAACTTAGTATTTGAAGGATGGCTGTTCATATAGTTTCATTTCACTGGATGTAACCTGACATCAAATGGTGGAAAAAGTAGAACGTCGGGAAACAACAGTTTTATAAAATATTCTATATAGGCTATTTACAAGGTCACCTTAAGTTTCACTACATATCTACTGAGATTTCCTGCTTTGTCAACCTATCATTAAAACTTCCCATAACATCTGAAATATTTCAGCAATACGATCCTTCCAAGTAGTGTTTATGTCAAAGATTATTGTTTTTAATAAAGCCATCTGGATAAACTTCAAGGTATCATTTTATTAGCTTATGTGATACTTAATTGGTAATCAATCTTTGTCAAGATAAGCAGTTTGATTTAACTTAGCAGGGTAAGAAAATCGGTTTGGAGAAGATAAAACTAATCTTATTTAGAAACTAAGGTGTAGATATTACTTCTATTAACATCAGTTCTGCTTTTGTTAAATAGTTTCCCGTGTTTCTTCAAATCATTTGTGGAAAGACCACTTCACTTGAAGGCCTTCACAGTGTTATCATACCAATCAGATTGCTGCACTCTGTACACTGCCCATTATATTGCATGTCGATATAAAGCTGTATTTGGGTGAAGCAATATATGTCATCTGAAAAAAATGGATCCCCTATAAAGTAAAGCAATTGCAATTTTGTAAAGATTTGTGATGATTTGTGACTATAAATTGGCATCTAATTTTCTGAAAAACATGTGGATAAAATTTTAACTGTCTTTGAAACCTTCTGCCCAGTGAATGTTCCAGTAGCAATACTAGAATATGTTTATGATTGATGTAAGTTTATGACAGGGTGGCTGGTTTAGGACAGGGGTTAATAGACATCACCATGTTATGGCTCCAACTTCTGAGTCAGGAAGAAGGCAAAGACCAAGACCGAACTAGAAGTTAAATTTTAGCAGCCAATTCTGCTAACTAGGCTATGTGGCTGTGTTATGTGTATGCGATGGTTAGGACTGGAAACTTGCTTTTTAGCAGGAACCGACAGTTTATAGCTGGAAATGAGTCAACTGTGGACTATCAGAACGTGGTAAGGGATAGCAGAAGCAGCTGGATGAGAATAGATCTAAATCTGACAAGGACTGATGAGATTACAATTAAGGTTTGGATTCCAGGCTCTGGGGACCAATGCATGAGTGTTAATTTTAAGTATGCAAGGGATATAGGGGTTTGGTTTTGTTCCTGTCTTCCACGTATTAGGTGGTAGGGATCACATGTCTAGGATTAGTGCTTGGTATTGATTTGGGGTCAGCCTGGGCAGCTACTGATTTGGATTTACTGTTCAGTGAATCAAAAGCAGTAGGAATTCCTTTATAAATTTGGTTAGCAGTGTCTACTCATCAGCATTAGTTTCTGAGTACTGTTAGATTTTGTCTGGCTGGGGTTGATGGGTTAGGGATAGTCACCATGGCTAGATAGAAAACAACCAAGCTTATGAACCAGTTTACGAATTAGATCACTGATTGCCTGCACTAATGGTGGCTCTCATGCTCTTCTGCTGTTGGGGATCTCAATAGGAATTTTTTTGGTATATATATGTGTATGAATTTGTGCATATCTACAAGCAACTATGTAATGCAAAGGAGGTTTAAGAAAAAGTTATCATACAAAGCAATAACAGTGCACGTCTCTGATTTTCAAGAAAACACTAACAAGATGAGAATATTTAGTTGCCATATGTTGGCTAACAGAAAAAATGGCCACTACCTTGTAGGGAATTTTGTTACTGTCTCTTACACACCACTTCTTGCACTTGGCCTCATTGCCACATGCCCATTTCCAAGACCTTGGGAATAACCAGAAAAATCCTCACTCAAGGGTTTTGCGTGGGTGCATTTCCAAATCAATTATGTAAATTTACTAGCCCAGAGACATGGATTTAAGCCAGTCAATGCCACTTGGCCTCAAGGCCAAATAATGATACTTTCCCTTCTTTAACTTAGTACATAACCTAAGGTACTGCTTGGCCGGAGTCATGCTGGCACTCTAGAGCATCTCTTCCCCCTCCCTCCCTCCTTACTGTGAGGTTTAGATCTGGACCCTCCAGGGGCTGAATGGGCTGGAATGAGCACTGTGGTCAAATTTTGGAAAGGGTTGCACTTACTGTATCTCTGCCAGGGGTCATTTGCTTAAGGTTAAGTCTTGGGCTGGCAAGGGTCACAGGGGTCATGCATAGGTTTAGGTTGGGATCCATGTCAGCATGCCTAATAACTAGCAGCTCAAATCAGCAAAGACTGCGTATACTATCCACAGTCTTCCAGCCAGTTTTCCTCCTAGCCTATTTTCCTGCACACGCATGCAACCTCACATAATTTTATATTGTGGAGGTCCCACCCCCTTCTCTTATCTTTCAGTGTAACATCAAAGGAAGTGCAGCTTCAAAAGAGGATTTAAGGCCATTTTCTGCTCCACGGTCTGAAGACAGTTTTAAAGAGGGGAATTCCTCTAACTGAAATATCTGGTTTTGAAAAGTTTTTAAGCACTGCTGATGAATAGCTCAATGTTTTGGAAAGGAATTCACATTCTAACAGGACTACCAGTATTTGGAAAATCAAAAGTCTTTGTACCTGCCAGTAAACTGACATAAAGCGATTGGGATGAAGATTTATGAATAACAATCCCAGTTTCATCAGCTGCTCCTCATCTTATGTTGTCTTTCTTCATCTTTGCCAGTGTTGTGAGATTCAGTTCTTCCTACTGCTCTAAGTTTAAATTTTATAGAAATGCTTGCATAGTATATGTTAGCTGCAGTTTTCCAACTGTCTTTTCTGTGGAAAGCCAGACATCATGGCAGTGCAATTGGAACTGCTGCCCTGATCAGATAAAATTGTGGATAGTCCATAGCAATGAGGGAGTTCATGAATTTTAAGTCTTATCAACCAGGTTTGACTGGAAAGAGCTCTAACCAGGGGTCCTAAACAGAGGTACATCAGAGCTGTAAGGATTTACCTTGTTACAAAAGTGAGCAAGTACATAGAAACTAAGTCAAAATTTTGGGTTTTTTTTTGTTTTATTTTGATTTGGGTTCTTTTTTTTTTTTCTCTTTGTTGCCATCTTCTGGCTTCCTTTGCTTTTAATGAGACCTGTGAATACTCTTCCAGAATCAGAGGGACAGTTTTCAGTTGTGGGTCAATAATATGTTTAACAACTCTAAAAATTAGATCAAATATATATGTTTATTCAGTTCAAAGTAGCTGTATATAAATATTGGTAAGGTTTATTTTGCCTAAAAAGAGTGATTTGAAAATTTAATAGCCAGCCGAAGCTAACTAGATGCCCTCTGAAATAGATAAAGAGAGATAGACACCATCAGATGGTGATTCATCCAAACAGTCTTAGACAGCTAACTTAGGCTAGAATGAATTGCCTGCTGGACGTGTCTATCTCTGTCCATTTACTTCAGAGAAAGCACAGATGACTAATTTAATCTCCCAAAGTCACTTCTCTACAAGCTTGACTGAAGTTCAATAAAATGAACCTTTCCCTCAGTTCTGTTACAGGAATTGCACAGCAAACTAATTAAATATGTAACAGCTTTGCAATATACACTTTTTAGCTATGGATTGGTGCTAACTAAACTCTTACACCTAAGTACTCCTGGTGTTTGAAAAAAATTCAGGGATGATTTAAAGCTTTGTAGTACAGGTGGGTGTCTTTAAGCAAATAATAAAGACTCTTCTTTCTCTAGTGGGGGTTCTTCCTCATGATTCTCATATTTCATTATTTTCACTGCACAGTCATGTCAGCTTCCCCCAGTAAAACTAATTCAGCAACCACGTCTTTCTGTGACCAGTCTTTTTTGATACGTTCAAATGATTTCCTTTGATTAGATTTTTTTTATACTGGATCTCAGCAGGATACTTTCTTAGAAATCCAGCTATTTGTATGAAAATTAATGTGCCTTTTTCAAACATCTACCTTTGTCAAGATAAAAATATCCCACTTCCTATCCTGTATGTCACATCTCCTTAAGAGGCTTTTAAGTACTAGCTGTCTTCCTTTGTTGTTGATTTCAGAAGTTTAACAAAACTCTCTTGCAGTAGTTGTAACAGAAACCCTTAAAAGTAACCTTCCTTCACAAGTGTGTGCTTCCTGCTTTGCAGAGCATTCTGAAAATACGAATGTCTGCTTCCCATTTTTAATTGTTAACTGACACCTAATTTCCCTGTATACTTTTATCTAGTGAGTGCTTACGTATATATGGTACAGAGTATCAAAGCCCTATTCTGGAAGTCTTTCTAACAGGCAGATATTTAACTTCACAGATTAAAGCCAGTACTCAAAAAACCTTCTTTTTTTTTACTCCTCCTCTTTCCTTTTGACCTCTTTCAGTAAGCTGAAGAGTCAGATGTGTCTGTTCTATCATCCACTCAACTGGACTGCTTTTTTGTGTTGTTACTACAGAGGGAGGTCCAAGAGGACAGAAAATCTGGTATATGGTGTGATTTTCCTTGATTAGAAAAGTCTTACTCTTGAGCACTACAAGGACCATGGGTCTGTGTCAGAGAGTTGGACTAGATGGAGTCCTTTGAATGGGAAGACTTAAATATCAATAGCTAGAATAAGTGGTAAGAATATTATTTGTTTGGCATGTGGTGTTTTCAAAAGTAGGTCCCACACTCATATTCGTGCTTCTTTCATTGCAGGCAAACTCTTTGCCTTGCTTTCCTTGAATGGTAAAATTAGAGGTTTCCTATTATGTATCAAGGTATTACAATAGCATCAGAAAGCAGAAGAGCACATAATGTTCTGTCCCATGTTAAGCATGGTGTAAAGAAGAGCCCTGGCCTGAAGACCTTACGGCCCAAGCTTGAGACACGGGATGAGATTCACTACGAGTCGTTGTGGACACATTGATGTGTAATACCAGCAGCTTGAGAATTCATAGATTTTTTTTTTTTTCAACAGAACAAGGAGTTCTGTTAAACAGAATTTAGGAGTAAATGGCTTTTAAGCCCACCTCCTTAAGCTAAGGGAGATGCACAGTTGCATGGTTTATCACATTTCACATGTTTAGTTTCGTAAAGCTTTGACATTGACATTTCAGCCGGTCATACTATAGTCACTGAGATAACAATTTATGGCATAATTCTCCTGATCTATTTTGGTATCTGAATTAAAGTAATATAAAGAACTTACTTATTTTCTCTGACTTTCAAGAGCCACTAAGTTGATTAATTCTATGCATCTCAAGCTGTCTGAGACAAATTCTGTTTCGAATATCTGTGTAAGATGGTACACATTCTAGTTTTCCAGACTTTCCTAAATCTGTTGATTTTGAGTAGAGTTTTGGTTTTGGTTTTTTTTTAAGTAAATATATATTTATAAATAACTGTCTCTTTCATTTTTATGTTTTCATTTAACAGCTTATTTAAAGATGACCTCTCCCATCACTTCCATGTTCTTTCTTGCAATTTTAATTTACAGAAAACACAAGGACAACAGAATCACTCATGTCTGAGAAACGATGAAAAGAATCACATCTGTAAATAATGTAGGCCAGTGACAGAAGTGACCTGGCTAACTGAAGAAGTTACCACCTTTGGCTGTATTATATCTCCTAAGATGCAGTAACTGTCCATGTGGACACTCCTAATCTACCCTGTGTGAAGTACAACAAGCAGAATGGATGTGTCTGGGCCAAGCATTTTTCATTTGTTCATGCCCAGTTCTTTTTGTTTGGGGGTCCATTATTCTGAGAATCTACACTAATTCTACTGGTCCTTTCTCTGTTGCTTAGTGTGTCCTGTTCCAAAATCTGGCTTAGTTAGTGGTTCTTTCAATAATATATAACCATGATGTAAAAATAATTGGATATGAAGTGCAAATATCTGAAAAGTCAAAAACTGATCAGATCAAACAGTGAAAGGAACCCAATATGCTGCCTTTCTGTGTATCCCTGTCTTTGGCACTCTATTTTGTTAGAAATGCTGTATTCTATTAGTCCATTTTAGCTGTGTTTTGAAAACAGTTATCTGTAATTTCTTTCCTTTTTTATAAGAGAACATACCCTCCTGTGGTGTTTATAACATCTTTTCCTAAGCATATTTTAATAGACTCAAAATAATCAGACTCTGCATATTCATTTTGTTGTTGCTGCTGCTTTTTTTTCTATTTATTACTCAATCTAACAGAAATGTGAATGTATATAAAATAGTGAAGAGATGTTTTAGTTCTTTCAGGAAATTTTGCCCCCTCCATTGTTGTTTGGTAGAAACAAAGGTTATCAAGTCTGTATAGGTTGTGCAGTACTGAAGAATTTATAACTCCCAGTGGAAATTTTAAGGTGTTTAATCTGTCACCAACCTCTATTTATGGCAGGCACATATTCACGTGAAAAAGACTTTAAAAAGATAGAATCATATATTTAATTTCATTAGGAAATACAGAATCCACTTGACGTTATCTAGTTATCTTCTAATATTTAGCAAACTAATTCAGTGGGGTTCTGAGTTGTTCCAAATTCTAATATCCAACACTCAGGTTTATGCCTTCTTGAAATTTACTCAAATTTTCTAATACATTCTTATTTTTAACTACTAAAATCTCAAGAAATCTCAGCTATGATCAGAGTTCCACTCATAAAGCTGCTAAATAGTTTTCAGATATTACATCTTGCTCAAACATTTACAGTTATATGTTACATACCAAGAGTCCTTTTTCTGAATGTAAATGTACTACTACGGTACATTGCAAGAGGTTTTATTATGCATCTGAATGAGTTCTGGAGTTACAAACACTTGGTCATATTATGAAGCAGAGTATATGTTGGTTTTGCCTGACGTGATGTAGGCCAGAACCAAATGACTCTGGCAGACTGTTACATCTATGTGTTTCTAGGAAAAGATTTAATTTCTTCAAGTGAAAATAGGCTTTTTTTTTTTCATTATTTTGATGGAGCATGAGTAGTCCACTAAACTAGAATAAGATTTGCTTTGCTTTAGCTACCAAACTTGAAACCATTCTGAAGTCATTTATCCAATGTCTATTTAATGTCAATATGCAAATGCTCGTGCGAGCGGGAATCAGACTGCATTTTCTATCACCCAGCTAAGCGACCAAGCTATTGAGCTAGAAAGTCGTGTTCGCTCTAAAAATCTCTTGTTTGGTTATGAAAGCAGAAGATGATAAGGTGCTTGGTTGAGGTTGAAGCTACATATTTAATTTCATTTTAATACTGTCTTCCATTAACATCCTCATAGAGAAAACATTAAGTATGGCTTGGATGAGCAGACAGTGAAGTCGATTGAAAACCAGCTGAATGGCTGGGCTGAAAGAGTGTTGATTGGTGGAACAAAGTCTAGTTGGAGGCCGGTAACTGGCCATGTACCCCAGGGGTCAATACTGGGTCAAATCTTGCTCAACATCTTCATCAATGATCTGGATTATGGTGCAGGGTGTACCCTCCAGCAAGCAATGACACAAAACCGGGACAAGTAGCTGAGAGTCCAGACAGTCATGCTGCCATCCAAATGGACCTTGACAGGCTGAAGAAATGGGTTGACAGGAACCTCATGAAGTTCAACAAGGGTAAGTGCAAAGTGTTGCAGCTGGGGAGGAATAACCCCATGCATGAATATGTGCTGGTGTCTCTGTGTTATAGACGTAATACCATACAAGAGATTTAAAAATGTCTCCATCTCTTTAAGAATCAGAGATATGAAACACTGCCATGTTATTATGATCAGAGTTTTGCAAACAAGAAAGCCCAATAATTTTCTAGGTCATGAGAACAGGAGTTGTTTAAATTCTGTTGTGGCTTGCAAGCTTGGATGGACTCCTGAAGCATTTGGGCAAATTTTAAAGGACAGAAAGGGACTGAAATCACAGACTATAGGTCTGATAGAAGAAAATGAATTAATTTTAGTTTCCTAAGAAGAGAAAGAGTCCAACAAAGCCTTTCATAAAGGTAACTACAGAATAGGATCACGTGCAAGAGTAACTACAACTGAGTTTCTAAACATCAGTGATCATCACTGCATACAGCTGAAACAGGATTTAAACTTAATGCTTAAGGTCATTGTTCTGACTTTAGTAACTGATGTTTTAAGGAAAGTGAAGTGAAGAACCCCAGTGAAAAAGGATTTAGACTATCATATATTAATGGACAATAGGAGGCAAATGAGGAATGGAGATTTTCAGACAGCAGGAACTATCTAGTGCCCAATAATGTATTAAGAAGTCATTGTTTTTAATCATATTTAGTCTAAATCTAGACTCGTAAAGCATCATATCTAAGCAAAAAAATGGGAATTTGTAAAGGAATCATGTTTTTTAATACTGAGTCTTTTTGTTTGAGCAGCAAAAAAGTAATAATAAAAATATCTGAATTAATTAAAGTGATTTGATACAATGTTTCAATATAATTAATTTGTTGCATTATGCTGGACAAGAGTAGAGACTGACTTGTCCAAATATTATGTTGCTATAAATAACATGAGAGAACATGGATTAAGTGCAGACAAAAAATGGAAAAAAGTCCTGAGTCAGGATACCTTCCTTCAGTCTCCTGCAGTATCCTGTCTGAAGCTTATTCATCTTCACATAAATCTTTCACAAAAGTGTAACTGGGATTAAAATTTTCTTCAGAACTAATTGCAGAATAGGGGTGTTTTCAGAAAACAGTGCATCCAAACAGAATATGCTTTAACTACATGATAAACTGGAGAAAAACAAGCCACAAATAACCAACTGTTTAAGAATTCTCAAGAAAATAAGCAATACAACTTTCTTTCTAAAACTACTGTTTCTCTTTAAAAGAGCAAATTATAATCCTTTTTGTTTGAACTGTTGGGCTTGACCCCAGTGATAATTGAGAAGGGAAGAAAGGAGAGCAAGTAAGGCACTATTATTGGTAGTTCTGCTTTTCTGCTTCATATGGAGTACGTATTGATAGGATGACCCACTGCCTACTTCAGCGCTTGTAAGCAAAAGATGGAGCAGCTTTATGTTATCCATGAAAACCATAAACCTGTGTGACAGTGGTGATTGATCTGCAGAAAGATCACATATGAAATATTTGAAGGAAATCAACAAAATATGTTTGGTTTTGTTTGAGCAGCAAAATACATTCTCAGAACTAAAAGTGAAGATTTTAGAAGCTTTAGATTAGGAAGCATCTCAGGCACACCCTGGCTATCCAAAAGTTAGACGCCCAGTACAAAATATTTTGTTAGGCTCTCTCAGGCTGGAGATGCGGGCAGTTCATCAAGGTAGGTGGCAAAGATACACAGAAAGAATGGTAATGTGGAAATCCTGCCTCTCCCCATTGGCCGTATAGGAAACCTAAACATTTGGCTTGGATTAGGAATCTGACTTTTCAATGAGTAAAATTCAGTAGGATATATTGTCCTGTGTGGATCCAGAATTATTAGAACTCTGTTTTTTAGGAATAAAACTTTTCTGAAACCTATGGAACTCAATAGATATTATTTTTAAACAAAATAGAGACTTTTAATAGAAAATTATATTGGATTTAGAACTATGCTATAAAATTGTCATCCCCAGATATTGTTCCCTTATTAATTTAGTCTGGGATAGGTACAAACAGCCTGCAGCTTACCATCTTTTATTAAAATAAGCAGATCTGATACATAGCTCAATATATATTTTAACTTTTTTTTTATTTTTCCAAATTTTTTTATTTCTTCTTATGTTTTTTAATATGAATCTAAAGAGTTTTTAAGATTATATGTTTAATTGACTGCATTTTTTTAATATTATATGTCTCCTGGTTACTTGATTTTTACTATTCTATGGGATCATTGGGCATAGGCATTTGTCTTCCTTTGTCACTCAAACAGGCATTTTTAGTAGGACCTATTGGTCTTTCTTTTTCTTGGGATGTCTGTTATAATTTCTTAATGCTGCGCTGCAACAATATTAGTCAGCTCAAAATGCTGTCTATGAAACTCAAGGAAGCTATTCAGCCACTTGGCTCCTCAGAATGCTTTTTTCAGAGTGCTAATTTGCAGAAATAGTTTACTGGTTTCACTGCTAATGATGAGATCAGAATAAGCTGTTGCTGCTCTCATTGCATTGAGTGACAGATACCCCCCTGCAAAGAGCAAGTTTGTGTGAATTTTTTTCTGAAGAATCAAGCTGTTAGCTCTGCTGCTAAATGCCTACATCAGTAAAGTACTTTTAAAAACCAGACAGTTTACTCTCTCTTTAATCCCCAGAATAGAGTACTTCCATCTATCAACAGGAAAAATATACTGTGTAAAACCTAGATGTATCCTTGAAAGAACAAAAGATGTGGCTGTAGTTATTAGTCTTGAATGAGTTGCAAATAATTCTGTATCAAGAAAGGTTGAAGGTATCAAATTCTAGAGAACTTAAAGGTTGCCTTAGTAAAGTATTTGTGGGAGACAATACCCTCTTTCAGGTTAGCTGAAATGACAAGAGAAAGCCATTTACATTGAATTGATATATGTCTGCACAGGTACTAAAACTATCCCAAATGTGGTTTGTTATAAGCTGAGCTATCAAATAAAATCAGTAAAATGCTTTTCTGAGGATCTCAGGTTCTTAACATGTTGTTTACTTTATTTTAGAACAAATTAAACATCTGCAATGATAATGTGAGGTTGTTGCCCTTCACTCTTAGGTCACTTCTTTTTAGAAGCCTAGAAATATAAAGATGGCAGTTTATATTTAATGTACCATATAAGAAAAATGCTTCACCAATAATAGCAGAATTGGCTGAAAGAAAGAGGAGACAATAGACAGGACAACAACAGAAGAAGGAGTCAATAGAAGGAGGACAATAGACAAAGGAATAAGGACATGTAACATGGAGGAAAACCATTTCAGAGCAATTACCATGACCTCTCATGGGCTGTGATCCCAAGAGCTGCCACAGAATAAGCTGCATTAATCATGGTCATTTACTGTTTTCTAAGCTCTGAAATTTTGCGTGATTCTGTAGATAACACAGTTCATGTTCACATAGAAGAACACAGAATAATCTGTAAAACCACTTATTCTGAATAAACAGTGTTTCAGGACACAGACAGACAAACAAATAAAATGATCCCAGTGACGCTAGAATGATGATTTTTCATTCTCACGTACCACAGAATCGAACCTCTACCTCATTATCAAAAAGAAAAAAAACAAAAAACCCCAAACCATCAACAACAAAAGAAAACCAACCAAAAAAAAACCCAAAAGAAGATAAACTCTATTAAATTGCTGTAACTCATAGCAACTTTAATATTACTGGAGGGCTTGTCTACAAATAGATATTTCCTGGCATATCTATAATCTATGCTGCGATAGCTGTATTGGTTTAAGATCAGTATGGACATTCTGTTTCAAAATAATAGTCATTTTATTTGGAATAATTACTCTAGAGTAATTATTCTGGGACAATATAACAGTTTTGGCATACAGGATGTCCACATGGGAGCTAAGACTGATAGAACTATGGCAGAATAATTAGTTCAGTATATCTATGCCAGGAAATATCTATGTGTATACAAGCCAGCATTGTCAATAATTATATTCTTTTTACTTACATTCCCTTGATATTTTCTACCGGATGTTTATGTTGCACATAGTCTATCTAGTTCTTCTTGTTTAGAAGACCATTATAAAATGGTCTGCTTGAAGATCTGCAGCTAATGGAATAGGATCAGCGCCCTGGTAGCAGGTGAGGGGTTGGGAGCTGTGTCCAGCAAAGCACTCAAGCACTCTGGGCCTGAGCCCCATGACAGCATCAGGAGGAAGGGGTGAGTGACAGCAGTGAGAGGCTTCTGTTGAGGGGGACAGAGGACACCGTCTGCCCACCTGGCTTGCTGCCCTGGAGGGCTTCCTGCTTGCCAGGTGCTTGGGTCTGGGATGCTGTGGAGAGGCTGCTGAGGCTTGTCCAGCCCTTGGACTGTCACCCCTTGATGCTTTTCCTCACAGGCACCAATGATACTGTCAGGGAGATCTGGAACATATCTCAACTGTGAATGCATGACTCTAGGGGTGAGGGTGAAGGGCACAGAAGTTGGAGTCCCAGTTGGTTTTCTTCTCAATTTTGTTGGCAAGGGCTTAAGGAGTGGATGGGCCCTGTGGATTAACAGCTGCTTGTGCTTGCTGGTGTCAACAACACGAGTTTCACTTTTACGACTGTTGGAACATTTCTTACTCTCAAGACCTGCTAGGACAACATGGGATACACCTGATCAAGTGTGGAAAATGCATCTTCATCAACAGGCTGGCTAACCTGCTGAGGAGAACTTTAAACTAAAAATGATGTGGAAAGCAGATGACCCCAGTCAAGTAAGAAAGTGGTGGATGGGAATGACAAGCAAAGGGTGCGTGATGGTCATCACAGAAATGTGGTTAGATAGTTGACACAACTGGAGCTCTGCAGCAGATAGATACAGGGTCTTTAGAGAGGACAGGACTTCATGGTGAGGAGGGGGAGCTGCTCTTTGGGTGAGAGAGCCATGGGAATGCATGAAGCTCTGCCTAGGGGTGGATGATGAGTCAGCTGAGAGCTGAGGGTGGGGATTACAGGGCAGACCAACATGGCTAATGTTGTGGTGGGTGTCCGCTACAGACCACCTGATCAGAAAGAAGATGGAGCCTTCTTCAGACAACTAGAAGAAACTTCACATTTGCAGGTCGTAGTATTAATGTGTGAGTTTAACTACTCAAATATCTTCTAGAAGGGCAATACAACAGGGAAGAGGCAATCCAGGACAATTTCCTGACACAGGTGATCAAGGAGCTGACAAGGGGAGATGCTCTGCTGGACCTGATTCTTACAAACAAAAAAGGACTGGAAGGGGATGTGAAGGTTGGGGACAGGCCTGCATGGATAAGCAAGAAGCTCTTGACCAAACTCAGACACAAAACCAAAGTGTATAAAAGGTGGAAGTAGGTACAGAACCTGAAAGGAATATAGAGACACTGTCTGAGCATGAAGGGATTAGGTTAGGAAAGCTAAAACCCACCTTGATTTGAATCTTGGGAATAATGTGAAGGGTGACAAGAATGGCTTGCTGGTGAATGCGAGAGGGGACCTGGTAACAAAGGACAGAGAAAAGTCTGAGGTACTCAATGTTTTCTTCATCTTAGTCTTTACTGGTAAGACTGCCCTTCAGGAATCTCAAGTCCCAAAGACCAATTGAAAACTCCAGAAGAAAAAAGACTTACCCTTGGTGAAGGAGGATCAGGTCAGGGAACACTTAAACAAACTGGACATACAGAAATCCATGTGGCCTGATGGGATGTGCCCATGAGTGCTGAGGAAGCTGGCTGATGTCATTGCAAGGCTATTCTTGATTAACTTTAGAATTACTCTTTTTTGAAAATGACTTGATTATCTTTATTATCTCTGAAAAGAACAGGTGAGCAGGTTAGTCTAAAGTAAGACTTGCAATAATGTCTCTGGTAACATTGACGTAGGCAAACTGATGAGTTATAGACTAGGTAATAGGACAGTGAGGCGGACTAAAAATTGGCTGGACCAGTGGTCTTAGAGGGATGTAACCAGGTGGTTATGTCACCATCCATAGAGACTTCAAAAGGCTGGAGAAATGCCAAGACAGGACACCCATGAAGTTCAACAGAAGGGAATGCCAAGTCCTGAACCTGGAACCCTATCTAGTGGCACAACTGTCTGGAAAGCTGTTATGCAGAGAAGGACTTAGGATGCCAGTGGACAACAAGGTGACTGTATGCCAGTACTGCACCCCTGAGACAAAGAAAGCAAACAGCCTCCTGGGCTGCATTTGGCAGATCATTGCCAGAAGGTTGAGGGAGGTGATTCTTCCCCTCTGTGGAGCACTGGAGAGACACATGTGGAGTGCTGGGTCCGATTCTGGGCTCCCCACTACAAAAGACACATACTGAAGCAAAGGGACACAAAGATGATGAAGGGACTGGAGCCTCTGACATATGGTGAGAGATTGAGAGAGCTGTGACTGTTCAGCCTGGAAAAGAGAAGACTCGGGGGGGATCTTGTCCCTGTGTGCACATACCTTACAGAGCTGGTAAAGAAGACAGAGTCAGACCATTCTCAGTGGTGCCCACTGAAAAGAAAAAAGGCAATGGGCACAATCTGCAATGCAGGATATTCCATTTAAACATAAGAGAAAAATGTTTTACTGTGAAGATGGTTGAAGACTGGAACCTGGTTGTCCAGTGACACTGTGAATTCTCCACCCTTGCAGATGTTCAAAACCTAATGAGGAGTGGTCCTGAGCAACCTGCTCCAGCTGCCCCTGCCTCGAGGAGAGAGGTTGGACTAGGTGACCTCCAGAAGTGCCTTCCAGTGTTAAATGTTCCATGATCCTTTGATTCTGTAAAATGTTTGTTCTTACCATAATTATCAGAATTAGCATTTGCACGCTCTTGCTTAGCCTTGGTGAGCTCAAGTACTCAAGAGCATTTTTCAGTATTTTTCCGTATAGTGGTATGGTTGTTCTGGGAAACAGAAATTACAACACAGTGAAACATTCTGCATCACTCAGTGATTTTTTAGTTTGGTGTCATAGTTCTTATAACCCTTTTTCATATTTGTTTTAAAGATTATAGAAATAGCACACACAATGTAAGATTGTACATTTGATAGTCTAATACCCTCTCATGCAGAGATGAATTCCCATATCATCTGGGCATCACAAATGGGTAATTTTTAATTTAATCTGAATATTTGTATAGATGAGCAAAATATACACTGTTGACACCTAAAATTTGATAATTGTATCTCCAAATTACTTTCATTTCTATAAATGAGAGATGTAGCAAACTATAGTGCCAAAAAGTGAATATAATCTTGAAATTTAGTGATGGTGTGACTCCTTACTCCCCACAGGTCTCTTAAAACCTCCCTCTTGTTAACTGTTACCCTCTAGTACAAAGATTTGACAATGGTTGCAGCTAATAAAAAGGGCCAGTGACCTTTTAGGAAACTGCAATGGAAAAGTCAAAATTCAATTGGGAGATTTTTTTCTTCAGCACCTCATAAAGAATGAATGTACTAAATGTCAAGATTTTAGCTCAATAGGAATTTAAAATTCATTGTCAGTCATTCAAAGAATGAAGCATCAGACTAGGCTAGGCTATAGGAAAGGAAACCACAGGTGCCCCTTGCCCTCACCTTATCTCTGGCAAATACCACTGAACAATTTAGTGAAGTATTTTAGATTCACATTTTGCAGGTTGCAGTGGGTGGGCTTCCCTCTTTTCTATTATTGTCAAGGACTTTTTTGGTGGACAGAGAAGCAAAGTGGTGGTCTATCTCAAATTTTTATTCCTATAGCTTGCTGAAAGGTAAAACTTGTGTTCTTCTAAAATGAATCCCAGTGACTGCATCACTCTGGAAAGGAAGAAGGAAAATAATGTTGCCAAGAAAAATCCCTATCACACACGCTGATGATGTATTTTTGGTGGAGTGTTTGATGTTGGCTGGAAACTCTTCATCTTGGAGCTCTAGCAATTTTATGTGCTTTTATAATTTCCCCTTCTGACATTCATATTTCTAAATATCATGAAGCAATGTTATGACATTAATTAATATAGCATTAATACCTGTTTTTTTCGCTTGTTGCAGACATGCATCCCTAGTAAAGGGATGTTCTACCACAGTGGAGAATTTTTTGTGGCTGAGATAGAATTTCAACTCCAGTTCTTACTGGCAAAATATGAATCCATCAAAACCTTTACAGCATTTTATCTTGAGATTCTTACTTAGTACCTATTGGTATTCAGAAATACAGATTGTATGGCCTATTGAATTCTGTTTCTGGGCCTGCACCCAGGAACTACTGGTTTCTTTTCCTAGTTCTGCTACTGATCCACTGTTTTGTACCTTGGGCAAGTTACCTTAATTTTTATTAGTTACTTATAACACCAAGTGACCAGGGTGATTAATTAATTAATGGGCCACATAATTAATGGCTTAATTCCATTTACTCCAAGGAATTATATCAGGGATTAATTTGGTCCTGTGTTTCTACAATATTTTGAAAATATTCTACTAAGTGCTAATTATTATGTGTGAATACTAGTATCTATGATTTGATAATCTGTCAAGCGATAAAGCCAGTCATACTCTCTATATTTTTGCTTGTAAATTTTTTAGTTTTACTGTGAAAAATAGGTTAAGGTTAGGAAAGAGGCTGAATTGTTAAAAGAAGATGGCAACTACAAAGGAAAAATGACAACTGGTACAAAATTGGATATATATGGTACGATAGTAAATGCAGGAAGACTGGTGCTCAAAAGGGGTTATCTTTCATACAGAACAGAGACAAAAAATCAGAGAAAGAAGATTTATAAAACGAATTAAGGGATCAAAGTGTAAGTAGCCAAGTACAGAAATGGAAGGGTGATGACAATGTAAGTGATGCTGATGAAAACAGGTAGCTAGAAAAAGCAGTATGAGAATTAAGACAGTTCCTATAGTTGATAACAAGATTCTGTAAGGAAGGAAGTTGTAAAGTACACTGAACTGGAAAGAAAGTGTGTGTGTGTGTAAGCATATGACAGCAAAAGAGATTTAATACCACCCAAAAGAATAAATGTTAGATGATGTTCTACCTCTACAAAGATTCAGAGTAGTTTTTCTCCCTTCTCTCAAACTTTTTGAAGTTGCCAAAGCAAGACAGTTTCTGAAGAAACTTGGACAATGTAAACCACTTACTGTTAAAAATCAATTTACTAAAGGGGATGTTGGAACAAATCCAAAGCTGATTTGAAAATTAAAGGAGATATGATTGTGGTAACAGTGGTACCCTACAAAACTGAAGTGTTTGAAGAGGAACATTATTGCTGCATTGATTGTTTGACCTGTATTGAAAAGGAAACATGAAAGTCAAAGCTCTGCTAGGTACAAACATTGATAACTGGAGAGGAGTCCTTGTAGTTGAAGTAAAAGCATGCCAGGGAACACTGTGTGCAACTCCACCTCCAGCTGCTGCTTCTCCTTGAACAGGTCAATAATGATAATACGTTTCCCTTAGGAAACAGGGCCTAAGGTTTTATATTTTTTTACCCTGCTGCTTGGCCTTTTCAAAGTCAGAGCTTAAATCAGTGAAACAAGTGACTTAAAAAAACCTCCAACACTGAAGACAGACCACAATTGCTGTCCTTAAAATCTTGTCTTCATTGAGGTAATCATTTAAGAACAAATTGTCTAACCTTTCATCAGTCCAGGGCAGGTTATGACCATAGACAGCACTGAATCAGGCTATCAATAGAAATTGTGGTTGGGAATTTTCTGAAGCAGAACCTAAATACATGTATGCACGTTACAGAAGTATTAAAATAACACATACAGATGCACAGATAGATGCACGCACAGGATTGAGCTAATCATACTCTCTCTATTACTGCACTTGATTTCAAGCAGAGCATGACACAGTAAACACTTCGGGGTGCTTAATATCACATGCTTTAACTAGTAAGTAATAAATCATTATGTATATATTGTGTTGTGCATGTTTCAACTGCTAGGAAAAAATAAAATCCCTTTTATACAGCCTTAACAGTATTACTGTCAGCTAAAACTGTTTCAGTTCACTGCAAATTCCATTCTTGATGGTAAGTGTCTGGTAGTAGTGTTAATGAGTAGTTCCTTAGATAATATCTGGCTGCATTGTCGTGGTTTATACTTATTTCCCAAATTGTATAAGACTAGGTGCATGCACTGTAGATCTATTTCATTGCTATGCCATACTCCATGTACAGGCCTTGAGTGGAATTCTTTGGCTATATAAAAAGTCTCCTCATAGATTTTGTAATCAGGATGCATTGCTCTAAGGATGCAATGCCAGCATCCACCTGGGTAATTATTGCAAAATTTCTCTAACACCTTCTTTCAGCACTACGCTTCTTAATCTGTTGATTTTAGGAAATCATTTCAAGCACGGAAAGGCTTGAGACTGGCAGGACGGCCCTTCTTGAGGATCTGAATAATAATACAGTCCAGGGAGCTTGTCTCCATGATGAAAAACACCAAAGTCTATCCTCAGGTGTTGCAGAGGCTCACTGAGCTGGGAATCGAATTCATTGCAAAGCAGATAAAACAGTGGTGCTTGAGGCAGGATGAAACAAGATCTAAGAAAATAATCAGACCCCTAGAGCAAACAGACTTAGATGACATTTTCTGAACTGAACAAGGGTCTCCATTAAGTGATCATTCACAGTCATATTTATTGACAGGATAAGAGTAGGAGGAAGCAGTTTGAGGACACAGATTTTTCTGGACCATGGGGTCCTCCTAACAAGGAGCCAGAAGGAATGGAGACAGAACTGAGATGATATAGAGCATAGGACACAGAATTATATTCCTTTGTGCTGTGATTGTGCTTTGTCCCTCCACATATAACTGAAAGATAAGATTGATTGCACTGGATCCCTAGTCCTGGCATTAAAAGTCATGCTCACATTTATTTCTTTAAGACATAGATACCACTGAAGGCAAAACTGTCTTAGCTTCTAATGGTAGCCAAGATATTTTATCCATTCATCAGGGAAATCCTTCTGTTTTCCAGACCCTAACTGGCTGTTTCTGCAGCTACCTTTTGACCTTTTCTGCATGCCACAATTCCAGCTGCCAATGCAGTTGCCCATGTAAAACATGCTAGCCTGTCAAGTAAGGCATATCTGGGAATGCCTGTGACAATGTGGGTGTGTTTGGAACCATAAGTTCTTCCTCCACTGGTGGTTCTCTCCCAGGTGGACACTGGCTGACTGCCACGAGGACAGGTTTCTCCTCCCAACCTGGAATGTGATCACACCAGCCAAAATATTTTGGCAGCTTTTAATGTTCTTAGTGTTGTGCCTCTCCCGGTGTGTCAACATTCCCATTTGTATTAAGGTTGGATACAGTCTAGAGTTCTTAAAATCTACATTTTCCAGAAAGGGTTTCCCTGATAGTGTCTTTACTGAGCATAAGTCAAGCTTGTTATTTGGTTTCTGGCTTTTGCCTCAGTTTCCAGACTGGCATCCTCTTTTCCCTTTATTTTTCTTTCTCTCTGAGTATCTGTCTGTCTGTGACTTGATCTCAGTTACGGAGTTTCTGCGGTACACATTTGGAAGTTTCTCTACTCATATGTGCTGGTTTTGGCCGGGATAGAGCTGATTTTCTTCATACTAGCAGGTATGGCCCTATGTTTTGGATTTGCTTTGATAATACAGGGATGTTTTAGTTACTGCTGAGCAGTGCTTACACAGAGTGAAGGACTTTTCTGGTTCTCACACCAATTCACCAGCAAGTAGGCTGGGAAGTTAATATCAGAAACTGGGAGGGCACAGAGGTGGGACAGCTGACCCCAATGGACTAAACAGATATTCCATACAGTACAATGCCATGTTCAGCTATAAATTAGGAAGGAGATTGGTAGGGGAGGCTGCTGCTCAGGGACTGTCTGGGCATTGGTCAGTTGGTGGTAAGCAATTGTTTTCATTTACATCACTTGTCTTTCTTGGGGTTTATTTCTCTCTCTTTGTTATTTTTCTTTTAATTAAAGTTATTTTTAAATTATTATTATTATCATTATTGTTGTTGTTATTATATTGCAATTATTAAATTGCTTTTATCTCAATTCTTGAGTTTTCTCACTTTTACCCTTCTGATTTTCCCCCACCATCCTGCTGAGGGGGGGACTGAGTTAGTGGCTGTGTGGTGCTTAGTTGCAGGCTGGGGTTAAACCACGACATCATACTCCAATCTGATTAGATGTGAGATATCCATAACATCATGCCACAGGGCTACATTAGCATAGTATCAAGCCTTCACATACCTTTCAGTTGCATCCATTAGGACACACCACTGTTCTTTTGCACTTATGCAGTTCCAGACTTGACCTAACTTTTATCCGGCCTGCTAGAAATACCTGCATAAAGACTGTCTATCTGTCTATCCTCCTCTTCAGTAAAATTTACTAAACTGGGATAAAAAGCCAGTCAATCCAAAGAATTGCTGTGCTGTTGGAGACCCAGGAAAGAATGAGAAAAACATGCCTTTCTGCCACATTGTGTTGTTAAACACAGATTACTTGGTATGGGCATTTCCTTGGTATTACAGTCTTGGTTTATCCAATAAAAATATCTGTAAATAGACTAACAGTTTTTCGAGTTTATTCTTTCTTTGGTGGATAACAAAATGTCAATAGCTGTGATATAATCACTGGGAAGCAACAAACTCATTCAAAGTCTTTTGATACCTTGGTGATATTCATATCTGTCTCTACAGAATTTCAGTTATGCATTGTCAAAGTTGAGCAATACAATTGTAAAACAACACATTTACATAATACATACTGAGAAATCAAGCTCATCCTAGGCATTTTTGACCATGAGAAACAGCCTTTGTGGGTAAAGCAACAGAAACTTTGACAACAGTTAGTCTGTTATCCTTCATTACTCTCTTTCCATTTTGAGGGGACTTACTTCTTAATATTAGGAGAAGCTTCCTAAATAAAATTGTAAAAAAGAGCTTTTCTTAAAAGGCCAAGGTCCCCTGACACTACCAGCACAGTCTCCCTTTATCTTCAATGAGCTGATTGGCAGAATGAAAAAAGTCAAGAATCAACACATTGTCTTGGTCAACTAATATCAGACATTGCAACAGGGCTTGCGCATCACCCTTGGACAGCCTTAGGGGGGAACATTGCAAAATTATAAAACATTAAAACAGTCAGCAAAATGACTAGCAGAGATGTGGCCTCCCCCTGTTACTGTGGAAAATACTACTTAAAACTGCAGAGATGAAAGACCTTTTAATCTATTGAGGGAAGGATAAGATTCAAGTGAAATATTATAGAAAAACTTGCCTTAATTCTGCAGATATTTAGTTCTGCTTATGGCGTTAATACCATCAAAAGAACCCTCGGAAACTAAAGTGGAAATAGTAAGAAACTGACTTTAACAAAATAAATATTTAACTTGTAGGGTGGCCAAATTATTACTTGTAGGTAGAATGTGACCCACATTCAGCAGCTTTGCAATGCAGCCTGCAGCAGTTTTATTACTTATTAGAAACATACGGCTTATAGACAACCACAAACCCCAGGACACGTCACTCCTGAGAAAACAGATACTCTTCTTATCCCTTCCCTGGCCCAGAACCAGATTGATCAAGCTTGAGGCACTGTATGCTGAGAGCCGCAGGCCCTCCAAATTATCACTGCTTCCCTCTTTTTAAAGTAGCTATTAGCTACTCTGAATAAGTTGTAATTCTCTTGTAGGTTTGCAGTGCAAGGCCTTACTGGATGATGTTGCTTCACTCACAACATAGCAGGCTATTTTCTTCAAGATTTTGCCTCAGTGAACTTCTGGTTACATTGTAAAAGGGAAAAAAAATACCAAACCCAAGAAATGGCTTCCAACCTGATTTCCACTTGCATGGCAACATTACCCTCCAAGACCAGGAAAACACATTGATTGGAAGCTGTCGGTGACTAGGAATCATCTCTATGGTAAAAGTGACCCCTAACTAAAACACAGGCAATGGCATGACAGTGGACTTCTCACCAATGACAGTAGACATTCATCTATTCCTTTCTTTTAGGAAAAATGCAAAGAAAAACAAAGAAAAGCAAAGAAAAGAGAAGAAAGCCTTTCTTAACCCTAGACTTGGTTACCTGAGGGTTCACTTCACCTGACCGAGTGGAAAAATAAATCTAGACATATAAACAACAAGGTGATCTCTAATTCAAACTAGCAACTTTTTTTTTTTTTAATTCCCAATTAGTAATTCTGGGGTTTTCTAAACTGAAGATTAGTTTCCATGACAGAAATAGTCCTTTGGTACAAAAAAGCCTTCAACTTACATTTTAAGATATAAGCCAACCTTTAATTATTGAGTGGTAGTATAAAGTTTTACCTGGAGACAAGCTACCTCAGAACTTTCTCGTGCACCTGGCACCAACCTCTGTCAGAGAAGGGATCCCACGACTGTGAGACTGCGATGACTGAGCCAGTCATCTGAGTACACTCTACTCGGACTAAGTAGCTGTAAAATTTCTAGGTATTTCCATTCAAAGACTTTAACACCAAAAGCTATATCCTTTGCCAAATCTGTTTTTAAGGAGATTTTATGTACTGCAGTGGGTTCAGGTAGAAAGTGGTCACTAGAGGAATTCATAGTTGTGGGCTGCTTAGATATTTTAACCTTGTTTATGTAGTCTCTCTCTGGTAAAAGAAGATTATGCTTCTAAAATCCACCTAGATAGTGAAAGAGCAAGCAAAGAAGATGCAAAGAAAACCCCAAAACATCCTGTTATTTTACCAGTTTTATCTCCTCCAGTCTTGCTCTCTTCAGTTTTTTGATGCTTACTTCTGTTTGCCACATTTCGTTTATCCTTATATTCCTTCTCTACGGTTTCTCAGTGTGTGAATATTTGAAATGCCCTCAAGGTACATATCCAGCCTTGTATATTCAATTCAATTTCATTATGTTTGTAGATTTCAGTCCTGAAATAAACTCTGCAGCATGTGGTGAAACAATAAACTTTGCAGGCTTGTGGTGCATTCTGAACACTCTAATGGTATTGTTACTGATGTACCTGTCTCAAAGAGCTCAGGATTTTAAAATCACTCCAGTTTTGTTCTGTCCAACTTTTTTTTTTTTCTTTTTGTATGATACATATTTACATGATATAGAAAAAAAGCTCTTGGTTCTGCATTTATACACTAAAACCATGTTTAGCATTTGTTTATTCCAATAATACCACTAAATTGTGACAGTATTCCATATTTATACTACAGAAACAGCTTTTCAAAAAAGACTAGGAAAGTAATTGTTACTGTTGTTATTTCTAGTCTTCAGAAGCTCCCACTGTGCGTGATGTAGTTTTCCAACATAAAATAAAAAGTCTTCATACTTATGTGGTCCCCATTGTCATGGAGTTTGATCACCTCACAAACAGTGCATTTATCTTCACAATAGAGATCCCTTTAAGGTAGGCAAGTGCTGTTATTTCCATTCTGGTTTTCAGGATTAAAGATAGTAATGTGAAAGTCAAGACAAGACAAAGAAACTAGGCACCTAACAAATCAGATGGGAATTTCTAGGGAACTTAGATGCCTAAATCTCAAAGACAGCTAGAAGTCTCATCTTTAACTACCTAAACACCTTTCTACATGGGTGAGGTTTGTCTCACTTATGAACTACCTGTATAGATTAAGTTAGTTTTGTAGGTACCTTCTATCACCAACTGAGAGAGCGATCTTTCATAAAGTTTGGGGGTTAGATAAATCTCTTGATATGAACACTTGTGTCCTGGTTTCATCTGGGACAGAGTTAATTTTATTTCTAGTGATTAGTGTGTTTCAGATTTAGTATGAAAGGTGTGTCAATAATACATATTGTTTTAGTTGCAGTGTTTATAGTTTTCAAAGATTTTTTTTCAGCTTCCAATAGAAGTTGAGAAGTAGCCTAGACAGAATGATAGAATGGCCAATGGAATATTCCATACCATAAACGTCAAGCTCAGTATATGAATGGGGTTAGCTGCAGGGTGGGTACTCACAATCACTGCTCAGAATGGTGCCAATTCACCAGGCGGTAAGAATGACTTGTGTCATTATTATGATTTTTATTATTGTTATTACTATTGTTATTTTCCTTTTCTGATGTTGTTCTTTTAAACTGTCTTTCTCTCAACCCTTCTTGCGGCAGGGGGGGAATGGGGGCAAAGGAGGGTGAGTGAGCAGCTGCGTGGTCCTAGATGCCACCTGGGGTTAAACCACTTTGAGGGGCACGAAGGGTTGAGATGATGACAAACCCGATCAGAGCAGGTTAGAACAAATTTGTTATAGACATTCTTTGTATTGGGTTAATGGTCACAATGTTGCATCTTGCAACATGTTACCTGCTGTATATGCTCCCTGTTATGCTGTTTATCATCCCTGGGAAATGGCTTAAGGTTATAATTTTGCTGTGCCTTGTAGTAAGGGCTTATGATATGATGAAATTGGGTGTGCTGTGGCCGTACTTGTTAATGGTTAAGAGTGATGAACAAGGGGAAACGGCAACAGCAGTTTCATCTTTGTACTTTGGGAACCTAGCAGAAACTTCTAGTAATTACACTTTTTACCTTTTCTCCTCAGAGAACCGATCTGTGGGGGAGATACCCTCCTTCACCTCTGTTTTATTCTCCAGGCTAGTTTCAACAGCACTTGAGAATTTTTAACTGCATTAGTGTGTATGCAGTATACTCCAACCCCCACAACAGGTACTGCAGCTATTCCAACCCCCATGACGAGCGCTGTGGTTACTCCAATCCCAGCAACAGGTGCTGCAGCTACTTCAACCCCCATGGCGAGTGCCGCAGCTACTCCAAAACCCGTGATGAGCACTGCGGCTACTCCAACCCCTGCCATGAGTGCCGTGGCTACTCCAACCCCCACGACGAGCGCTGCAGCTAATGGACCAGAGAACCCACCCATGCTAGTATCAGTCATCCCTATACAGAAGAAGAAATACACACAAAAATCTGTTTGCTTAGCAAAGGACAAAGACGAACTAGAGCCATCACAAGAACAGGAGGAAGAACCAGAGGCAATCACCCAATCCTTATCCCTGGGTACGGTGCGAGATATACAAAAGGAATTCAGTTGTCATCCAGGTGAGCAAATTGTCACCTGGCTGCTCCGATGCTGGGATAACGGGGCCAGCAGCTTGGAATTAGAGGGTAGGGAAGCCAAGCAGTTAGGATCTCTGTCTAGGGAAGGGGGTATTGGCAAGGTGATTGGGAAGAGAACACAAACCCTAAACCTCTGGAGGTGACTTCTGTTAGTCATAAAGGAAAGGTATCCCTTCAAGGAAGTTATTATATGTCACCTAGGCAAGTGGACCATCATGGAGAGAGGTATCCAGTACCTGAGTGAGTTATATTTGTAGGAGCTGATTTATCATGACCTGGACAACCTGCAGTCAAACACAGATCCAGAGGAAGCCCAGTGCATCCAACCCATATGGCAGAAGTTTCTACAGAGCGTTTCATCATCGTGTGCCAGCTCATTGGCAACAATGAGCTGGGGAGATGAAGAGGGACCCACGGTGGATGCTGTGGCTGGCCAATTCCAGCAATATGAAGAAAGTCTTTCTAATTCCATATGGCCCTGAGTCTCGGCTGTAGAAAGACTGGTCTGGGAGGTCCAGCAACTCAAAGAGGATAGGTCCTATCCTCCACTTGTACATATCAGTATCTCAGCTATTAGTAGTAAGCATTCTCTGGCTCAAGAAAGAGGATATAGAGGGTACACACCACGAGGCACCCTGTGGTTTTACCTCCACGACCACAGAGAGGACATAAGGAAGTGAGATGGAAAACCTACCACGATCCTACAGGCATGGGTACATGAGTTGCAAGGAAAAACAACCAGAAGAGGATTAACTAGCACCTCAGGGTGCCTGGTTCTCTGTCTTGCACGGGGAGGCTGGCTGACCAACTTGAAATTAGGTGGTGGAAGTTAAATGAAATGAATTCAACTCTAGTTGACTTATCTGAGATTGTGTGAAAAGAGTGTGGCAGAAGAGGAAGGCTCAAGAGGATCATAAAATCATAGAATGATTAGAGTTGGAAGGGACCTTAAAGATCATCTGGTTCCAACCCCCCTGCCGCGGGCAGGGACATCTTCCAATAGACCAGGTTGCTTTCCACCTTTTCTCTAGGCTCCCTTTAGGTACTGGAAGGTAACCCTAAGGTATCCCCAGAGCCTTCAGTGAGACTGACCGGCCTGTAGTTCCCCATGTCTTCCTTTTTTCCCTTTTTAAAAATGAGGGTTATGTTGTCCTTTTTCCGGTCAGTGGGAACTTCACCAAATTGCCACAGCTTCTCAAACATACCGGATAGTGGCTTGGCAACTTCATCTGCCATTTCCCTCAGGACCTGTGGATGAATCTCATCAGGTCCCAGGATTCTTTCTGAAGCCTCAAATGTTTCAGTTTGGTGTGCTTGTATGATGGCCCACTATCTTCAAAACAGTAACATGCAGATACACAATCTCTTTAAGCATATCTATCTGAGGATTTGAGAACTGAAATAAAATATAAATAAACAAGTATGATTACTTGGGGGAGATTTACTTACTGATTACTTTATATAGTAGATATAACTTATGTAACTGACACAGGGCATTCTATTTGAAGTACAACTTGTTGGTCTTCTGTTTCCCTCCAGCATCATTTTACCCACATAGACTTTGTCTTTTATGAGCTCAGATTATTTTTATCTTTAAAAAGTCTTTACAGCACATTGCAGGACAGCATGGACAAAGAATGTCTGTATTACTGACAAACTGAAATACCACTAAAAATAAATAAAATAAGCTTATGACAAACTATTGCCCAAACAAAAAAAACTGCCGAAGAAGTTAGGCAAAATTTTGTCCATTTCTTTCCTGAAAAATCTTTGAAGTTCATTATATTTTTTTTATTGCTATTGATTTTACGTGGACGTAAATCAGGTACAATGGTGATAGTCAGCATAAAAAACAACAAACAAGCAAAAGATATACATGCAATTTAATTCCATATAGGACCCCTAAGAGCAACAACTGAAAATTCTTCCCAGTTCTCAAACACTCTATGATTTTATTCTTTGATTTGTCTTCTGATTTTTACTAAAGGGTTATTTTTTAGAAATTAATGGTCTAATGCAGAATCTTCAAAATAAAGGAAAATTTTTGTTCGTAATATTTATATTTTTTAGTCCAAAGCATATGATGGCTATAAATCGTTTTCTTATGTTTTCTTTCTAAAATTACCCATATTTTCAATGTAATGCTCTGCACTGTAATACTATATGTACCCTAGCTGTTTTTTTCTCATTGCCTGCTTAATTAATTTTAAACTTACAGTACTTAATCATCTTTCCTTACTTTTACTATTCTTTGTATTCAGTTTGTAATACAGGTTGGTATTATTATAAGGCAACTGGTGTCTCGATTTCAGTCCAAGATCATTAATCCTATAATACTTTCTGAAGAACTTTAATATGTATCGCAGCTTAACTAGCTGAGAGTGCTGGCCACATTAGTATTTACTCACTGGCAATAATGCACTGAAGTAGGCAAGGTCTGTATTGCATAAATATTGACTAAGTGTAGGTTCTATCAACGTTCAGAGCTGGAATACTGTAATCAGTACAACTATAAGAAAGAAAATGAATGAACATATGACCAGAACTTTGGTTTTCTTCAGGTAAGAAAATAACAAAGAAAAATTAGGCAAATGTTTAAGGAAAAACAATGGGAGAAAAAGACTTTGGGAACTTAGTCTTGAATACGTCCAATCTAGCTTTAAGCTCTTGCATAAGATATCTGAATAGAATTGCAGCTGATTCAAGTTCCCTATTCTCATAGGAGATAAGGAGGCACCTCCAAGTGGTGATGTAGACTGAAAACTCCATTTATCTCTCACCATTGATTATAAAGAAAGTTTAGATTGACAGTTTCCTGAACAGCATCTCAGCAAAGTTCTCGAATTTAGGTAGCAAGAACTAAGGCCCTAGGGGATGCTTCATCAACATTTACAATGAATAACTGAAGAACTGAAAGAAGAGAAGTATTCATTGAAATGAAAAAAAANCTTCAATCAATAGGTGTTCACTGGATAATTAATCCAAAGACCCAATAAAAAAAGTTAATTTCATTCTCTCTAGATATTTCCTAATGAAAGCTTATCACCAAAAGCATTTATGCTGTGCTGACTAAATTGTTTTAGATTTGTGCTGGAATTTGGAAAGGGGCTGCATCAGATAAATCTAAAGGTTCTTGGGGAACATTTAGTCCTTCTGAGCTGATCTTGGTTCAGTTCCTCTGGGTCAGGGATTTTAAAATGAAAAAGAGAGAAAGACAGACAGTTATCTTTAAACCTGTAAAATGGCTGTAACTCATTTTCTGTAATTGCAGTTTTGAGATATGTTTTTCTTCTGTCTTGCTGGCAGAATTATTTTTACACATGGTTTTATTTCTAGCAGTAGCATTTTAGGACAAAGGGAAAAAAATATTTTATGAACAAATTTCTCTTATTAAATAAAGCTCTTGTTCTTAGATTGAAAGATTTGATAAAGTCACATCACACACTACTGTGTTTATTTTCTAATGGCTGCTTTCATTTTTTTATCTAGATGTCTGTAAAATAGCAGATAGACTATAAAATACTACTGTTGGGCTTCAGGATAGTTAGTGTGGTGTAGCTAAGACCTGAAACTCACCTGCATGGGCTCCTACTCCCATTGAATTTCCACCATTTACAAATCATATATTTTTAATGACACAGTACTCTGCCTTTGTTCAAAGCACAAATTATGACAATTTTAATTGTTTACTGTTGCTACCGCAGTTCCCTATCAGGGCTATAATTTCATTGTGGTAAGTGTGTTGGGTGCTCGTATATATACATATACATAAAACAGAGGTACAGTTCCTTCACAATCTAAATGCAATATAAAATTACTTTGATCTATAATCATTTTTGTGTCTTTAAACAAAATATGAAATGTATTCTTTCCTATCTCTACATCAGAATATTTAAAAAAACCAAACAATAATTATTTCATCAGGCATTACCCTTTCCTAGCATTCATATTTTTCTCACTTAGGTGCTGTCTGCTACTTCCTCTGTGTTAGTTTATCTGAAGTGACAAACAGTTTAATGAGTATTTGTAAATTATGGCTAGTGATGTGTACTCACATTTTCTTGTTGTCTAAATGATGTTTGCTCTGTTTTGATCTATACATGTATTTCGGGTTTTGTTTTTCAGAGAGTGGATATACGGATATTTTCGCATTTTGCACAATATTTGTCACATATAATACACTTTAACATATCTTTTAAATAATTGTTGCTTTTCTGTTGTTTCTGAATATATGAAATTATGGATGTAGATAAAGATATAGAGAGATATAGAGAGATATAATGCACACACAGGTATATATAATATTTTAATATATATTATAAAGAAAAAATTGCAAGCCAAAGACTCAAATTTACAAAAGTCTTATTATTTTCAAATTGGAGCTCACATTCTTCATTGTTAGCTGAGGTGAGCAACTTTTAAGAACAGAATCACAGAATGAGAGAATAGTTGAGGTTGGAAGCAACCTCTGGAGGTCATTTGGTCCAATCCATCTGCTCAAGCAGGGCCATCTAGAGATGGTTGCCCATGGTGATGTCCAGGCAGCTTTTGAATATTTCCAAGGAGAGAGAAAGAAAAAAGTGTTTCCTGGTATTCAGATGGCTCCTCCTGTGTTTCAGTCTGTGCCCATTGCCTATGGTCCTGTCACTGAGCACCACTGAAAAGAGACTGGCTCTGTCTTTGCACCCTCCCTTTAAGTATTTATATACATTAGATCCCATTGAGCCTTCTTTTCTCCAGGCTGAGCACTCCCAGCTCTCTCAGACTTTTCTTATAGGACAGATACTCCAATCCCTTAATCATATTTGTGGCCCTTTTCTGGACTCTTTGCACTATGTCCATGTCTGTCTTATGTTGGGGAGCCCAGAGTGCCAGGTGCGGCCTTACCAGTGCTGAATAGGGAGCAAGGATTGTCTCCCTCAACCTTCTGGCAGCGCTTCTCCGAATGCAGCCCAGGATGCTATCAGTCTTCTTTGCTGAATGGGCACATTTTTGGCTCATGTTCAAGCTGATGTCCAGCAAGACCCTCACATCCTTTCCTGCAAATCTGAAAATAACCTCGTTCTCTAAAATTTGAATCATTTTTCGAAGGTATCTGCCTTGTTCCATTAGCTGTAGCTGAAAATACTGCAACTAACGTGAAGTAATGTGGGATGTGTCCAACTCTATGTGCATAATCTAGAAACAATCAGAAAATGTTATCTGTACTGGAATAAGTATTGTACAACATCTCACTGGAAACTCTCTGTAAAGAGTACCTTTTCTTTATCATGTAATACTTCCTTAGGTCTGAAATAAAAATGCATTTATAAGATAGTCATGCATTTCTGAGCTATTACTGAGTAATTATTTCTCAATAGTTCCATGCGTAGACAAGCTCTAAATACAAGAAGTACTTACATTTCTTTTCGGAGCAATATAGCTGAAACAATATAGCCATGACCAAATGTAATGAGGTATAAAGAAGGGCCTGAGAATCCAAAAGCTTTCCCTGTGGATTCATAGATACAGGCACTGATTGGATCTGTTTGTGTCTGAGGTAGAAATAGATGTGGAAAGCCAGCAGGCAGCATGTTCCTTAGAGAGAGGAATCCTGGCCATATCAGAAAGCTCAGCACAGAAATTGTGAGCAAGGAAACTGTCAGTTCCTGTTCGCTTCTACTTTATTTAGGAAAATGAGACTTTGTGCCTGTTGCATGGAGGTAAATTGGATGGCACCAAAAAAGCACCCAACCGGTATCTGTTTCACTTCATGATGGAAACTTAACAGTAAGACCTGAATGCTACCTGTCCAGGATCAACAATAAGTAAGTGCATAAAGTAACATAGTGTATTGGCTTAGTTCAGTGTTGCAAAGGACTGAAAAGACTCTCGAGAAGGAAAGACAAAGAAAGAACAAGGTATATTGTTACTGAGCTTTTCATGGAAAGAAAATAGAGACAAGGACATAAGTCTCGAAGTAATAAGAGTCTTCCCCAGATGTCAGAAAATAATAAGCCTTAGGAAAAGATACACAGATTATAGACTCTTATGAAAAGTTTTTCCTGTGAAATACTTTGGTTTTAAGGAAACAATTATTTGTTTACTGAGTTCTTGAATGCCTTATACTGAGACCATAAGACATCAGTCCTAGTGACATCAGTCTGTTATGAGTATATGAAAACTCCACCTTGACAGAAGAGGCTGCTTGTAGCTTGACTCCTGCAGGGGTGACTCAAAGGCACCATCTATAGAAGTTTTCACTGCTGTACATCTGTTGTTTCTGGCCCTCTGCCCAAGTGAGGGAGCTGGTGGCAAAGCACCCATTTGCCTTCATTTCCCATATGTGAAACTCCAAGTGTAGTGTTGGAAGGGAGAAAGGAAGGGGAAATTTCTGTTTTCAAAGAAATGCGATTCAAAACCTGAGACGAGGCTGAAAACCAGCCAGGTTACACACTCAGATTTCAGGTTGTCATATTCCTTTATGCATGAGTTCAAATGTAACAAAAAGATCGCAAGGTTTCCAAGCTTAACTTTCATCAGTGGCAAAGGCCCCCTCTTTGTCTATGATAGTTTAACTGAAGACTTCTGATACCATTAGCTGAGAACATGTAAAATCACTGATTCCTGACACACAGGGTTTTATTGGATCTATTGTCAGGACTGGGCATTAGCCTTATGTCTGATTTAATGGACCTGCTGTGAAAATCCACTGTAGCAGATCTCTTAGGAGATCATCAGTGGGTTCTTTGACGTCTGGAGAGTGTATAACAAACCTTGGACAGGAAAAAGTATTTAAACAAAGGGACAACAATATAATACAATACCTGTCATTTTTGCCTCCAAAAGTTTTATTTGTATTGCTGATCACAGCTTTGATTCTGATTTAGGGATTACAATTAGCACTTAATTTTGTGCAGATGCAGTGGTGATAACTGCATGGATTGTTACTTCTTCAGGTGAGCAAACACATTGAACAGTATTTATAAGAGGCATGCTAGAATTCACTACAATATAAAGACGAACACATTTCAAAGTAACTTGTGACTACTGACACTTGCTTCCATTTAATTTTTATTAACTATTGCTTATTACCTGAGTCAAGAAAAATCTGGGCATTATTTTATCAAAATGTGGACAGCTATTTTTCTAAACGGCTCCTCAAAGGCTCTTTAAACAACTTCTTCCATTGTTAAAGTACTCAAGGAAGTTATTAATGAGTACTGCAATATTGCACAGATGCCATGGTACAAAGTGACCAGAGGGAAAGAGACAACGCTAAGTGGAATTCATTGGAGTAGGTGGGGGGTGAGGAAAGAGAAACAGTCAAGGACAATTTTACTTAGACAAATAAGTAGGATAAGATCTACAGCCAGGAAAACAAATGAGGAGGCTGAGAAAGAAACAAATGAGCAATAAAACAAAACCCCACAGAGCAAAGCCACGCTTGTGATGAAGAAAGGCAGCAGTATATTTTAAAGGCACAACAGAAGAATTTTGTGTACGTTTTCACCTATAAGGTGGCGTGAGGAAGTCTAGAAGTTTGTCTACTGTTATGCAGACATGGCATCTATCCTCCAAACCATTTTAGGTCATAAAATCATCACTGAGCTTCTCATGAATTAACAACTTTGAACTGTGAAAATTTAGTTTTCCAGTGATGTATCTCCTAAATAATTCAGGGGTAGTCTGATGTGTCTTTTTAAGCCAACAGCAGTTGTGCAAACGATGGGATTACTGAGTCCTACTGCAAATAGAAAACAAAAAGATTACATGGAGCCCATGCTGGAGTGATGGAAGGAAGAACAAGGTGTGGGGTGAATTATGAGGATGGTAAAACAAGGGACAACAGATGGGAGTTGCAGCTTGGGAGGTTCAGACTGAATGTTTGGAAAAGTGTCATCCTGGGAGGATTGGGGAGCACAGGGAAAGATTACCCAGTGAAGCTGTGCTATCGCCACCCATGAGTTTGTGCAAGACTTGGCCAGTCTAGCCAAACTCTGACCTGCTCTATTGTAGCAACAGTCCTGCTGTAAAGGGGAACTTGGACTAGACTACCGCCAGAGGTCTGTGCCAACCCTAATTTCTCTTGTTCTGATGTTTTCTACTTCTACTAAACCTTTTACTTTGAGGTAACTGCTGCTGCTGCTGCTGCTGTGATGGAACAATCAGGATCTCCAGGTAAAATACTGCAGCAAATCAAAGAAACACAGAAAAGATGAACATCAGGATTTAGTGATATTTATCTAAATCTCTGTTTTCTTTTAGAGTATCATATGCATCTGAAGAGTGGGCATTTCAGGACTCCAAATAATGCTCCAATCCGTAATATTTCTTCTGTAAATACAGTAAGACACTAGCAGACCACATACCTGTTATGTGCCTATCTCATTTCCTGAGGCTAAAGTGAAGAATTCAGTTCTTGTATCCTATTCATCTCTCCTGTCTCTTCTCTATGGTTAGAATATACTTCTCTGATTTCTGGCTGTGCTTCTTGCTGAGGATCCTGATTCTTTATGCCTAACATGCTGTCCTCCAAATACACTACAGCAGCAGCATTAGTCACTTCAGGACAAAGTGCTCTTGGATACAGCACATTGTTTTCTTCAACAGACAAATAAAATGGATGGTATAACTGAAACTGCTTCTACTGCGCCTTTTAATGTTTCCGACCTCCTCCAGTCTAACTGGAAAGCAGCATATAGGTGGTGAATGATTTGCCCTTTGTATAGACATTTAAAATTGTGCATTACAAGTGCAAAACAGCACTGGTCTGATTTTAGGGGGGTGGGCTGGGTGCATTTTTTACATATACTTTCTGAAGTATATGTATATATACTTTATATCTACTTTCAAGTATAAGTATACTTTCTTTCAAGGCTGGGTTGGATGGGGCTTTGAGTAACCTGGTCTAGTGGGAGGTGTCCCCACCCATGGCAGGGGGGTTGGAACTAGGTGATCTTTAAGGTCACTTCCAACCCAAACCATTCTATGATTCTATGATTCTACGATAAATATAAGGTATAAGGCATTATTCCTCCAAAAAGTTCATATCAGAAGGAACATTTTTCCTTATTTTCTTTGTAGTGTTTCAGAGACAGTCTGAGCTGGGGCTACTGAAAGTTTGTGGCAGATTTTGTCAAATATTGCTCATACTGGATTCTGTGGCAGATTATACAGTGTATGAGAAATTTCTTCAGACAATTTCACTAACACTTACATAACCCAGCAAATGCCACAAAACTTTCCTGTCTTTAGTAAAATGCTCTAGATAATTCTAGCTTTTTACTTTTGACTAGTCTTGGCATTTAAAAACACTGTCTTTCTAAAATATTTTTCATTCCTACAGACTGCTCTGTCTCTTTGTCCCTCAATTTCTTTATGAAACCCCTAGAAAAATCTTCTCTCTCTTCACAGTGAAGGCAGGATTCGTCTCACCTAACTTTGGCTGCCTAAAAGTGAGGCATCAAGTCTAAGCTAGTCATTAAGGCTGTAGTCTACAGCTGAGAAAGAGTGAGCAAGAGAGTGATTCATCCTACAAGTCTTGGACAGCTATTTCAGGATGGCATGAAATTTCCTCTGGGAGTGCCTGCTTATTTCCTCCACTGACTACATATGGTGCTGCTCACTCAGCTTCAGAGAAGGTAACATTAGGTGCAGAAGGTCCTTTCCTTGGATGCCTTTTCTAGGCTGCTTAAGACGACTTCACAACAACAATTTCTGTGGAATAAATCCTGATTCATATGTGACTGACGATATTTAAATCAAGGGGTTTGAGTCTCTGGTGATGTACAGGTGCTTATTTTTTAGTATTCGTATTACACTGTTATTTCAAGAACGTCTTGTGTTTGCTGTGAAAAATCAAGGTAGCTGTGGTTAGTGCCTCAATCAGCTTAAAACCTTAGAGACAAATTTGAAAAAAATAGTTGTTTGCATTTTTAAGCTATTATGTAAATTCTTTTTTTCCAGGTAAATGCTGTGGAAGAGCCACTTCCCAAGATGTTTGCTGCTAGATATTTGTATAAAAACAATATACAGTGGAACAGCATAAAATTTATATTTTATGGAGATATTCTGTCAAATTGGGTTAATCGGGCAGGGTCGACCTTTTGCTTTGTGTTTGAATTGTGCCTTATGAACCATTTCTTGTGTTGACCTTCACCTGGGGCTCATAGGTGCTGCCTCAGTGTGAATCTCGTTAAGACTAACTGTTGTCAGCTCTTCTGCTCAGTAACTTATGAAATCAACATTACATTAACAATATTTGGAAACAGACTCCCTTAACAAAAAAGGCACAACCTCTTGTGTCCCATTTTTAAACAAAAGTTTCATCTCTGAAGAAACCCTACACCTTAGAGACACTCTAAATCGTGACAACAATGTGAAATTTACAAGTTGTGTAAAATGGTTTTGTGGGTTTTTTTTATAATTTTTGCTGAAGGTTAATATTCAAGCCTCTGTAAAGGATTAGCAAACATTAAGGCAACTCCATGCAAAGATTTAATAGTAGTAAAAGAAATCTAAAAACGTGGTTATTTAGATATCACAGATAATCATATTTAGGAGGATCTGAGCTAGCATAGCCAGTGGAAAGTTGAATTAATTTTTTTGGACAGAGAGTTTTTCTCTGAAAAAATACAGAATGGTAATTTTCAAAATAATATTTATTTATTTTCATTTGGCTGGGCTGTTTATTGCTTAAGCATGTTTAAAAATATAAAAATACAAAATGTTGATTGTTTTTTCCTAAATATTGTTCTCTTTTGAATTTTCATTGTTATTAAAATAACTGTCTACAAGGTTATGAATGGGATAAAAAAGTGATTCTTATGGGAATAAAATACTTATTTCAGCCTGAAATACTTTTCTTTGAAATCTGCTTTTAATTTTTTTTTTAGTTTGGCCTAATTAAAGAATACTGAATATTTGATATTCCCTAACTTTGTAAAACTATTTAAGGTCAAAGTATGCCCATTATTCACTTAGAATCACTTATTATGCTACCTGAACGGGATGGAAATCAGGCAGTGCCCAGTTAGTATCCTTGTTGTGAGATGTGACTCATAAAGTGTTTGCAAAGAGATGCAAAAGAAATGTTTCTTCTGCCCTTACCAATCCCTGGACTAAATTAATTTTACTTAACAAATCCTTGTATAAGTTTCATTAGTATACCTTGAATGCATAGTTCTGTGGTGAGCTGTACCAAGTGATTCACTGGGCACAGACTCACATGCATAAGCTATTTTCTTTAATTCTTATGAAGTCCATCTTTCTCCCTAGACACAACGTAAATCCTTTCAGATTGGTTATCCTTCCTTCAGAAGTCTGGGTATGGATTAATGCATTCAGTTCTTCCATAAAAGGTGCATCATGTATTGTACCACTAAGTATTGAGTAAAATTTCCTGGTTAAATACGGAAAAGAATATTTCTTCTCCTTTTTTGTCATGCTAGCAAGGAAATCATTTAGTTAAAAGAGAAATAAAAGTTCCTCCTTTCTATAATTATGCTGATGACCATTTTTTCATTATTATTAATATTTGTATCAGAGTGATACTGAGAGAACATAGTATAGAAACTCAATGATTGGGGGTCCATGAAAACTGTAGGTGTGGGTTAGACATATCACTGTCCTTGATATGATTGTTCTATGGGCCTAAATAATGCAGGGAGACAGGTGGTTTTGCCCCAACAGGGAAGGAAAATAAGTATCTTGTTCTCTGCACTTATTACTGTTGTCTTATATTATGTACAAATTCCCATAGGTTGCGTAGCACTGAAACGAGAAACTAAAGATGGAAAAGACTTAGTACCGTCTGAGCAATGCTCTCTGTGACAGGCAAAAAGGAAATACACTTAGAAAAACTGGAAAACATTTTTGATCTCTTTGACAGAGGAAGAACCAAACTATCTATTTACTGAGCTGGAGTAGAAGCCAAGACGTAGATGACAAAGAACTGTTGCTCCTAATAGTTTCTTTATAGCTGTAAAAAACTATTTTCTTCTGTGCTGTAGCAAAGAACAAGGGCATCAGATATTTTATATTTATCCTACAATGCCTGTTCAAGGCAAAAAGTCTTGTTTAATTTACTTTTCAGCTGGGAAAAAATGAGGAAAATGTGTACTGCCAGTAGTGTTACAAAATGCAACTAAATTAATCAGTGTAACTACCTAGGAAAGATGCAATTTGAGATCCCCTTGAACAAAAATTACTGCAGAGACATTGGTGTCTTGATAGCATTGTAATCTACAAATAGTTAGAGCTAGGTTTATACCTAGCTAACTGTTCTCCTGACAAATCCTTGAACATTGCCACCAGAAGAATTTCTCCACTGCCGGGACACTCTCTGAAGAAGTATTGGGGTTTTTTGAAAATTCACATGGTGTTCTGTGAGTTCCCAAGAATTCTTGGAATTTGCAACTGAAAATGTACAGTTCAGAGCATTCATTTCGGACAATTATATACTTAGCATGCAGGGTGTATTATGTTTTTTGTCATATTTTGGGCCTCTTGAAATGTTCCCTCAGTAGTAGATTATATCATCTGATGGGCAATTTACGTACATGTCTTGCCTGCCAAATCGCTTCCCTTAACTATAGACTTAGAAGTGAGTGGGTAATGAATAATAGATGTAACGCCATTCAAAATCTGTCATGACGTACCGATGCGCTCACTTAAATCCTACTGATCCTGGTGCCTCTCCCTGACTCACAGCTCCTGTTTTGCTGCAAAAATACATCGTTTAACTAAAGGGAAGATGGGAACAGGAAGTGCCTTGCATAATTCCTTCCTTCATCCCTTTCGATTGCTTGCTAGGGCTAAGTTCTGCTGTAAAAGTTACCATTTTGTTGGTTACTAAAATATTACATTATCTTTCCAGAGGCACAGTGCTCCCTATCGTGTTTCTGCAGATTTCTGTTCTATTCCGAGACATGTCCACGTTATGGAAGCACTTATAGCTTCTGCTAAGGGCTTCAGAACACAAAAGATGCCTTCTGTGACCCCCGGTGTGCATATGTAAAGATGCACGAGCTTTAACGTGAATGAGTACTGTGTGGGAGATAAGCGAGCTGCTGTTACAGGGGACGCTCAGCGCAGCAGACTCTCTTGACAGAGCCTGCAGTGGTGGCTAGGGCACTGCGAGAGGACAGGGACACGGCCTTCCTACATCCTTTTTCCACCCACCTATTTTGAACAGCTAGGCCTAAGGACCAGGAACGGTTTGTGATTATTTAACAGGAAGAAAAAAACAAAAAATCAAACAAAAAAAGACTTCTTTCTGTTTCTTCCCTTAATTTCTGCCTTCACCAAGCTAATAATCAAGTTTGTCTTTCTTTTTCTGTTTTTTTTTTTATTTTAGTTTCTTTTTTTTTCTTTTTTTCTTTTTTCCTCCTCTTCGCTGAAACTGTCTGTAATAATCTTACTGTTCTGGCCCTACAGCATTAACATTTCACTAGTTTCACTAAGTGTCAAAAAACTGATTTTGCATATGCCAGCAAAACCTCAAAATATGTCTTCCCTGTCTGTTTGAGACACGGGAAAGATAATAGGGTCAGGTTGAACACTTTCTCTATATCTTCTGCAATTCATGCTGAAAAGGATTCTCTTCCCTTATTTAACATTATAGACGTAATTCTGCTGCATCACTAAGTTTTTACTGAATTTGAGTTTTCCGGGCATAGAATGAAGTAAGTAATGGAATCAGGTGCTTTTTTTTTCTTCCTTTCTTTTTCTTGTGGCAACCTCTTTGGCTTTTTAATGTGCATGTGATCTTGCTCTCCTTATGTTCTTTTGCTTCCAGTCTCTCTTTGCTACCCCACCACCTGCCATCCTGACCCATCTCTTTACCCCCTATAGTCTATCACCTACAGCATAACAGCTGCTTGCCACTCTTCTCAAAGAAAGAAAAATTAACCAGAAATTAAAAGCTCCTTGTTCTTACATTATAAATCCAGCATCACTTAAAATAACATTCATAATTATTTATCCCCTGATACTCATCCCTTGATCCCTTTCCTCCAGTTTGCAGCCCGTCCTTGTGACAGTGTATTCTTTGATCACAGGGAAAATTTTGATTGAAAGCATGCGCTTCAGCAAGCTTAGCTGAAGTTCGTTTAAAACCAACGATGTTCAGGATCCCTCCTGGGAAGCCCGGGACCTCACTGCATTCTGGCAACTTTGATTCCTGGTCCCACCCTCTGTACTGTGGCACACAGATTTGCACACAAAAGCTAACTGCAGAAGTCACGCTGGCACAGAAATAAACTTCTCCGTTTCCCCTTCACCGTTCTAAATGAAAGCTCTGTTTTCCTTAGCCTGAAGTGTCTCTGGCTCCTCATTGAAGCTGGGAGACTCAAAACTATGCTTGAATAGCGGCACCTTTAGCACAGGCTGCTTTGGGAACCAATAAACCAATTTCCCCTGCCCTTGATTGGTCTCTTGAGGAGCACAGCATGTTCCCAGCCATTTTCAGATGCCAAAACTGTCATGACAAAGGCAATTAATATGGTAACAAGAGAGTTAGCATCCAAAACACTGTTTCCTGAGGGGCTTGTCACATAAGCTGCAGAAAACATTAGAAACAGTTACAATCTGCATTTCTTTCCCCAAATGCAAATTTCTACGAACCCTTGTAATTGCCCACATCTTGTATACTTGCAGTCAGGCAAAGATCAAAAGCCTGATTGAGTCAGATGCAGAATATATTACTCTTCATAGTAACTCAGACCAGTAAAGGCTGCCTTGGTGAAGGAATAAAGGCAATGAGCAAATCAATCTGGCAATGGAAAAACATGTATCTCCCAAATGAGTATCTTATCTGTATGTTACTGGAAGATTTGTAGCCAAACTGGATGTCCACACACAGTTCAGACATAATCAGGGAGTGTCTGATTACCGTATCATGGTGACTGTTGGCTTTTTTATTAGACTGTGGTGTAAATAAGTTGTTAAATACATTGGTTCAGCTTCTCAGCTGCGCCCATATACGCTGGACACAGGTGGTAAGACATAAAGGACCAATTATTGTATAGCAGTCCTGGGGCTGATTCTAAACGTAATTTTGTGAGTCTAATTCCAAAGGGCCATTATGTTCAAAGGGCTCACTGTAACACAGCAGCATTCTGAACCATACCGCTATAATCCAATCAGTATTGCAAAAGAAATGGCATATTTCCATTTCACATTCCCTCTCCTCAAGAGAATTTTCGTCTGCTTTGTTAAATTGACTTTATAGCCCATTTACGTTACTAAAGCACCACAAAGAGTGAGATGAAGAATCTGGCCCATTTCTGTGTCTAACTTAATTGTGTGCCTTAATGAAAACATAATAATATAAGTAATATTTATTTTCATAGTGTGAGATAAAATACATTTACCTATGAATCCACATAGGTCTCCAAGGTTTTAACAATTAGATAATTTTTAATATATATATCTATGTATTTATTACTCCTTTCTTGGGCTAAACTGGAACTGTTCTGGCCCCTTGGGTAAGTCTGTAATTATGCAGCCCTAGAACACCGGTATGTGAAGCTTTTCCAGCCTACCGTTAAATCCTTCTATGAAAAAAAGTGGATTATGTATGTCATAGACTCTAACACTTCCTGAATCTCTGCTCCAAGAAAAGTGGAAACCAGATTTTAATTCAGATTATCTGCCTTATTTGAGATTCTCCCATTCTGAACACTATGGAAAACTCCACGTCCACCCTCAAAATCTGCTAAACTCCTGTGTAGGTTATTGACTAGGTTTCACATTTTAAGAAGGACATTTTTATGGCCAATAGGAGAATGAAGGAGATATTTTTCAAAAGCTCTATGTAGACAGAGAGATGATAACAGAAGAATGGACTCAAAACAAAATGATGCCACTCAAAAAGTAGCATTTTTAATACCAGTGCTTACAGTGAATCGTTGATGCAAATTTTTGTGCCACTGAAACACCGAGAATACCATTCTGAAATTGGTACTGTCAGTCATCTTCTTCCAAAAGCAGTTTGAGATTCTTCCTGATCAAAACATGTTAGTGTCTTAGAGGCTATGAGATAGCAAATCCTGCTACGATCTGACCATTGCTGACACTGGCTTCACTCTGAATGACACTACGAACTCGTGTAACTTTTCTGACTCGTGTTGCCAGGTTCAAAACCTAGTGTTCCTTTCTTATAAACAGAAAAGATGGGCCTCTGGCCCCCATCGGAAGTTTTTGAAACCAAAGGCACCTCCCATACACCAGAGTTGCAACCTATGAAGTTTGGATACACCTCACTTATTTGGGACATTTATTTCATGAAACCGGAAGCTATATACTCTGTAATGGGTCAGTAGGAAAAGAATAAGCTACATCTGCAGTATAAAACTTGGATGTGAGACCTCCTTGTACTGTAGGTGTATGCTCATTTTTTCCTTTGTGAACTGTACATTCAGTCATGTACAGGTTTCATGGAGGGAAAGCACAAGCTTATACCAAAAACAGGAGCTATGGTATATTCTATGAGTACCTGATCTGGGCAGACAATAGGGCAGGATGGCAGAGGGTACCATGGTACATCTTGGCAGGTATAGCTGCACTCATAGATGCCTTCAGAAGGCATCCATTCAGCCCATACAGGATTTGAGTTGCCTTCTAGAATTTCCTGTCACTGGAATATTATACTGGTTCAGTGGCACATGGGGTGCTTGAGCAGAACCTTTGCTAACAACCATACATGCACCTTACAATTTAGAAACCCCTTTCTTCTTTCACTTTTCTGATCTAAATCCCAATCCTGTATGGTATAAGACTGAGCTTTTGATTGAGGAATATTAAATTCTTTGTTTGTATGCAAAGGGTGACAGCAATCTATGACTCTCAACCAATAATTAATGGATTTTAACTGAAATGGTTATGTAGAGAGTGTTGTTCATGCAAATGATATTGGCTAATTCTTTTTTTTTCCTCCAGTTAATTAAGAAACGCAGCTCCTTCATCTTTTTATGCAAAATCAGAGCCATGAATGCATATGATAGTATTTCAAAACAAGAAGAGCAATCTATTAGCTTTGATCTGCTTTTATAGCCTTATCAGCAAGCTGTGGCCTTCAAGTTCTAGCAGTTTCTGAGTGCCTGGTCAGCAGAGAACTGACAAGGTGGGGAAAACATAGCAGTCTTCAGGTTCCCGTTGAACCAAATACTCTTCCATCTCTGTTCCTCTATCAGAATGGCCAGGCACAGCATCCCAGCAGCTGAGACACCTGCTCTGCTGTGCCAGTGTTGACCAAGAGCTGATTTTGAATGAAGAGGGGCATGGTTAGCAAAGCTACTCTTGATCGTCATCTGGGGTTCCCACCTGAGAATTTGCTTGTGTAAACCTATGTGAAACAGACTTAAAATGCGTATGCGACATTTCCTGATAACTTACTACATGATAACTTACTGCAGACACTCACATCAAGTCAGAACTTCACCTTCTGTTTCCAAAAGTGTAGACTGAGAAAGCTAGGATGAAAGTAGAGACTAACTTACTATTCCCACAGATATACAGGGCTATTTTACCTCAGTTTGTGTGCCCGAAGTGTGTAACCAGTTCTCCCATTATATTTCATGGAAAGATTTACCTCATCAAACTTAAATATCTACAAGGCAGACATTTAGATCCGATCTAGTCACTGTGGACTACCTTTACAGTCGATGCTGAAAAGAAGACAGCCTGAAAGGGTGATTGATTCTATCCTAAAGTAGCTATCTGGAATAGGGCAGATGAATTGCATCCTAAAACTGCTTATTTCTCTCCATTGACTATAAAGGGAGTATGCAGTGATTAACTTGGATGTAGATGTCTGAAGTTAAGTGAGATGAATACCATCCTAAGTGACTTGTAGAGTTTTCCTCACCAATCTTTCTGTCGTGAGAGGATCTGTGCTTGGTTTATGTCATCAGCCCAGAGCAGAATCAAAATTAGACACATCAGAGATAAATGGATACCAGGATCCATGTCACAGACAAGCAACAACAAGTGCTCCTTGCTTTTCTTACTGGATGGTGATATTTTGGTATGATTTTCTAGTAGGAAAGCTGTTCAATCTCAGTGAATATTCAATACAAAATAATAACTGCCTCTAGAATAGTATCATTCCAGTGAAAAAGTCTGTTGAGTAACTGGTACTTTAATTACTCTTTGTGCTAGAAAGAAAGCTTTGAATTACACAATTATATTAACTTATCCATCAAAAAGATAAAAGAGTGCACAGTAAAATGCATTATTTTTAATACAAACTGTTATTTGCATCCAATCACTTGTCAGGTATTAAATTCAGGCAGAGTCAGGAGAAAACAGAGGAAGAACAGTACTTCTTCTAAGACACCACATGTTTTCATCATAATATGATTAGTACTGAAATGCAGAAGTCCACATATATGTGTTAAACTTCCAAAACTCAGGTCTTAAAAAAAAAAATTTAAAAAAGGTAATTGAATATTAACACACTTTCCCCAGATGTGTTCTTCTTTGTTGCTTTCAGTCAGTCAGAAATACTAAATACTTCTGAATTTAGTAGTGAATCAGTGTTTGGTATCTACAGTAAATGTATTTACTTTGTGAAGGGCTGCTGAGGAAAGGAATTTCCTAAGTCAACATGAATTGAGCTACACGCTAGGGTATTATCAAGGTATTCTTGGTTTACAGTCACAAGTGAAGCCCTGACCAAAAAATAAACAAACCACTATTTAAGATTTCTTCTTTTAAGTTGCTAGTGTTTAACATTAACAGATTGCATGGTTTGGGGTTTTGCATCCTTTCAGAAGCTGCTCTGATGGGTGATAGCAAACATAGGCTATGACTGTGATAAAATGTAGATTTATCATATAGTACTGAACCTTACATTCTTGCCCCAAACACTGAAATTCTCCTATCAACCTCTAGAATGAAGCACGACTATTAGAAATTTAGAATGAAAAAGCTAGACATGCAGAGTCAGGCATAGTGGCTCAGAAGTGAGGGAGAAAGAACTGGGAATCAGACGTAATAAATCATGCACTATATTTACTTTGCAGAATGCAGGTACAGGATTGATGGTTCTCCAATGCTGTTGCATACTCTGCTGACACATTAACTGATGCTGTGACTTTGCATGCTCATACTCAGAAGGAATGACTTGCTGCCAGTGGCTAAGGAAAAACCTGTGAAAAATACTTGTGCATATTGGATTGCTGCAACTTTATATACAATGCAAAGGACTCTTATCCTTGACAAATAGCAAAGACATAGGTGGTGAGATGTCAAAGAACACTTCTGTGCATGATGTAGTGCGATCTGTAGGCAGAGCATGTGCACAGTAAGGTGCTGCAATTGCTGATACTCTGTCTAGACAGCCCCACAGCGTAACTGAAGCAAGAACACTGCAGCTGTTGGAAGAAGCTGAAACTTAGGAAAGGTTCTGCAAACCTTGAACCAATGTCTTATTCATTGCTACACCTCAGACAGGTGGGTACTGAAAATCCAAAGCTCCAGTTCCTTTTACACTGTCACAAAATGATCAGACTGCTCTAGAAGCATACCAAAGAGTCACCAGACTTTCTTTTTCAAGAGAAGAAAAGTTACATTTTACAAGGAAATTTTATTTCATGGAGAAAAGATTATTATACCAGGGAAAGTGCAAGAAACTATATTTTGGAGACTTTACTAAGGTTATTTGGGGTGTAGTACGTCATATGAATGTTTGCCCAGTGACAGAGAAAAACATTACTATTATTATGGTCAGTGTGTGTTTTGTCAAGAAACTGACTTTAGAAAAAAAATCATTAATAGTTACTCACATGCCAGAATGGCTCTAGAAAATTGAGTAGATGTGGACAACTAAGTGACAAAGGCAGAAGTACTGGGACACAGCTGACTAGTTTTCAAATATGTATTTTCCTGACTTTTCTAGTTTGAGCTATTTAAATCACATGTGGAATATATATGCATGGTTGAAAAAAACAGATGAACTTGTCATAGCCAGTAGCCTACAATTTGTCATTTCATGGCTGTTAGGACAATTACACCTTCCAAATTACTAGCTGCCAAAACTGTCCTTAAGATAATGGTGAAGGGTAGTGAGCTATGCGCACAGCATATCTTTGAACAAGAGGGTAAATTTCTAACTTTGTTCTGTAATACATGTACAGATCAATGCTGTTAAGCATAGTCCAGCCCAGCTGATATTGGTGAGATAGCAGAAGTGTTAAGTTCAGTGATAAAGGATAAACTCTAGATTAGTAATATGAAGTCAATATTTCTGAAATTTTTTTTAAAAAAAAAAAAAGGAAGTATAAAGGCCAGAAAATTGTATACAGTAAAGTATGGACAATATTCTAATAAAGACAAAATGCAAAATTATTTGGTCTTTCCTTGTCAAATGAAAGATGCTCAAAACAGTTGTACCTCAAGTCAGAAAGCAGGCAATGGTACTCAATTCAACCTTTCTGATTTTGTTTCTCGCAGGAGCAATCAATTCAAGAAAGCAGTGTTTTCAAGTTGTCAAGATCCACAGTGTTAACAATAGCTTATTCTTATTCAAAAATTAAAATCTTGGGAAGACGTCATTGTAAGTTTTGGAGTACACTTGAGAAATCTGACTATTGTAGAGACTGATAGTTACATTATATATATCCAACACAAAGGGTGCTGCATAACCTCCAGTTTGCTCCCGAGATAATGGATGGCTTACCGTAACCAGTTTCAATGTAAGATGTCACTCCAAGTGTTGTGGCTTATGAGTCACTTCAGTTATTTAATAGCCTCCTCTGTGCACACAGAGGCTAAGACATATGCCCTCTAGATTTCTAGTCTCTATCGCTTATCTTCTCATTACTTGTTTTTACACTTTCAGAAAAGAAACAAAAGTGAATTATTACCACATGTTTGTATTTGGGTTGGGGGTGGGGTGGGGATAGTGTAAATTTAGCTGTGGTAGCTAAGTTGTAGTAATTGCTAAGAATTACTTCTTTCGTTAAGTCCATCTAATAACATGTACATGATTGCATCATCATAAATTATGTGACTTCCAAGTACCTTGCTCTATGACATGTGCTTATTCTTTTCTTGGACAGTGGGTAGATATTGGCCTCGAAGCCCTCTAGTTAGATTTTTGTCCTTTGTAGTTTTTAGTCTTTAGGGTTGTATTTTTTACATTATGGTGTTCCCTGGATGTGTGTTATCTTAGTTGTTATCTTAAAGGACAACGAAAGGCAGAAATGTGAAAACTGCCTAATGACTTAAAGATGACATAGTTGCACATTAAAACAAATACTTGAATTTTTCTTGTAAATTCATCCATATGGTTAAACGAGGGAGAAGTTTGTGTTTTATTACACATTCACCTGTCAGAATAGTTAAACTTATATCAAAGAGAATGTTCCTACAAGTACCCAACACAATCAAACAGACAAAACAAAGTTTAGGAACTACTTCTGAAGATTTTAGTCCATGCTAGGAATAGAAGAGGTAGATATTATTATTATTTTCCAAATGGAACAAATTTTCCTTGTCTTCAAGAAGAGCTTTAGCAGATTAATAAATGAAAAAGAAAGATTCACTAAGGTCAAGTGTTTTTAACTCTTCATACTGCTCTGTTACCTGAGGCTTGCTGTCTCTCGTAACACTCCTGTAGGTAATGTAAGGAATATAGTCTGAATGACACTTCTGTCATGTGACTGTAAAATGGCTAGAAAATCTCACTGAATGAGAAGTTGTTGCTGTCCAGTGTTCAGTAGTGAACCAAAACATCTCTGCTAGGCTCTGCAGGGCTTTATGCCAGGTCTGTTAACAGCTTAACTCCAAAAAGATAAGACCTAAAGGGTCCGTGATGATAATGTTCAATTCTGTAAAAGGCTTCTGCAGAACAGAAAGACATAAAGCAACAGTTCTGGTTGTTGTTCAGAGAAACAATACAAACCTATGAGCAATACAACAAGTAATCAACTTACATTTCAAAGGGGATTTAGGATAAGCATGATACGAATTATAAAGAACATTCCCAAGATGATACAGAATTAGTAGCATATGTTGCCCAGGAAGGTCTTTGTCAGAAGCGTTAAGGAACAGGTTACAAATCTGTCAAGAATGACATGAGTATAATGGATGCTACATTGAAACAGATGGATAGATTAGGTGAATCTTCAGGATCCGTTTCAGCCAAATTTTCTGGGATTCTGTAATGCCCTTACTTGTTGTGACAGCTTCTCCATCGTAAAGTAAGTACACAGACTTTAGGATAGCAAAGGTGGTTCATGACAAGAAGTGGGAATTCAAATTAGTCGACTGACAAAAATTGTCCCATCTGCAGGTGGAAGACAAGGACAAAAGCTCTTTACTTTAGAATGTGCCCATGATATTTGACCCTGTATCTTAGAGCCATCTACCAGTTAGTGGAGCTTTATGATTCAAAAGTGTTGCCTCTACAAGGTAAAACAGCCATAATCTAATGCTGGACTTGGTCTGTCCAATGAATCATGTTCCCTGAGCTCTGGCTTTGCTCATAGGAAAACAAACCTGGATAAATACAATTTGTTTTATAAGAAATGATCATGAGTGAGAGAGATACACTGTGTTAGAATATGAATTATCTTCTATACAAGCTGTTTGCTTTCACTGAAAAGGTCAGCATTTGAAAGACAGGTAAACAATTTGTTTATGTTGCTGTTGCCTTTGAAGTACACAGTGGTGTAAAGCAAGTTCCCAGTTCTTGAGGCTAATTGCTACAAATGGGATTTGTTCATGCACAGCCTTCTGTGATTTTTACAAACAGTTCTTCCAGAGCCACAGTGTCACAAAGGGATGGGTCTTGTAAAGGATTGTATTTTTTGCCCCACATGCTGCTATAAACCAGAGTGTTCTGTATCGCTGAGAAGAAGATACAACACAGAAATACAGTGCTATTGTAAATTTAAAGTATATCTATATTTAATTAATACAGCACCCTCATTCCCTGTTTTTAATTTTTTTTTTATATATTTGAATTATCAGCATCCTAAATTCTTTGAACTAATTATGTACAAATGTACTAGGGAAGGAGAATATAGGATATATGATAGTACAGAGACACAATGCATGGCTTCCAGCATATATAGGAGATGGAAATAAATAGGACCTGAGGTCAATTTTGTGGCAGTTCCTCTGAAGGAAGGAGCCAGACTGGACAAAAGGTGTTTCTTAGTGGAGGAATTCTCATCTGTCCCTGTTGTCTCACATTATTCCACAGCCAAGACCTGTGCTTCACTGCATCCTTAGTTCTTGCAGAACCTGCTGCCATTCTCCTGTCAGCTTGATGGGAGCGATATGGAAGGTGCTGTTGGACTGCACAGAGCCACAGCTGCTGGTTCATGCACTGTGAATAAATCAGAAAGACCCAAATGTGCTCCTTGCTACTTTCTCCTCCATGTTTGAATATAAGATAGACAGATTATATGATCCTTATTACTTCAAGGGATTTTTTTTTTCATTTTCATATTTTTTTTTTATCCTGAATGTGAATTGTATAAAGTGCAACCTTTTGAAATCAAGCAATTCTCTTCTTTCATCATCAAAACCAAGTCACAGCATCCTGCCAAAGGTCAAAACACAATATCAATGTGATATTTTAAGTAAAGGGTTTCTTAAACTGCATGTTGTTTCCAGCTGATTTTTCTGTGTCATTTTAAGACCTAACAAAATCCCAATCTTCAATCCTTTTTATCACAACAGGAGCTTTGCTACATGTCCTTAGAAAGGAAGGTTCCAGCACAGGGCTGCCATTCAGATCAGTTCTCCTTTGACCGTTCTCACATCTCTCCAGTACTTCAGGATTCCTTGTTTTTTGCTTCCTTATAACCTGGCCATATTGAATGACTGACTTTAGGCCATGCCCTCTAGCTTTACTGATTGTTAAAAGTCTGCAGTCAAGTGAGAAACACATTGTTTTTCTGGCAGTATTTTAAAACAGCTGGTACAAGAAAAAATAGACCAAAAATAATTTAGAGATTGTGCCTGTGTCTGGGTTTGAAATTGGTTACTTCACACAATTGTAAACCATATATATTAGTATCAGCCTCTGTGTTTCAAAAAAAAAGTCCATGTCATGTTAGCATAGGAGAAGAAGGAAAAAGGAAAAAGAAGAAAGCAAAGGCTAAGGTGAAGGTGAAGGAGAAATTAAAAATGGAAGTAGAAAGGGCAAGAGAAAGGGAAAGAAAAAAGGGAAAAAAGTTAAAAGAAAGAAAGAAGAAAAGACAAAGAAAGGGGAAAGGGGAAAGAAAGAGGATGAGAAAAAGGAAAAGAAAAAGAAAAGGAAAAGGAAAAGGAAAAGGAAAAGGAAAAGGAAAAGGAAAAGGAGAAAAAGGAAAAGGAAAAAGAGAAAAAGAAAAAGAAAATACATCCTATTGTTTCTTCTGAGGAGGGATTACAGACCTATTGTAGGATATTGTTCCCCTATACAATTTTCCAGCTTGTTTCACAATGGACAAAGCCAAAGAGAGAACTGTGCCATAAAAACAATTCCTCTGCAATTTTTGGATAGTTGGATATGAGAGTAGACTGGATTATTTTATTTCTTGTTTTCTTTGTCCCTTTTTTTGAAACAGCTTGTACGCCTGCAACATTCTTAGAAAATTGTGCTATATGAGTGAGTTTTCTTTCCAGAGCAAAGGAAAGAACAGAAGACAGACTATACATACAAGTATATGACTACATGCAGATAGACTACCACCTGTCAGGTGCACCATCAGAGTCTGCTCCATTGTGATACAGAATAACTGAGTTTAAATCTCAGCTAAATTTCATTGTTTCTTCACCTATGTGCCTTTTGCTCTCTGACTTTCTAAGGCTGCAAGTACTTTACATTCCTGATTGCACTGTAGGTAGATACTACCTACTAGATTGCACTAGTAGGTAGATACTGGTTCCAAACTGACTATAAATTTTTCTGTCTGGAAAAACAACAACAAAACCAAACCAATGAGTTGGCTCAAGAGTAATAGGTCCAGAGAGTTTGAATTGACTTATCAAAGATAAGGAGGTTATCGAGAGAACTGAGAATGGGGTCAAACACACTTGTTTTTCCCAGCAGAACCCAGTAAATCCCAGCCTCTTGCTCTCCCCCTTGCATTAACAGATGACTTCAGAGGTACAGATGTATTCATTATGAGGTGTTGATACAATCTCTGTTCCCTGTGTAGCAATAAGGTACTCTTACTGCCTTTGGGCTTTGCAGTAAGATCCAAATTCCAGTTTAACACTGGTTGAAATTGTTTTGGATGTTGCATCTTAATACCAATAAATTAGAACCACTAAAGAGAATTTACCCTTTACTCAGGCAAAGTGAACCTGTGGAATCCTCTACCTCAGGCTATCAAGGTACTTATAGAGGCTGAACTTTAAAAGTCCTGTATAGTTTTATGGCATTTGAAATCTTCATAGTTACACGAGTTAATATATAAAAGCAACCTCCTTTCCTGTCATGGGACTTGAACAGATCACTTTATGTGTCAGCAAGGTTTTTCTATTTGCATGTCCTACTTCACTTAATTGGGTAGATATATCACAGGACATTTTCACCACTTTCAGCTGATGCTGATACATAAAATCTTGTTCATCTTCATAGACGGAAACTTACCTTTTCCCAATTTACTGTTCTGCTGTTTGAAATCAAGTTCTTCTGTGTTCCAATCATCAACACAAAAATTAACTACAGACAGTTCAGTAAAAAATAACAAGCAAATTTCATTTACAAAGAACCGTCCTTTAGACAACTTTGGCCTCTTACTTTCTTTTTCTTTTTTTAACTGCTTATTACATAAATACTTTAGCAAGTATTGTAGAAGCATCATACCTGGAATGTAATAGGTGTTATGCACAGAATGACTGCTCTTGTAGGGGAAATCATTGAACACGTATACATCAGGTCCAGGGAACATATTATTGAAGTAGCTCTTACATGATGTAGATCTGAGGAACTGCCAAACGTGATAGTTTACCTTTATGCCGATGTTTTGTTATGAACCAGGGAGCTCAGCTTTTCCTCTTGTCAACATATTTCTTTGGCACTAAATTGAATGATGGTTGAAGAGAGAGTTAGAAAATCTCAAGCTCTTTGGCTGCGAAAATGGAAAGTGAAAAAACTTTTTTATATGTTCAATGGTTTATATCTTTAAGGAGAAAAGAATTTGAATGCTGGACAGTTTCCTAGTGGTGCCTGATTTTTTGAATTCAACTTATTAATTGCCTGCTTGAGATAATTAAAGCATTTGTGCTCAAAATAATTGGTGTCATTGAAAATAAAGGGTTTAACCTTGGCAGTAGATTCAATCTGTCTGCTCCAATTCATTCCTGCAAAGACAAGAGGAATCATGTTTTTTTTTTTTCTCTCTCTCTTAAGTTTGCTAATAATTAGTTTAAACATTCAACAGATCAGCTGGGAAATGGATGTGTATAGTTCCTCATTGTTCTGCTTTATATGGCAGGACTAGAAGTGACGCTTTCTTTGAGGCTAGGGGTAGTCACAGTACTGCATTGGAAGAGCATAAGCATAAGAGATTAATTATATCATCTGATCACATTTTCCCTAAACCTGGATATTACAGATTTGAAAATTCAGCTAAATTGTATATTTTTAGATTTTGGCTCCATAGAACATGGGATAGAAGGCAATGAAGAAGGACAGACCAGTGATCTGAACTTCAGTCTGTTTTTTTGGAGGGAGAATGAGCTGTGGGGTTTTGTATGTCACTGAACGGCTAAGCTTGGAAGGAATCTCCAGAGCTCATCTAGTCCAAGTGGTCAAATGTATCGATTGTCATATAGAACAACTGAAATAGGATTAGATACCATACAAGAGATTTTACTGCTAGAAGTCCAAATATTGTAATGTCTACTCTGGCTCACAGATGGATGCCCAGAAACATATATTAAGCTATTACAGTCCCTGGGGGAAGATTTAGTACTCACAAAAATGAAAATTTAAAATCTAAATATCATAGAATGTAGAATGGTTTGCAGTGAAAGGGACCTTAAAGACCATGTAGTTCCAACCCCCCTGCCACGGCCAGTCTCTTTCAGTGTGGCCGTCCAGCCATTTTCTAATCCACTGAGTGGTCCATCCATCAAATCCATGTCTCTCCAATTTAGGGACAAGGATGTCGTGCAGGACAGTGTCAAATGCTTTGTACAAGTCCAGGGAGATGATGTCAGTTGCTCTTCCCTTATCCACCAATGCTGTAACACCGTTGTAGAAAGCCATCAAATTTTTCAGGCACAATTTGCCTTTAGTGAAGCCATGTTGGTTGTCACAATCACCTCCTTATTTCCCATGTGCCTTAGCAAGTTTTCCAGGAGGATCTGCTCCATGACCTTGCCAGGCACAGAGGTGAGACTGACCGGCCTGTAGTTCCCCATGTCTTCCTTTTTTTCTCTTTTTAAAAATGGGGGTTATGTTTCTCTTTTTCCAGTCAGTGGGAACTTCACCGGACTGCCAGGACTTCTCAAATATGATGGATAGTAGCTCAGCAACTTCATCTGCCTATTCCCTCAGGGTCCACAGATTCATCTCATTAAGTCCCAATGATTTGTGCACCTTCAGGTTCCTTAGACGTTTTTGAACCTGGTCTTCTCCTACAGCGGGTGGTTCCTCATTCTCCCAGTCCCTGCCTTTGCCTTCTGCAACTTGGGCGTTGTGGTTAGAGCACTTGCCAGTAAAAAAAGTGATGTGTTACAGTTTTGGTGCAAGGGTAATTGGCACTTATATAAAAAGCAATGACAATACAGTATTCCCTAGACTGCTGGTGTTACTGCATGATTATACATTATAAAAAAAAAGGATACGGGAGATGTATTTCACTGTGAAAAGATGGGGATACGATCCACATTGAAGGTGGTTTTTCTTCTACAAAGACCATGTAAACACAAGTTTTATTTTGATGGAGGAAAAATTATCTGGGCTTCTGACTATTGTCATCATATTTCCAAATCCAAAGTGATGTGAATTTTGCAAAAGCAAAATGCAAATATGTAGTTATAGCAAAAGAGCAAAGCTAAGGTCAGATTATCAGCTATTTTGAATTGCTACTTCATAAAAAAGGCATAAGCAATGCATAGGACAATGTGTGGAGACCAGGACATCCCAATGAGAGATCAAGAATCTCAGAGGCATTGATACCACTGAATGTTCTTCTAATGAACTTCTAATGAATCCCTAATGAATTTTTAACTGTTTGGTTTGGTTTTTTTTTCCACACTGACAGAGTTTCAGAAGGAGGAGAAAAGACTATTCTTCTATTTTTGGAATTTGGACAATGCTTTGTCCAGAAGTGCTATCAATTTTAGAGATATTTGAATCATCTTCAGGCATTAAAAGGGACTGAAACTGAGTCTTCCTTCTCAAACATTCAAGTCACAAAACATTGTATAAATTGCTCTAAACCCTCCCTCATGTAAAAGATGGATTTTTTTTTTCCTTACTGCATATCCTCCTGTACTAGGTAAGATTAGATACTGCTTACATTTTGGAAAGGAAGGACTTCATTTTTCCTTTACAAAAAAAAAAAAAAAAAANAAAAAAAAAAAAAGGGGGGAAAAAATAAAAAGAAATTAAAAAAAAAAATTAAAAGAAAAAGGTAATCCAGTTGAAACCCCCAGGCAAGACAGTTGTGAGATTTAAAAATTGTCCTTTCCTTCAGTGCTTCCACTGGCTAATGCTAGACAAATTCATATTTTAACACTGCCCCACATGACATCCTTTTCTCTAAATGGGAGAGATATGGATTTGATGAGTTTGAGTTGCAGTCAACAGCTCGATGTCCAAGTGGAGAACAGTGATGACTAATGTCCCTCAGGGTTTGCTACTGGGACCAGTGTTGTTTAACATCTTTGTTGGCAACATGGACAGTGGGATTGAGTGCACCCTCAGCAAATTTGCTGATGACCCCAAGCTGTGTGGTGCAGTCAACATGCTGGAGGGACCTGGACAGGCTTGAGAGACGAGCCTGTACAAACCTCATAAAGTTCAACAACGTCAAGTACAAGGTCCTGCATGTGAGTTGGGGCAATCCCAAGCACAAATACAGGCTGGGCGGAGAGTGGATTGAGAGCAGCCCTGAAGGAGACGGACTTCAGAGTGTTGGTTGATGAGCTCAACATGAACCAGCAATGTGCACTCACAACCCAGAAGGCCAACCATATCCTGGGATGCACCAAAAGATGCGTGGCCAGCAGGTTGAGGGAGGTGATTCTGCCCCTCTACTCCACTCTCGAGACCTCACCTGGAATACTGTGTCCAGCTCTGGGGCCCCTCACAGAAGAAAGACATGGACCTGTTAAAGCAAGTCCAGAGGAGGCCCACAAAGATGATCAGACGGCTGGAGTACCTTTCTTATGAAGACAGGCTGAGACAGTTGGTACTGTTGAGCCTGGAAAAGAGGAGGCTCAGGGGAGACCTTATAGCAGCCTTCCAGTACCTAAAGGGTGCCAGCAGGAAAGATGGGGAGGGACTCTTGATCAGGGAGTGTAGCAATAGCACAAGGGGTAATGTTTTTAAACTGGAAGAGAATAGATTTAGATTAGCTATTAGGCAGAAAGTGAGGATGGTGAGACACTGGAACAGGCTGCCCAGAGAAGTTGTGGATGACACAACCCTGGAGGTGTTCAAGTCCAGGTTGGATGGGGCTTTGAGCAACCTGGTCTAGTGGAAAGTGTCCCTGCCCCTGCCAGGGGGGTTGGAACTAGATGATCTTTAAGGTCCCTTCCAACTCTAAGCATTCTATTATTCTATGATTCTATAATTATCCAACCTGTGGAACTCATATGTGCTAACAGACCTACCAGATCCCTGATGAGCATATGAAGTTCCTCCCTTTGCTTACCAACAAATAGCAAGGGCTTTTATCTCCTTAGGTGGAACAGCCTATTTTTGATCTCTCAAGCTTCCTGGAATGATAACAACAACTCAAACAAGATGCTCCAGCTATTCCTTCCTGCTGCAAAAAATTCAGACTGCAGCTGAATGATAGCAGGAAATTTCCAGTGTTATTTCCCAACACTAAAGAGTCAAAATAAAAGTTGCATTGGCAACATTGAAAAAAAAAAAAAAAGAANGGAAAGGGAAAGGGAAAGGGAAAGGGAAAGGGAAAGGGAAAGGGAAAGGGAAAGGGAAAGGGAAAGGGAAAGGGAAAGGGAAAGGGAAAAGGGAGGGAGAGAAGGAAGGAAGGAAGGAAGGGAGGGAGAGAAGGAAGGAAGGAAGGAAGGAAGGAAGGAATGAAGGAAGGAAGGAAGGAAAGTATGTTTCTCAGAGTAGAATATTTTAATATGAAGATAAATATTTGTATGATTCCTCACACAATGGGTTAGAAATCTCAGCCATAAGAGTTCATTATGTACATTTAAACTGTAAATCTATCTCCATATGAAGGCACATACATGTTGTTTTTTTAGAACCCAGGACAACAGCCCATTTTCTAGAAAATCTACTGTAAGTGGAAACATACAATGGAAAGAGAATAAATGGGTTTAAATTACACTGGGGGTTGGAGGGGGAAAGGTCATGAACTCAATCTAGTCTTGCAAATGCAAAAAAAAAAACTTTTCAGAGCTTCATTTATCCTCAGAATTCATGAGATATGCCCAGCCTCATTAAAGTGAAGCAGTAGAACAGGAGTAAGGTGATATGTCACTATTCTTTCAACAAGATGGCACAAGCCAAGTAAAGCAGGTAGAAATACATTATTTAAAGTGAAGGAATTATCCCCTTTGCCTATTGCTTAGCATAATATAGATTAAAAAAATCTTTTAAAGCTTATATGTCTGTAAAGCCAGTTCTCACTAATCTCCATCAATGTCAGCTTCCACTCAAAAAAATTATACAGTTCATATTCAAATTCACATAGATATACATATGTATATACATATACACATATTTATGCATATACATATGTATGTATACACAAAATTATGCGTGACCCATCCTACCCACCTGCATCTTTCTTTGAGAAGTATTTAGTTTTATAAAATTTGTGGTAATGTTAAGGATTGTTTTTTATTTTTTTGGTGGGTTTATAAAATATAATATGTAAGGATACATTTCTTCATCTGTGCTACAGTCTTTCAATTTTCCTTCTCAGCAACATCTTTAAGTGCCTAAGATGATAGAATAATGGGAAAAGAGAATATTCTTTTCTCCTTCTTTAGAAGTGAATTCATGCCCATGGGATGTGCCAGATTTTAATGTTAGAAAACCAAGTCCTCTTATGCACTACACGTGCACTACAGATGCAATCTCAGCAAAGAGAGTGCTAAGTGCTCTGCCTGAGAAACTTAACTGTGCCCAAGAATGACCAGTGTTAAGGATAAGAGAGTGCTTGAGCCTCAGTGAGTTTCTTGGACATTGGGATTTTGGCATCATCAGAAATTCTGTCACTTCATGAAAACGGGCTGTTCATTTCAAATCAGAAGAAATAGCTGGATTTTCTACATTTCTGCACAAAACTGAAGTTCGTAAGCATTCCTTGCCATCCCGATCTTGTTTGAGCATTTGATATCCTCTAATAATTTTTTTATTTGTTTGATGTATTGGTGTATACATTGCCTTCCTAATTATATGAATTATTTATGAAGTCAGTTTCATATACTACTAATATTTGATTCATTCTAAAATGACAATAAAATAAATTTATTCTTTTGCATTGACATTTTTTTCATTTTTTCTTGCTGAAAATATACTCAAGATTGAGATGTCCTTTACTGTAATAAATGAATAATACATAAAAGTGAAAAGGATTTTTTAAATGAAAACATCTTCCTTTAATCCTTCTTTTGGCCAGCCACACAGCTGAGGTGACTGCATAGCAGCAACTGGAATGTGAAGGAGTTAAGATTAACACTGAAATACTACTTCACATCATTCACTTAACAGTTGCTAAGCATGGACCAGAAGCAATTAATACTAACAATAGTTTCAAACCAAGTAGTCAATTGGACCTTTATGCTCAGTTTTGTGGAAGTGCTGATCTGTCAAAGGACATGGTGGCTGATGCCTGTGGCATCCCTACGGCATCTCTAAAAAGAACATCCTGGATAGAGGTTTCTGCTTACACTGCAATAGCAAAAGCCCTGTGACGATCTTAATATTGCATTAAGCCCTAGCTAATGAACAGTGCTGAACGTACAGAACTGAACTATGCACATAGTACTTTTGGTTACCCCAAACTGTACATATGATAAGCCCTTCTCAGCCAAAGTGCACCATATGCAAAGAAATCTTATATCAGGCCAAGCCTGAATTCCACCTGGAAAGCAATTATATTCATAAAAATTGAAATAAAGACAAGATTTCTTCATTTTTTCACTTTGCAGGCTGTGTTGAATTAAGATTATAATGTAGAAGCAAAGAATGTATTACAAATTCATGGTGCTGTCCCAAACCATCTTAATACTCTGCTATCAATCTATAAACATCACTCCGTTTTACTTCAAGTTGCTAGAGGGAAAAGTAATGATAGTTGCTCAGTTTGCAGTGGGGTTTTGTCATCTAACGTACTGTTTGACTTAAAATATTAACATCAGAAGATGGCAGTTATGAACACCTATGGTATTTTCGTCCGTGTCTATCGACTGTCATGGTACTTGGAATAAGAGAACCAAGCAAACGTATTCATAAGAAAGTGTGAAAGTATATGTATACCTATACATGAGTTTGCACTGCCCAGAGTGTACACAGCACAAGTCCTTATCAACCAAAACAGATACCTGTGAGAAGAATGAGTGAAAATTCAATGGTATAGAAAAGACCATTGCTGTCCTGTGTGGTAAAAACTCCATCTCCATCTCCATCTCCATCTCCATCTCCATCTCCATCTCCATCTCCATCTCCATCTCCATCTCCATCTCCATATAGCTTCATATTCCAGCACAATCCATATTAGGAAAAGTTTGTTTAAAAGAACATTTTCAGAAAAAAAAAAAGTAAATATGGCTTTTTCTAAAACTGTCAAACTGTTTATAGACAGCTGTATAGAATGATATGTTAATAATCAACATCCAGCTGGTTCAGACAGTTACAGTGTTTAGAAGTTTTCATCACTGGAGACATACTATCAAAGCAAATTTCTTGCATTTTTGTCTTTGCATATGAATAAGGTTGTTTAGTTTTGGATTTTTATTTTTCTTTTTTTTTTACAGCCATAAAATATTGCAACTGTAGGAAAAGAAAGTGGGACTGTAAAGGTGGATGGCACAATCCTTAAGTAAACAAAATGCAACCTGGAGTTGCTCAGCAGCTTCCAGCATTCACTTTAAAAACTAGATGAAGCATTGTTCCTAAATAACAGGAGACATAGTTGAGTCTTTGGTCCAGAGAGGAAGCAATAACTGCCATCCTCCTTTCTTATGTTAATTCAGCTCTTCTGGCTATTCTCAGCATGGTATGGCATTCTGTCCTTTCCCTGCCCATCACTGGGATTTATGTGTGATTTTACTGTCTTCACCAGTGCCCTGTCTCCAGGAAGAGCAGACTGTCAATTAATCCATATTAGAAGCCAGTAGAAAAGTATAGATCAAGATTGGTACAAAGGACTCTCTAAAAAATACCAAAACTCATATCATTGCCCAAAACCTAGGTAAGAAAAGGCACTGTTCTCTGAAGTGATACATGAGTATCTGTCTCCACAGACAGGGGCAAAATGCACAGCCACAATTTTGGCCTTTAGAGCTTTACCAGCTGTGCGTGTATATTACTGGTTATGCATACACATGGCAATTATGTGCGCGGAGAAACTCCCCTCATAGGTTCTATAAATAATATTCTTTCAGACGGGATCACGCGCTGGTCTGATCACTGCACTTTTTAAATGGGCCATCCACAATTCCTGTTCTTAGCCATCTGCCTGGAAATTAGTTTACTTAGCGACATGGCCATGTCTGCAAAAGTACTGATCTTGTTACCCCTCCCACTGCCATTTTTCACGCATACCTACATGTGACAGATAGGAACCCTTGCCAAGCTGCGCAGGCATGTGACAAATCCTAAACAGGCATGCCATTAGTGTCTTCTGTCACTGCTCTAACATGAGGATTAACTGGTGCAGAAGGGGTTCTGCCAGCCTGCTACCTCAAGCTGAATTTCATCCACTAAACTTAATTACTGTATTTATATCGTTCTACAATTATACATTTTCATGTGCGTAACCTACAGAAAACCAAACAAAACAAAACCCAGGAATACCTAACCAAGATCCAAAAAAGCCTCATTTGGCAGAAGTGTTAATTATACACTTAAACAGATAATACAAAAAGAAATTTAATTTGGGAACCTCCCTCTCCCTCCCTGGCTCTGCTTCTGTGCAGTTTATTTCTGATATAGGTTATCACAAGATGCATTTTCAAAGGACAATACTTTAAAAATGTGTCAGCAGTGTCTATTGTTCTGTGCCACACAAAAGGAATTATGCATTTATTGTCTCTGGAACATCTTCTAGAAGCTGAGACCTGTCTTTTCACTCCTCTAAATTTGTACTTGCATTTTTGTGCTTCCAAATACATTGGTGGGGAATTCGCAGCTCAAATGATCTGATTTATAGTTGCCATCAAGCACCTTGAAGTGCAGATTTTCTTGTGACCACTGAAATGGAGGTACAAAGGAAGATCAGTCTTTCAAAAACTCATTCCTCAAATATGCTGTCAAGAAATACCAGGTAGAGGGGGAAAAAAAATGAGGACTACAAAATAAAATATAATGAAAGGTGCAGTACAGATCTGTAAAACTACATCAACATATTATGAATGCTTTGGTGAGGTGCCTTTTATCTTACTTCTTTGCACTCCCGCTTTTCCTTTTTATGAAAAGAAATCTCAGGGCCCCAACACTAAACTCTGAAAGCTAGTCCTTTATCAGGGTCTCTGATAAGCTCTTCTACAAGCTTTTAAGGAGTCTTGGTCTCAAAATACTGTGGCAAATGACAACAGTCAATTAAAATACAGCTTGAAATAAGAACTTGTATCCCTGCTGTAATATATTGCTTAATAATGTTACAGGATTATGGTGCTGACAAACTGTATGTCTGAGAAGATTTTAAACTTACTATGTTTTTTTAGAAATAAAAAAAGTAATTAGGACTTGATTTAAATAAGCTGAAAAAATTTTTGTGGCTCAACATATATATATTTACGTATTACAGATCTTGCTGAAAGCTCTCGAAATTCCTTTCAGCACATAGTACTTGCATGAATGATGGGGTGTTTTGTCCTTTCTGCTGCTTATTTTTTCTTCTTTTTCCTTGGCTTTGATTCCGAGGACAGCACGCTCTTTTCATCTTGCTAGAGATATGGCTCTGCATAAATCTCTCAGGAGATCTCACTCTACCCAAGCAATTTTATGGTAAAAAAAAGAATGCTTCCTTATGTCTGTATAATTTCAGTTGTGTAAATCAGTGCATTGACCTCAAAGCCAACCTGACTTCATTGTGGATCCCCCTTGTTCACAAAGTTTGGCTTGTGAATTATAGCAGCTGTAATATCTTCTGCCTCCATGTTACGCAGCAGTAGATTGCAATTTTTCAGGAAGTGTTTGCACATAAGCTTTTATTTTCCCTGTACAGATACAGTTTTAGAGAGAAAGAAAAAAAAAAACAAAGAAAGAAAAAAGAAAAAAATAAAAGAAGTTGTGAGGAAGAGTGAAAACTGAGACTTGTTGAGAAATATTTTCTTGATGACTTGCTTGAAGAAAATGATATCTGGTTTGGAAGCAGCTTTGCTAGTAAACTGAGAAGTCAGCTAAAGAATAAAATATGGCTATAAAGCTTCATGTAAATTACAGAAATGACAAAATAAAATGTCAGTATATGCTAATTATATGGTGTTGACCTAGTTTTGCTCTTGAATTGTTATATTGCCTAGTAATTAACTGCCTTATGACAAATTATTTGATTCATATTTTCAGCCAGGTCTGGATCCTACTAGGTACTGATTTCAATGAAGTCTTAAGGTACACACAGGAGTATGTCATACATTACTGAATGAACCTACAATGTTTTTTGTGCTGTCACTTGTTTCTGGAGTGTCCATGGAATTTATGGGGACATATGAACCTTTCAGTTGTGGGAGAATTTTGTTTAAAACATGGACCCACGACCTTAGCAAGAGAGCAAGACTGTTGCATCAAATACCTAGATATATCTAGAATCCATTTAAGGGTATTGCATTTTTTTTAATAGAACAAAATCTCAAATTAAATCATGTAGAGTATATATAAAATTCAAATTTCATTAGATCTCCAAGAAGAAATCACTTCCTATGAATTTAGTGCTTGAGTCTAATTTCTTTTTAGCCAATTATACAGCATCAAAGAAATGCATGGAATTTTTTGTAGACAGTCTGTTTTGCATAAACTTCATTTGATCATGACAGAGAAGATCTAGGATCACCATTCCTAACATGACACAAAAAGGTTGAAAACTTGATTCACAAAGAGTTTAAAAAAATGTTTTCCAAACAAAGACAGGAAATCTATTACCCTTCTTCTCATCACTTTTGGGGTTTTTTTTGTTGTGTGTTTTGGCTTTTGGGTGGTTTGTTGGTTTGTTTGTTTAAAGTGGGCTGATTCATTTCGGCTGCACCAATTCAGTGTATATTTTGTAATCTGTGTATACACAAAGTATGCAGAATGTTAATAGGCCACTAGCACAGGTCAGAAATACTTCTCTTTTACCTTGTGTATGGTAATCCATTTTCTAGATCTTACACAGAACGAAGCAGAACAGCTAGTCTAAGCTATTTAGAAATGAGTTAGTCATAAAGAAGAAAGAAAACCCTTAGACAACTGATAATTTTCCTTCATGCCCAGGATCTTTACCATTAAACGTAAATACTGTATTCTTCATTCTGACATACATAATGCATTTTTGTAAGGAAACCAGAGCTTAAACATTGTTAATTGCTGGAAGATTTGCAGGACATTTAAGTATGATATGTAGTGGTACCTGCTACAAAGAGAATAATATTATCCAATCAGTATGAAAATAAGTGTTGTATTCACAGATATGGAGAGCAGTTTTAATTCCATTTAAGAGTCATAGAAGTATGTGTCAGCCATTATAATTATTGCCACAGGTTGGAAGGTTGAAGAGACCAAAAACATGTTTATGGATTAGTAATCTCTTGTGGCCACAGGTGTCCAAAAGTGTTTCTTCTCTTTAGAAAAAAAAAAAAAAAAGCAGAGATGGGGAGAGGCGTGACAGGTTAAATCTCAGCAATTCATGCTTCAGTGTGGAGTTCCTAGCAAGGAACTGAGGGTGAGCCGCTGAAAAACTCCTGCCTGGCTACTGTAAATACTGTTTTGCAGCAGTGAAATCCTAATTAGTGTTTTTCTTTCATTTAACTGTTCCAGTGGGTAAGAGATGCCTTGTACCAATTTTTATCTTTTCACTCTCCATCTCCCCTCCCTGCCCTTTTTTCTTTTTTTTTTTTTTTTATTTTTGTACCTAAGATTTCCAGGGGGAACGGTGTCTATAAATTAAACTAACTGGTCACAGTGTTATATGATTATTGTCTAAGTGAAACAGATTTATCATCTTCACTTTTTCATTTCCTGTTCTACGATTTCTGTTAAATACGTATTACTCATGAACGACAAAAGGACTAACAGCACGAGAGGCTATTTCCCAGGGGGAGTAGGTACGTTTGGAGTGTGTTTATTACTGAGCTAATGCTCTTCACCAATAACTGATTGCACATTCTATTAGATTTTGTGCTCTGCTTTCTAAAAACTGTATATATTATCAGGTGGGGTTACACGTGTTAATCCACTGAGACCAATGAAAGCTACTGCCTCTCAACACCTCAGGACATTGTCGTTTTTCACCCTAGTCTCTCATCACCTCTCCCATCCTGCCCCCATGCTCGCATTTTGGCTTGGGTGAGAATGCCAAGTAGAAGCGTCCAGAAGTGCAGTTCCCTGTGTTGCAAATGTAAATTAGAGATCCATGGAGAATTTCGGCTCTCATAAAATCTCACTTTAAGGCACCCTGGGTTGAATTAATCGTTATTAGTGCATTGCAGTCTGCTTTAATTAATATAGTCCATTAACATATAATAAAAATTCAGAAATGTAATTGAAAATTGTCAAAAGAATCTGACTGATAATAAAAGACCTATGCCCGTGTGATATTTTCTGTTTTAAACACATAGGAACAACATTAAATATCATCTACACTGGGTACATATGCTTTCATCTGGAAGAGACCCCAGGTGAGCACTGCACACAGTTGCCACTAAGCTTCCTTCTCTTCCCAGCCCCCTTCCTCTGGGGTGTAGAAGCTGCTGCGTGATTTTGGAACACAGCGTGAGAAGCCTTCTGTCCTTCGGTATCTGATGTTATTTTTTTCTTCTTTCAATTTTCCTCTTTAGGAAATACAAATAGCGTAGTTTGACAGTGACTGCGATGACATGGGAGCGCTCAGAGTGTAAACAGCGTGTTTGGCTATTTGCAATGTCCTCTGATTACAGTGACTCATAAATGAAAATGATGTGCCTCTTTTTCACCTGTCACGAAGCCGTATCTCAGGAAATACACAGCATGGACTACAGGGCAGACTGGGAGTTCTGCATTCTGTTCTTGTCTCTTCTATTTGCCTGAATTCTGTGCATTTCAGTTGCCGTTTGCATAAAAAAGAGTACTGAAATTTAAGGTACGTCACTGCTGCTGCTGCCACTGTGGGGACATCCCTGCCCTAAATTTAAACTGATTTCAGCAAAACAGACCTGAGCGTGCTCAAGCACCTGCCTTGCTTCCAGTCTGAAGTCTGCTGCTGTGCTGTACTTTACAGCAGTTATACTGTATATAACATCTCAGTTAAAATCTGACATTCAGATGCCTTCAGGAGCTGCAGTCACATCTGGGCTGGGTGTTGCCAGTATCACCAACTTCAGACTCTGAACTGAGATGGTAAGTTAGAAACCTGTTTCTCAGGCTCCTTGGACTCTCAACTGAGATGGACAGACAGGTATAAAAGTGATTTAAAAAAAAGTGACTTCCAAATCTGACGGTAGTTAAACTCTTAAATAATCTGAGTTTTAGTCCTTGTGCTCAACAAAATAGAGCCAGGGACTGACCATTGGCTCTGAGGCCAGTTAGCACCAGCTGACTCATAATCCGTGCTGTTAATGTTGCCCCACACCAGCTAGTTGATGGCAGCTAGTTGGACCAGTCCAAAATAGATCAAGTGGTGGGTGTTAGCTCAGTCCACAGTGAAGCAGTGTGGGTCCAGCACTCAGCCTGGAAAGATTTTCTTTAACGGCACTGTCTTCATTAAATTTTGAATGTATCCAGGTCTACTCATCCCACTTACCCTGAGACATCTGACTGAAGGACCAAAGTTGCCTTGTTCAACTAGACTCCCTTCAGAATCAATGACAGAAACACACATGTCCAAAAGGCAATGCATCCCAACTAAGAAACTGATAAAGGCAATGTCCTGAGTCTAAAGTTAGGTAAAATGATTCCATTTCCTATTGCTGTCCATTTTCTCTAGAAGAGCCAAAAAATGCCTCTGTCTTTCACTAACGTGGCAGGATTTAAGCACCTAAATTCTTTCTTATTGACCTAAACTTTATACAGTGTGACCTGCTGTCTGACCTTTCCCTTAAATGGGGGTTTTAGCCAAATGGGTAAAAAAAATAGGTATAAAGTAAAAACTCTCTTTAAGTACTCTTATTGAAATCTGCATTTTCTAAAACCTTTTGCCAAATGATCTGCCACAATTTATCACTAACATTTAATATGTGTTTGAACACTAGGCTTAAAAAAAGGTCCATCTGACCATCCCCTAGTATCTGGCTATAACTTTTTTGCAAGGTTGGATCAAAGTTTATTAATAGACTTTATGGAAATGTAGGGAATAACAAAACATCAAGAAGGGAGGTCAGGTGTAATACCAATGAAGCTTCCTACGCAATGGATGGGGAAGTTTTGCTTGCTGGTTTGTCTATTTTTTAAATTTACAGAAAAAAAAACAAGCTATTTTTTTCTGTGGAATCAAGATGCCAGAAAATAAGGGCCAAATTACTCTTATAAGTAACAGATTACAATGTCCCCGCTTACTATAATCTTATCTCTTTAACCACTTACACAGTAATTGCTCGACAAAAGACTGACACTCTTCCCTATTTCCTGGTTGTGATCCTGCAGGATTGCAGCCATTAAAGAATCATCAAGCAGAAGAAGTGCAAAGTCTTTGTTGCCCATTTTTCAAGCACCTTTATTAAGGTTTCTCTTTTTTCATTTACTTGTAACACACAGTTTCTCCAGTAACGATGTGCTGGTACTTGATTTTGTTTCTGCTTGACAACAGGCTCGATTAATTTTTTTTTAAACGCCTTTTGGATTTAATTTCCTTCTCTTGGATTAGCAAATCAGACTGAGCAGAGTTGAAGAACAGCTGTCTATTCTTTTTCCACAATATTAATATATTTAAATTTTTGATTATAAAGGTTGGACATTTATAGCATCTGAGGCCATAGACAGGCAAAGTATTTTTAGTACTTGGACTTGAGTCAATCAAAATAAAGTTGGATACTTTGAAAATAAAGAAGCTTCAAGTAAAAATGTTGATCTCAAGCTGAAGAATTCTCTTCAGTGTGTTAGTTTCCAGATTCTCTGAGTTTTTATCCAATGTTTTTATCAACAATAAAATATCATCGTTCGTGTCTCATGAAACACATTCTTAACTGGACATTCTTAACGTGTCCATTTTCTCATGAACCACATTCTTAACTGCGTTTAGCTGACTTCATCTGCTTGTATAGATTTTGAATATTTTTTTTTTAAATAGCTCTCTTAATAAACAAACAAACAAACAAACATTATGGTTGCAGTGTACGTCCCTTGTTTTTTAATTGCCCAGAGTAAAATATTTGATCTTGTTCATCCAGGAAGAGCCTAAGGTATTCAGAAGAATGTTAATGTGTGTAACTGGTATATTAAGAGAGATGGTGAGGAAAGGGGCTTGAACACTTTGATTCATGAACTCTTCCAGCTGCAGCAAGGCATACCTGATACTGAGATGTAAGTCCTGGAATCAGAAGAAGAGCAGAGAGGGTGAAGTATTACTTATACAGGACAGACCTAATGTCCCGGAATGTGTGTGCATTTCACACTAGTCTGTTCCTATATTAAAAAAAAAAGGCTTGGGAGTAATATCTGGAGCTCTAGGGCTTTCTTCTTTCCACTTACTCTAACTCCCAACCAAGTATTAAGCCCCTTCTTGATGGCTTACAGTCATGGTCTGTGAGTGGTGTTCATGCGTATTTTTGGTTCGTACCTACCGCTAGAGCATCCCCAGTGTTTGAAGCAGTCCTGAGCCCAGAAGGGTCTGGGAACCAAATCTCTTCCTAAAGGCAAGCTGCTACTCAGTGTAAGCTTCAGCTGAGATTAGATCATCAGCAAGTTAGAAGCCGTGCTGTTCTCAGTTGGGACAACCATGGAGGTGAAATCTTGCCACGCCATTAATCACTCCTCTCTTAACTCTATAAGACGTGGCAACTCAAGACTGCTTAAGAGTTCTTGCAGAAACTTAGCATGAATAGATACAGACTTCTCTCCAAAAGGTGATTTTCTTAATTCTCCGCTTGATCTCAAGGATTGACCATAGCCCACAGCTGAAGGTTTGGAAGAGGGAACTGTTAGATTGAGGAAGGATTAATACAACTGTCATACAAAATCTACGTGCCCATAAATGTCATTTGATGGGAAGTGTGGGTGGTTAACTTCATATGCTAATATCAGGCAGCACAGGGTTATTCTTCCCCAGGTGCAGGACTTGTTATTTCCCTTTGTTGAACTTCACGAAATTCTTGTTTGCTGTTTCTCCAGCCTGTTGAGGTCTCTTTAAAAGATCACTCTAAAGGACAGCAAAACTGTCTGGTGTATCAACCGCTCCTTCCAAATTTCTGCTGCCTGTAAACTTGCTAAAGGTGCATTCGGTCCCATCATTCAGTGTATCACATACTCTGCAAAGTATCTGTGTTTTCCTGAGAACTGGACAAAAAGAGCTTTCATTACATGGAAATAAATCACTGTTTGAGTGACCTGTTATGGAGCTGAGCTGTAAACAGTATGCACAATCCAGTTTGTAACAGCAAAAGTCTCCTTGGTGGTTTTGACAAATCTTAGTAAAGCTGGGGATGTGCAAATTGAACTGCAGCACTTCCACAGACTTAGTTAAAACCCTCGATGGAGAGAATTTTCATGCTCTAGACCCTAATACTGCAATTAGACTTGTCTGTACAGACAGGAGTGACATTCACCTTCATTTTGCTTGAGGGGACAATGGAGGATTGCACAGTTCATTGTAATTTTTTATTAAAACAGATAAGAATGGACTCTAGGTTGTGACCCTTGTATTCAGTGAGACCTCCAAAAATCACTCAGCTGCAGAGATAACATTCAAGAATACCCTCGAGGCTGTGTATGCTCTATAGCAAGAGAACCAAAGAGCCCAGTGAAAATGCTAAACGAATATTTTTCCTGGCTTCGTCCAAATGTTATTGCTCTATGTACCTGTCTTGTAAGATCAGCTCTGAAAGTTTTGCAAGTAAAGTGGAATCTGGACATCTTGTTATACTGCTGGTAACAATAATAAATAATAGAAATATAATAGTACCAGGCTGTGAACTTTCCTCCAGTTATGTACTGTACAGACAGATCAAAGAACAAGCATTGAGAAATACTAAAACTAATGCCTCTACCTTAAGATGTTAACTACATTTTAATCTGAGCAGTCCTTTCTGGGGACAGTCAATATTTGGGTAGTTGTCTATAATGACAGATGTGAGCAATAAATGTTCATGAGGTCAAGCAATACTACATGGCATTTGTAGGTGCAGCAGTTACAGAATGAAGAACCTAGATGCACTTAAGGTTCAAGGTCCCATGGGCTGCCATGCAAAAATCTTGCACTCTAGAAAGAAATTGGAGACAGTAAATAGTAAATGGTGGTGAAAGAATTATGTTTCTTTTTCCTTCAGATAATCAAGAAAAATGAGACATTCTCCCTTCCACTAGGTAATGCCCTTTCCCTGCTTTAAAACAAACAAAAATCTGTGGATTTTTGGGTTTGTCCTTTTTTTCTCCCCAACCTTTTTTTTTTTTTTAATATCTGCTTCTCAGTTCTTTTTCTGGTCACCTGCTCGAACATTGACTTTGATCATTCTTCCATACATTGTCTGTACTTTGGCTTGTATCTGGGAAATGCATACTCCATGAAGTGCTAAGTAGCTCCTCTGCAGTGAAGGGAAGTTGAAGTTGACCAGCTGCATCAGGTACTCCCCTTCTCTCTCTTATCTCTCTCTGTCTCCTTCCTTTCCTCTCAAACCCCTATATCCACTCTGGTCTCCTATTCTCTGTATTTAGCACTGTTACATCTTCTGGATTCATGTTTCTCTCTTTTACCTTTCACTCTTTTTTCTTCCAGCTGCCTTCTGCCCCCTCCCCCCCCTCCCCCCCCCCCCCNAGCTCCTTCAGCCCATTTGGGTTATCAGTGAGACAGAACGCCCTGGAGTGCTGACTCAGCACCGCAGAGCAGGGGCTGCTTTGCACAAGCATTTAAACAACAGTGCTGACTGTGGCTGAAAAAAAAATCTGCATGAAAATTACACAATCCATGAAATTTATTACACCTGCAGTTTGCTAGTTGACTTCCTCGTTTGCATATGCTATTTTGGCTTCAAGTGACACAATATTTTAACACGTGTACTTCTACATATAAAAATCTATTCTGATCTAATTGAGATAATGTTCAATTACCTATGGTAAATGTCTATATGTGAAACATTAGTATTTCTGAACTTCATTTTTCTTTTAAATCATTTGGTTTTGGAAAGATCTTGCAGCGTCTCCAATGTGATGTTGTTAAGAACATTTGTATTAGAAAATTCTTCAGAACCCTTACTCCCTAAATCTTTCTTCTTTGTTGCTTTGATTTACAGCTTCTAAATAATTTGCAGAATGTAATTTGTAATTAAGTGCATTCTTACTCACATATGCAAATTCTAATGAATACTTGTCATGATTCTTCTATTTTTAATAACATTACTACTGCTATGCTGAAAATTCTTGAAGATCAGACCAATTTTTAATAGGTCAGTGTTCTTTTTATAATTACCTGACTCATTTATTTTGTTTGCCTTTGCATGAATATTACTTGTTTGCTTTATTTGATGGTGCTAGCAGCAGAGGAAGTAAACATCTCTGCAGGTTTGGTACAGAAAATAATTGCAAATTTTAACCTCTACAACACACTGTGGATATTCCATAAGAAGTGTGAATATTTATTTATTTTCAATGGGTAGGGACATTTTATTGAAGAGCAAAAACAATACAGCTATGCTTCTTATTTTTTCTACATCTATAAATGCCAGTAAAAAAAATGCTCAGTTAGAAATAGCAAATTATTTCAAATATTGTTTGCATGGTTTAGATACAGTCGTCTTCATATTTGGGTCTTAATCCAAGGCCTCTGTTTGTCCATAAAAAAACCCATCCCATCTGTTTTTAACTCAGCCCCAAATCAAAATTGAATCACATCTGATCAAAATCATATAAATTGATCCAGAATGAACATCATTAACTCATCTAGACCATCTTCCTTCCTCACGGGTGGGGTCAACTATACCTAAAACATCTGTTCTTGAAAAATCTTTTGTGATGGAGATCCAACAACTTCCTAGGCAATGTGTTCCAGTGCTTAACTGTTCTGGAATTTAGAAAACTTTTCCTACAGTCGAATCTATATCTCCCTAGCTATGATTTAAACTCATTGTTCTTTGGCCTATTCTCATATTTTAAAACTGTTATCAGGTCTCCCACAGTATTCTCTTTGCAGAAACAATCAATCTCAATCTTTCACTACAGATCATGTGTTTTTAGCTGTTTGATGATTCTTGCTGCCCCTCGCTCCCTCCTCCCCAGTTGTTTTTCAACTGGTTCATATCTTTCCTGACTTCCAGTGTGCCTCAGTAAACATAAGTTCTTTATGTGGAGCGTTGGACCCTCGTAAAACTGAAGGATACTTCACATATCTTTCATGCTGCTCTCCTCTTCATACGTCCTGGGATGCTATCTGGGTTTCTTTATACGAGTATGATTCTGCTCTGAAACACTAGGGCCACTTACTTCACCCTGCCTTGAAACTGTGGCATCATGTTGGAGAAAATATAAGATTCATTAAATGGAAAGTGCTAACTAGAGGCCAGTTTGTCTTTGCCTGAATTGAGTGAGACTGGAAAAACTGTTGACCGCACTGGAAGCACTTTTTTGTATGTTTTACCTAATTGTCCTATAGTGCAGTTGTAAAAAGTCCTTGGAGTGGAAGCCAGAATGTGAATTTTTTTTCCCAACCCTGTTGATTGTCCATTTTAACAATCTGAAGAATAATGTTCCCTTTTTCCTCTCATATTCTGTCACTTCTGTTCTTCTCTGGCCAAATGAAACTCATATACCTGATATGAAGCGCATTGACTCTTGAGCCAGCAGAAGCAGAAAAGACATACCACCACTTCAATCTAGCCTCTTCAAACAGCTGTATCCTTTATTCTAGGCCAGACAGCATAGGTTTGAACTCTTTCTGCCTAAAAAGGGCTGAAATACCTGTCTTTCATTCCTTCTACAAGGGGTACAATCACTAAACATTTACCTGAAAGGATGGCTGTTCCCTGGCTGTATAAAACCGCCTGGATGAAGCTGATCGATGCTGTTGCTATGTTAGGCAAGCTCTGAGTATGTCTAACAAATTAAGTGATGCCAGAAGGCCTTAGGTACAAAAGCGAACAATAAGGTACTTGGATAGAAAAAGTATCTTTGAAATAGGGGAAAGGAAGCTAGACATAGTGGTAGGACAACATTGAACACTTGAATAACAAATCTCATGAAAATACAGATATCTACAACAGATTAGCTGGCTGCTTATTACATTTAGGTATCTTCATTATGCCTTAGTTTTACATAAAGTACCCAACTCTATATTTGCACCTGGTCCTATATTAAAAATGCCGTATTACTGTTTCAAGGAAACACATTGAATTCTAAAAGGAGCAGATTAATTCTGGAAGCTTCTTTACAGGGAAAGAAACTTGGGATTCAAATCGCAGAGACAGGTATTTTTTCCTTAAGAGTTTTCTTCTGAACTCTAAAGAAATATAATATTTGCTAGAAGTGTCACAGGGGACCTGCCTCAATATGGTAGATTGAATTTGCTTACATAAGAAAAAGCCTTACCAAATTTTTAAGATGCATATAAGAATATTTTTTTTTTACTGGTAGATTTCAACTCCAGAAAGATTCCTATCATAGCTATAGTCCAAAATATATAGAAACACAGACAGATATGAATATTAGCCTTTGTGGCTCTTAATTGACTTTAGTAAAAAGAAGTTTGCTATCCATAGCTGCATGAGTCATCATCAAACAACTACCCACAGCTGCATTTGTTCACAATTATGCTGCATTAGTAATACATAGGACTCAAAACACTTTACTCAAGTAATAAGAGTCAATTCCTTCCATCTTTAGTTCAGGTGACTAACTTCCTCCTATTGAATATAATTGTATTTCTCAATGAAGATATTATTCAACAGAAAAAGGAGAAACAGTATCAAGTCTTTGATTAGTAGTTGGGTAAATTCCTTGGACACAGAAGTACTACACTAAATACCATTTTCTGTTTTGTAGACGTGGACTGAAACAGTGGAATCGGAAATCAACTGAAATTAATCATCATTCCAAATTAGCCTTCATGATTGTATCTGCAAAACTATGTGAATGTATTTCAAGTTGTATTTGACCTTGATTTTGATTTAACATACAAGGAATAGTTGGAATCAGTGGCAGTGTCTCTTTTTTTTTCTTTTTTTTTTTTTTTAGGAATAGGAAATTATATCTTCACTGCAGTGAATATGGAGGGTCAAAGCCTTAGCTGATGAGAATTAGATGCAATCAATGAGCTTTTATCCATATTCATCAGCTGAAGATCTAGACTAGAAATTTAAATTCTTGTTTCCCAGAATGTATTCATGCAAGTCAATTTATTTTGGCAGTGTAATCAATACCTCTGCAAATAAAAGATGTTTACCATAGCATAACCAACATACTCTGGAGGTCATTACAGTGATTTCATATTTGTGTTCATCCATTATTATGGGGTAATATTACAAGATTCACAATGATTTCATTCAGTCATTTTTAGCAAATTAAATTATTGCAGTGTGCTACAGTTAAGATGATCATGGGAGACTAGACCCTTAAGTTCTACCACTGACCTGGAACCTGGTGAGCTATTAATCTACAGTGTACTCCTGCAACATTTTCTTCTTCATTTTTCACAAATTACTTATTCATTTTTGCAGTAACTCAAAATTCTGCATGTAGTGATCATATATTTTCGCATTCTTGATCTTATCAAGCCTAATCTTTCTGAAACTGGTAACACTGACATTTTATTTGAGGTTGGTAAGAAACTTTCTCAATACTGTGGAAGTTCAATGCCTGAATTTGATGGGTTTAAAATAAACCTGTAAATTTTCATGTAAATTTGATCTGCTATGTAGCACTGCATGTGGCAATGCTGAACAGTTCATTGGAAACATCAGATATGAAATTTTACTTATTTTGATCTTGCATACTGAAGAAAGATCAATTACGTTACAGGTGATGGTCACTGAAATACAGTACCTTTCTACAAGAGGAAATGGATACCAAGGTTTGATGTGACTGGCTTGAACATTTAAGTAAGTTCTGAACTTCACTGAACTAGTCATATTTGAGTACTGTCTATAGGATGGCAATGAAATCTATCTCCCAGTTTCAGCTGTTACAAAAGGTAGTGGTTTACCATCTAAGAGAGATAGACTTCTGAAAAAAAGATCAGTCAAGATCCTTCTACTCCATCCATGTAGTTCCAGAAATTACTCTGCAAACACACTCAGCTCTATTAACTCTGTTACTGCATCTGTGCATTCATGTGGCACCTCTGGTCAGTCAGGACCTACGGCTGAGAGGTCCTTGTGTATACTTCGTAGGAAATGAAACACCGTATCATCAAGGCATCAGCTAGTGATAGCAAAACATTCAGTCATCCATTTAATAGCATGAAAGTCTCACTATGACTACTGAATTTTAACATGGGGAACTAAGCCAAAGTTTTGTTTGCAAGCAGTTGTGGTTTTTTGTAGAACTTCTCAAAACACTAGACAAAAAAGCAGATCATTTATAGGTGTACTTTTTAATTCTGTAAATTTGCAGCAGAGTATTGTATGTGGGGGAGAGAAACTGAGTAAATTACGTTTACTGATAGCTATTGTAAGCTAAGTGAGACTCAATATATTTCTCATATGAATTTCACCAGGAATATTCCACTGTGTATACTCTTGAGAGCATTACTGGTACTGTCAGCTAACATCTAATCTGACATTTGGCCTCAAAATATTTCACACAGAGGTCAGCAGCAGTTGCCTTTTTTTCTTTTACAATGTGAAGCTCATCATTGTTTAAGGCAGAAGTTATTAATTGTCGATTGAAGCATGATTTGTGTTACAGGCAGTGAGGGAGATGATTCAAGTGAAATAGCTCTGCTGGTCCAGGGCCAGTGCCTTCCAGTAGCCCAGGTGTCTCTGCACTGTACTCCTGGAATTAGAGTCAGGATATCCAAGATACCCAACCACATTGTACAAGGAAGTAGACATAAAACAGTATTTCCAGTAAAAGAAGAGATTAACAAACTGGAAAGATTCCAACAGAGGACCACTAAAATACGGGGGTGGTTAAGGGGCTGAAGCATATGATGCAGCAAGTGAAGCTGAGGAAGCTGGGTTTGTCCAGCATTAAGAAGAAGAATATAAGTGTGGGGATCTAATTGCTGGCTCCAAGGGTCTAATGGGAGAGTGTAGAGGTGATGCAGTGTGACCTTACGTCACAGTAGCCATATTCCTCATAGAAGTGCCTCACAAAAGGACAAGATGCAACAGACAGAAGTTGCTTCTAAGTTTCCCTGAATGTAAAGAAAAATCTTTTCACAATGAACACAGTCAGAGACCAGAACAGGATGCCCAGAAGGTCTAAGGAATCTCCATTCTTGCAGATGCTCAAAGCTCAACTGCACATGGCCCTTAGCAAGCTGACATTATATTAACCCTGCTTTGAGAAGAAAGTTTGCACCAAAAAACTACAAATGTCCATTCCAACCTAAAGCATTCTGCAGTTCTATAGTCCTTGCTATCTCAGGTCAGCACTGGTGCACCTGGGAAAAAAAGCCTTTCACAGTCACCTTATAGACTGTCAGGTCCAACATAGAAAAGGTTTTGAGAAAAGACAGCCCAAAAACAGAAAAAAAACCAGCTCTGAGAAAGAGCTGCCTCACCTTGGCAAAACACAAGACATTCCAGCTTCTCAAGAAAGGCCTGGGTGGAAAGGTTGGTAGAACTAACATCGGTGTTATGATGGATGTGGCCCTGCATGTGAACTAAATGATTTCCAGATTTACACAGCAAGATCTCAGAGATGAAGAGGAACTTTTGTCTTCAAAGTGCTCTATAATATGTTAGGCTCTTGAGTGAATAACAGTTCTTCCAACTGGATCAATACCAATGATTCGTAGGGAGGAAATGGGCTGATGTCCAGAAGAGGACAGTGCAAAGGATCACTAGCAAAATCAGAGACATGATCCCTGCAGATCCTCTGAACGTGGTCTGAGAGCAGGTTTGAGACAGGGAACCACAAGAGAAAAGGAAGACATATACAATTTAAAACTCCGCATTAAAGTAACGCTCAATAATGTGCACAAATGCAGGTAAGGTAGTCTCTGTACTTGCAATTGCATCACCGTTAGATGTACTAAATCAAGTTCAGCAAAAGAGCCAATGCTGATTTTTAACATGAGGTACCAGTAGCTTGATTGTTTTTCATCTGTTTTTGTTTCTATGCAGACTTATAAAAAGGAAATATTTCCACTCTTCTGGGAATTTCTACACTTCTGCCCTTCTTCTGGGAATGTGCTCAGACTTACAGATTTGTGGTTTCTTTCAAGCTTCTCCACTCTCTTAGGCGGAGAAGCTACATTCACCATTATTTCCTTTTTAAAGACTTTCAGTGTTTCTTACTAATAAGTTACTTATATGTCACCTGAAGCATTTAACACCAGCTGAACCGGTTTATTTTCATTTTAAGAGTGTGTCTGTTACTGTGTCAGTCATCCCTAAACAGTTCCTATTACTTGAAAAATTGTCAGTAATAGGTCATTTGAAATAGATCCTCAATATAGTTTATAATAGCTAGAATACACTGACAGAAGACAATACTGCTGCTGTTTCAGAGAATACATTTGAAGAACCTATTAGGCTGAAGATGATGATAAGATACTTTTAGTCATGGGACTATAACCATTCAAAATAGTAGCCACAAATGAGGGGGTCGTGTTTTGGCAATAGCAGTGAGAAGCAAGTAAGAGGTTTAACAGTGGTGGAAAGCACAGTGATGCACTTCAGAAGAGCTGGAGGAAGATTTAAGTAGGTGGGAACATCTTAATTTTTTTTTTCAGAGGAGGACAAGAGAAGGCATTGGGTATGGAAAAAAAAAGAGAAGAAAGGCAGAAAAGTTCAGTGTAAGAGATGGATTTATTCACCTACAAAATTTTGGTTTTCTCAAGTTAGATGTTCTCTTTGTCAGAAGTATAATTATTAAATGTTAACATAAGTTAACATGAAATATGTTGAGCTTCTTTCCATGTTGCCAGTATTACAAAGATGTCATTTTGCAGCAAGAAGCCCTCTTCCAGCAGTGTGGCTCTGAAAGAATAATTTTCAAATGCTTTTCAGAGTTTATGCCTGGTGAGCAAGGCTCTTTACCTTGTGAACTTTCACATTATTGTGCCGAGTGAAATGGATGCTCTTGTCCTTTCAGGACAGAGTTTCAGCCATAACACTTAATTTCTGACCTTTGTGGGTTTAACTTATACTCCATTCTGACCTTCAGAATACTGGCATTAATATATGCATTTGCATATTATAGATCCACAGCCTGCAACATCTACCCAAAATTAGAGTAAGTAGCTGCTAGGTATGCACAATGCTGTGTTTCTTGTGTTTCTTCTTTTTTTTTTTTCTTCTTTTTTTTTCCTTTTTTTTTCTTTTTTTCTTTTTTTTTTCTTTTTTTCTCCCCAACATCCATGTGATTTTTATTTTCACTCAGGAATACATGTATATCTTGGTAGATGTGTATGTGCTGTGGAACACCAGGATCCATAATGTGATATCAAAAGGAATACAATGTATAACACACAAGCTGAATAAGAAGACAATAAACATAAGAATTTTCATTCTTCTATTAGTTTAAAATAGGACTAATGATTTTATATTTTTTTAGACTACATTAAAAAAAAAAATCACTCTCAGACTAAAATCTTACTTCAAGTTTCAGCATGCTGTGAATTTTTATGGCCAAATTACAAGCCCCTGAATATAGGGGTTTATATAATGAAAATGCTGACAGACCCTTAACTGTAATAGCAAGAACAGACACTGCTATAACATAAAAAGAACCCTTATCCAGTAGAAGGGTGAATCTATAAATCATTGTTATGAAAAATAACTTTCTCCTTAGTTGTATTCAATCTGCAAATCATAAACTCATTTTTTTCTAGCAAAAATAGACTGGATTGGATTTTAATGTTTTTTTTCCTTGCTTCTCATCATTCTACATCTGTACTGACTCTTCCTTTCAATCATTTCCTTTGTGATTGCTCAGCTTCATGTTTCCTATATTTTGTTAGGCTAAAATGTAATATGCTTGAAGTTTATACTGGGAGTCCCATGCAGCTAGTCAGCTCAGAACCTGGCTTTCATCTTAAATGGGCAAAGCGAAAAGCCAGCAGAAAATGGAGGCAAAGGAGGAGAAGAGAAAAAGTCATTTGTATTTCTGAAGTGCCTAATGCTGTAAGAGTTACTCTGGAAGAGAATACCTCTCTCTTCAGATAAGTGCTGGCAGCTGTGCCATCTGCAGTACAGAATACCTGCTTCTAAAATATACAGTGATTCTGTGATATCTGTCTTTTATTTACTTACATAAGGTAAACTATACTTTCTTTTGCTGGATTCATTCTGCTTTCATTTACTCTGCTTGGCAGCTTACCTTGTGTACAAGCTGTCAAAATTTGACTAATGGGCTTCTGGGAGTCAGCTGGTCAGTAAATCTTTCCTTTCTCAAGCTCCCTTGGCTTTGTCGAACTGCTCTGTCATTATAGTAACCAATTGAATTAGAATTGTTTTTTTATTTGATGGATCATTCTCTATAACATAGACAAAAATTACAGCAGCAACATGGACTGCAGGTGTGTGGGGGGGAAGCTTAATTTATTTTTTATTCCTCCCATGAATAAAAGTCTTAGATTCCCCAGTATTATCTGAGAAATAGGAAAAAAAAAAACCAAACAACTACCTGTTTATGTGAGCAATAATTATATATTCTGTGTAAGGAGAAAACATTCTGCTGTGCACTGATGAAGACTGTTAGTCATTTCATCATGTTCTGCAGCATTGCTCCTCCTGACTGCACACAGTACTAATAAAACAAGTTAATGGAGTTTATTCTGTCACAAACACTACAATTTCAAAGTGCTGATTGCAGTCTATGGGAAATCAGTGTCTAATAGCCTCTTAAAGATGTACAGTAGGTTTAACATATTAGCCTACAGAAGACATACATTAAAGCACTCTAGTTAGATGTGTAAGAAGATATGGAGAAAAGGAACAACAACCTTCCACACTCTTGCTAATTCATAGACCATTTTATAATGGCAGGATCAGTACACAATGAGAGTCCCTCCATGTTTCCAGTATTTACAAATTCTCCAAATGATAGTTTGTCTGAAAGTCAAATTAGCTGGAATACAGAAATGAGAAATTCACATTTTATAAGATGCATTTAAACCAAATTGTACTGTTTAATAAGTAACTTGCAGCTTGGATTGATGTTGATAAAAATGTACAAACCAAATGCTGTTTCACAGGCTCTGAAATTGCATGTTATTCATACTAAAATATGAGGCTGATTATAAGATTCAATGGTAATCAGACTGAATTAATAGGAGCCCTTTAACAAACCTTCATTTCCTCAAGACTCATGACATTCCCTGTAAGCAGACATTGAGAAGACGTACTATTTCAGAAAATAGATTTCAATTGTTAGATGAAGATTGAGGCATATTGGTTCCGTTAATCAATAGAACTTCCTAATTTAAAATATTGTTTAACAGACGTGAAGGTTTACTACAGGATAATATGTTCTTCCACTGCTTCATTCTAATTCCCATTAAACTCTAAGAAAAGGGAAAAATAAAAAGACAATGTTTCGTTGTTCACTAGACTTTAGGATCAAAGAAATGCATTTCCATTATGGAACACTACAATTTTACTTCACTGACTCCTTATAAGAGACTCATCTATTTGGCTCATGGAATACTAATTAAAGCTAGGGGATCTCAGCAAAGCTGAGGCTTATTCAAATTTCTAAATTTGAAATTTTCTAACAGAGGCAGACACTAATGGGTCTGTCTTTGTATAAAATTTAAGTGCACAGAAACTAGCAGGAATGCAGTAACAGCATTGGAGACAAAGTTAATGATTTGAAAAAAACCAAAGCAGAATAGTTAGTTTACTACTGGCCTGGACTCACCATTAGCAGAATGTCCTTTGTTCTTGTTTGCAATGCTTTTTGTGGCTTGGTGAGAAATAGGGACAAAAGGGAGATGGCAGCAGCAACAGATGTGGATATAAAATGTGTACACTGTTAAACATATGGCCTTAGATTAGTACAAACAGAACAGAGATGGTAGGATTGCCTTTTCCATACCAGAATTTCTGTCACACACATGACGTCTAGCCAGCAAACCTCATTTGCAGCCAGTACACTGACAATCCCTAGGATACAATAAATGTTGTCTTAATGTTGCCTTAAACATCTTTGGCGCAGGCATGTATCTTCCTAATGTTTCCTTTTTTGCCCTTTCCTGTACTATTTTCAAGGTTAAGGAGATTTTATAAAGAGATGTAATCCTGTGTAGTCAAAAACGTTCTTGATCTCATTTCCATTGTTTCATTTTGCACAGTGTAAAGTCTGTGTTTGGATGAAATATATGTATTTTCAGAGCATCCAATTAATGATGTATTAAACACTGTATTTTTTCCAAAAGTTTTTAAAGTGCATAATATTCTTGAAGTCATTAATTTTTCTAAGTAATTCAGTGCTTAAAACCTGTTAAGTATTCCTTGTCTGCAATATTAATTACCAGTACGTTCTGCTAGTATATCGTGCCTAAGTCACTCTGCCTTGGTTATATTTAACATGCAATTCATATAAATTCTTCTCGTTATATATATTCCTGATTAAGTGGCTGATACTACCACCAGTAGATAAGTGGTATATTGATAATGGGGCATATTCTCCTCTTAGACGTATTGTTAAATCCTGAATAGGTCTACTGAAGTGCAGTTTACGGCATCATTCTGCAATGTAAATGTGCAACGTTGCATGTCTGAATGTAAAAGTAAGATCAACAAAGGGTATACAGAGATGTTTAGTACCTCCCTGACTGAAAGTTGCCATAGGGACTGAAAGGAGGATTACTCAAACCCTCTGTCAGAAGATGGCACAAGAGGTTAGTGCCCAGTTAGTATAGCAAGAACTGTGCTCAAAACCCCTGCCAATCTGATATGTCTATTGTTCATAATTTTATCCCTGCTTCAGCTTTTGTATCCCTGGAAACATTCGAGGTCAGGTTGGACGGGGATCTGAGCAAGCTGATCTAGTTGAAGATGTCCCTGCTTATTGCAGGGGTGTTAGACTAGATGACCTTTAAAGGTCTCTTCCAACCCAAACTTTTCTATGGTTCTATGATTCTATGAAGCCAGCAAGCAACAACTTCTGTTTAATACTGTTGGGCAATATTTAGGGCAGCTATTGAGCATAAGTACAGCATTAATCTCTAGTTTAAGTTCCACTGACTTCATTGGGGTGTAATTGTATGGTTATGAGGACAGTGTTTCCAGCGCTGTCCTACAAACACAGTCATGAGCTGCAGTCCTAGTGCTTTCCTTTTCTTCTGATAGATTTGATTCATCTTAAGCTTATGCTCACATAAACATGCTCTGCTATATAACCTGCAAGGACTTGCAAGATCTTTGTTTAGATATTTAAATTTAAGACAATAAAACTCGTGAGAGTTACAAGTACTGTAGAAAATACATGTATAGATCTTCCTGATACAGCTTGTAGTTATTGTGTCCCCCTTTCTAGATAGTGGTATGGTCTATTCTCTGTCACATTGTAAGGAAGCAAAAGAAGCATATCATAAAATAAGGATGTTCCTTTAGTTTTAGCTTGTCTACAACGTCAATCACATTTACATTATCTACTGGTTTTTGAGTTTTGTTGGTTCTATTAAGCATTGAGAGCAGTGATGCTAAGAACATGTAACTAAAATTTGAAGATAATAAAGTTATTAACTAATAACAATTATTTTTAGTAGTATGTTATTAAAATTCAGTAACAAAATGCTTGAAGATAAGGCATCATTTTACACCTTTGGATAATACTGTAGTTAGTTCTCAGTTTCCATCCACGCATCATAAATCTTCAGAAGCTATATTATCTAAAGGAGATGGGGAAGCAGTCAACCTACCAAATGTCTTTATGGGAGTGGCAAGGAAGAAGCCCCGACAGTTCTTTATCTGTTAATGGTTCTTCGACTCTTTGCTTTATAGTAGGTAAGATTTTTTTAATTCTTTTTCTTTCCTATGTTATGCAAGGATTTCCCTTGATACCTAGGTCCCTCAGATCCATCTTATCTCAATATGTAGATAATTCCTTCTTTCCTTCCTAAGAAAGCTATGAAAATGAGGTACTGGGGAGATGAAAGTCCCATCTGAGTCCTCAGATACTCTATACAACCCACTGCAGCACCTTTTATTTCGATATATCTGTAGGAATTTGTCACACATTACTGAAATCCTCTCAGGGGAAGTACAACAGCTGTTTAACAATACTTGGCATCAGGCTACAACGTATTAAGGCAGGAAGTGATGAGCCAAAACGTATCAAATTGAACTGCAGGGGCAAAGTAGGTATGCGAAATGCAAATCCTCAATCGGAATTTGGCCAATCCACCAGGACTAAAACTGCTACTCTTGCAAATAGTGCTGTGGAATTAAAACACAATTGTGGATATGCTGGATAGAAGTCTTACTAATCCCTTTGTTCAGGAACTTACTGAGAAATATTGACTGTGTAGATACCAGCCAATTTATTGAAGCTGTAGCCCTAGGGAGCTAATGCAAGTTGTAATGCATTATGATGTTCTGCTCTGTGGCATTAGTGCAAAATATATACCCAATGAAAGTCAATCTTAAATGCATTTTTCTAGCGTGATGAATCATACTCAGTATGTAAGACTTAGGATCTACTTCACATTTTTGAAATCTTTTTTTTCTTGAAAGTAAGAATTGTTTATGTCTCCAATGTTTTTTAAAATTTACAGACTTTTCAGATGTATTATGAAGTTTTATTAAAGTTTAAATTAAAGGCATTAAAATGTTGAGATAACTGAAGCAATAAGGCTTTTTGCACCAATATCAGCTTGGGATTCAAACCACGGCCTGAAGAGAGTTGGAGAATCATTTGTACTGAGAGATAAAGGAAGATGTTTCAAATGGGTAGAACTGCAGGAAGGCAGACTAACTCTAGCTGTGTTGTGGCTGAGCTAAGAAGTAGAAAGACTGGTAGCAGATGATCTGTAAGGGAGCAGATTTGTTAGAGAAAGTACTGAAAATTATGGTTTAAAATAAAATATAGAAAGAAGGACTAAACCAGGAGAGACGGTATGAGGTCAGTATTTCCTCTTCAAAATAGGAAGGCAGAAGAATTCTGAAATTGCTGGAACATGGGTGTTGCTGGAACCTATATTTGCAGTAGTCATTGCAAGAAGAGGGTGCTGACAAGTAAAGGCCAGATCAATCCATGGAGTTAAGTAAAGAGAAAATGGAAAGTTGAAAGTCAAAGATCAAAGGTGGCATTAGTTACAAAGTAGCTCTCTCTGAATTACTTCTGTTTGCCAGAAGGTCACAGGAGAAAATTAATTATATGACCAAAAATGTGATGAAAATACATGGAAGCCATATTCAGTTTTCAACAGAAAATGCTCTACATTCACAGATGAAGATTTATTTTTTTTAATTACAAGAAAGAAAATGATTCAACAGAATCAGACAATAGCTGGCAATAAAGTAATCACTGAAAGCGAAAGAAACGGAGTGAGAAGGATTCAGACAAGTAAATGTCTGCACGATTTGAAGATAAAAGGAGCATATTATGTAAAATTTAGTTTTTGCAGAGAATGTGCATTCTAATGTCAAGCAAAAACTTCTTAGGAATATGGGTCAACTAATTTCCATTGGATAAAAACACATCTAAAATGGGGTATTTCCTAAGGCTCACCAAACTGTTGTTTGTAGGCAGAATTTATTAAGGACTTTGCCATTCTCAATTAAAATAGAAAGGAAAAGCAAATATCACATCTAACCAACAAAAACAGCCAGCTGATAGCTTGCTTTTGCTTCTTCATGGTTGTAGAAAGTATAGAATTACATATGTTTTATACTTGTAAGTAAAGTCATCATACGTGATTCTTGATTTCAGTGTCTACTTTGTTCAAATGTTCTAAGATGCTTTTAAAAGTGTCATAAATTCATGAAAAGAAAGCTAAAATATTTCAAACTTTTTGAAAGGTACAATAGGAATTACTGTTGGTGTGTAATGAGCCTGTAAGAGTCATTGGATGTTGGTGACTACGACAGAAATTGGTGTATATTATAATCAAAACATTAGAATCAAAACTAGAGTGAAAAAAGAAAATCTCACTTTGGGCTGTGAAAGTACATGTTCAGTGCTACTATCCAGGGGAATTATTTGGCTATATTTGAAGCTCTCACGCAATGCTTAGCAATTCCTTTAAAATCACTTATACTATATTTTTGCTTAGTGCCTCTTCCAGGCCATCTGAAACTGATAATTGTTTGACCCTTAGAGGCAGAGAAAGTACTTCACAGGCAAGTGCAGAAGAATATCTGCTAGTGGCAGTCTCTCACAGAAAATGTGATAAGTGGCTGTGTCCACCAGTAGGGATTTGGAGGAGGAACGGACCAGAAAAACTGAGGTTGAGCATCCTAAGCACAACCGCCCAGCAGCATGAGGTGCAAGGCAGAGGGGAGAGGGAGAACCACTGAGACCCTGAGGAACCATGTGATAGTCTAAGTACTTTATAGCTGCAAAGGACAGAGCTCATAAGCTCTGATAATTTGGGCGTGTATACCTAGGTGCAGGTGAAAAAGGAAGATATAAGGAGTTGGAGAAATGCAGACAGCTCTATGGCAGCACTTGAAATTTATATTTGGGAGCTTGCTGGAGTGTGCAGTGCCCTCAACAGCAGCTCCTGGTAAGTGCTGATTCTTAATGGGAAGTACTGAAACAAGATCTTCCCAATCATTATCAGACATATTTCACCTTACAGACAAAGAATATTGGCTAAAGTACCCATTAAGTATCTGAGCTTTACAGTTCATTTGAGCTGTACAGACAAAAAATAATAAAAAAAAAACACCAATAAAAATGCTTGAGAATGACCTTATGCTTCTTTCTTTACAAAAGAAAAAACATATGCTGTGTAGATGAATTAGAAGATGGGACACCATGGACTGGAGTTTAACTAAAACCATTGATCTTTACAAATTACACTCATTTGACAATAGGGATCCATCAAAGTCCAATAGCACAATGCCAAAAAATCATTTTTTCTTTTTGTACTTTGTTCCTTTTATCTTTCCACCTCCTGTTTCTGATTATCTTCTCCATTTTATGGTGATGGCGCTAAATGCTAATGAGGTCATTCCTGGTCTTTTCCCAGTCAGCCTTTTTGGCACAATTATTTCTGGAGCTGAACAAACCGTGTGGGATAAATGAGATTAACACAGCAGGGGACATTTTCAGAGGTTCATATAAGAGCTTCCACTGATAGTTCACCTTGATGGTATAGGTTTATCTGCATTGCTAATTTGTGTGCTCGCACTTGCATGTGCGTACGTGTGTGTGTGTACTCTCTTTGGCAGCTCAGTCTCACAGAAGCTACAGTACTAGGGAGTGGCTTTCCCATTTGTCATAACTATGACAAGGATCTGTCTTTTTCCACCTTTCTTGAGATTATTTTTGTTGCTGGACTGTAGCAGTATAAGGAAGGCTGAGGAGTGATAGCCTCAGGAGAGCTGCAGAATGAAGAAGGGCCTCTATTAACATAGATACAGATTCTGTGAAGCTATATGAAGCAGTCACCAAAGATAAAATAAAAACAGCTAAAGGGAACCTCCGATGATCATGCAGAAGTGAATTTGGACTCAGAGTTTTTTGTTTGGTTTTAAGGTTTTTGCTTTGTTTCTGTTTGTTTGGTTGGTTTTTTTGGTGGCAGTGTGGATAGTACGATGCTAGTTTAAGAGAAAGTATGCAGATCGGGGTTCACTGATCAGAGGTTTAGTTAGTGTTTAAACAAAATCTTTCTCTTTTGTTTTCTTGGATCATGTTTTCTCTTTAACTTTTCGCTTCAGCTTAACTAATTCTTGCTTGGTGGGGTAGGGTTTGGTTTCCCCCCCTTTTTTTTCCCACAGGGTATCTCTGAACTAAGTTAACAAACACCCATTCACTTGTCTAAATCCTTAGCTGGGCTATAGTAACTTCGATGACCTCTTGTGAAATAGAGCCGACCAAAAACTTGCTTACCCTGTAACTGTGGTTTATCTGCCAGTTTCATGTCCAAAAGGAAGCTATGTATGGCTATATTATCTCACATCTGTTCGTTGCTGACCTCCTTTTGGTTCTGACCACTGAACTAGATAGACCTTGACTCTAATCCAATGTGACAGTCGAACTGTCCCTCTGTCTTGAAAGATTTTTGGCTGGTGCAGAGATTCTGTTGAAACTCTTACGTCATTCTCATGTCCAACTCCAGAGCAGGAGATAAAGGCAGAGAACCGTAACAACACAATAATATTCAACTGTAAAGTTTGCAACACAATAATGTTTAACTGTAAAGCTTGTTGGTAGATGCCACTGGTTTAATGCAACAGAGGGTTCCAAAAGGCGCATTTGCTCCCCCTCCCCCCAGAGATTCGGGAAGTATTTAAGACAAATATGCATACATACACCTTTTTCATTACAGCTAAATGCAACATAAAACAAAACAAATAAAGAAAAAGAAAACACCACCAAAACAACCACACAAAGCTAACACCAGCTGTGTAAATGTACTGATTAGCTCTCTAAATGGGGAAGCATAGAGATTTATTGTTGTGCTCTTAGCCATTAAACTAGGAAGTAGCTGCCTCATCTTCCCTAATTTGCAGCCAATTCCTGACTCAGGTTTTCCTCCCTTGATCAGTTCAGAGTCAGCAGAAGTGTTGTATGAATAGGGATGAAATATAAGCTGAGTAAGGACTCCATTCTTGAGCTACAGAGAGAGAGAGAGGGAGTGATTGTAGGATGGACAGTCTGCTATTCTTAATGGAAACAATTTATAACAGAAAATATTTTTGGAAACTTTTCTTTTAAGCTGTATCAACTTGACAGAATATTTAGCAATTTATCTACCCTCTTCTCTAACTAATTGGCTATAAAAAAAAATTGAACCCAGAGATTTTGTTGTGAGAGATATGACTTCTGGCTCCAGCTGCTGTAGAGTGCATCATACACCACTGGCAGGTGAAAAGGCAGCATGCATCAATGCCACCGCATGGTCAGCCTTAGAGACAAAGAGCCCTTATCTTTTCTTCCCTCAGTCAGAAAAGAGAAGAACATGACCTGAGGCCCACTTTCATTACCACAGATGTCAACATCAAATTCTCGTTGAAGCTAAAGGGGGCATAGCCAAACACTGCTTGAGCTCCTTTTACTTCTCTTTCCCCACACACACCTCCCCTTCTGAAGGCGCTCTTTTTACATGGTTTTCTGACATGTCATAGTTTCCCTGTCCCTGTTCCAGAGTATAGTTCCCACAACACAGAGGGAAGGAGGGCGAGAAGAGGGCAAGGCTGTCTTTTATTTCTGGAAGTTGATAGCACTTTCCTCCAAGGTAATGGAACACCATGAGGTGTGCTCTTGCATATTACTTCCTTTCCTAATTAAATTGAATGTGATAGCGAGAGCAGGTTGACATTGTTAAAGTAAATGATCCAGGGCTTTGGTAATGAAGACACATCCAGAGTGAAGTTTATTGTTTTAATTTTAATCTTGAACAACCCGAACACTATTGAGTAGGTTGTTCTAAAATATCCTGCAGTGCATTTTTCCTGTGAACTATATTTCAGCATGCTGCATACAAAATCATTTATAATAAGTTGATTTATGGATTGAAATGGCTTATTTATATGCAGTGTGAATTGATATAGAGTGTTTACTGAATTTTCTTCATAATAGCCTATCATTAGCCAGAATTCCCAGAGTGGGAGAAAAAAGGGTTAGACACTGGAGACTAAATAAAATGCTGTACTATGTCCCATCTGCTTGGATAGGACTCATTTTTATTAAATATGAATTTCAAAATTATTAATTTGATTTTTCTTGTCTCTTAGCCAGAAACTGGATTTGGAGGGAGGCACCCAATATATTAAAAAATAAGGAGTTTTAGCAAATATGAGTAACATGAAATATTCATTTATGCTGGAAAAAGACTTAAAAACCCTGCAAAACCAAAAACCATATACTTCTACAAAGTCATTGGTTACCTGTTTATTACACACTATATTTTACCTTTGGGACTTGAATCTCCTGTCAGTGCACTTCACTGTTTTAACACGAGTGTACCAATTCACTAGAATTATACAATCCAGCAGAACATAGAATCAAGCCTGATGCTCCTTCCAATACTAAGAAGCCATTTAATACCAGACAGTATGTCTGGCATACTACGTTTCTGCAGCAGAGCAGCTTTATTATGTACTGTTGCTTAACAACTGTTGCTTAACAACGGATGAGGGTAATCCTCAGTCTTCCATCACAGAGCCCTCCAAACTAGCATCAGTACTAACATCTACCTATCTGTAAGGATAGGTTGGAGAGGAGGAAATTAAAATGTGTGAGGAAGGCACTGCAAATATTCTTACCCTCTGCTAATCTATTTTCATCTCACATACCTCGAGCGTTCTCACCTTTAAGTGCCTAATGCATGCAGGGGCTTCACGAAAGATAATAAATATGAATAACAGTCTGTAGCACTCCCACCCTCATGGCTCACATTTCTAGCCACCTCTGTTCCTATTGCTTTTCCTTTCTTACTCATAGGATTTTTATTTATTGTGCTCAGAAGAGTTTATCACTCTAGTTACAGATTACTGCAATTCTGTTACTCAGTAATGACATCAGTAATGAGAATGATGTTAAAAATTCAGTCAAACAATAAATATGACAGCATAGCATCAGATTTTATTATGTATATGTGTGGCAATTGGAGGGTGATTTCAAAATGACAAAGTACTCAGGGTTTCAATAATACTTCCTGCAGCTGTGCTCTCCTTTAAGCTTTACTCTCCATTTAAGAGAGAAAAAAATCTAAATCTAAATCATACATTATAAACTCACAATTTAGCCATTTCAATATCAAGGGAAAGTTGAAAGCCAGTGCAGTCATGAATAAGCACTATGGAAAGCTTCAGACAACAACTACAATTTAAAAGTAACAGGAGGAAGAATGTTCCAAGGAAACAAAAAGATTTCAGAAATCTGGAAAACAACTTCAAATTGAGATTTACACATATAAAAATGTTAGCTAAGTTCTTAGCGGTTTCTCTTTCATAAAGGCGGTCTAATGGATTTATGACAATGTCTAAAAGGAGATTTAAGGTGGTATTCACAATGACTGATATAAACATATGGAGGCTGGCTACCCTAAACTCCTTTATTCAGAAAGGAAAGGTGTCCCCCATCAGGGAAAATCAAAGCAAAGCCAGGATTATGATTTTTCTCTAAATTCTGTTTAAATAAGCCTCTCTCTTTCAGTTGAGACATTTGAAGTTAATGTCTTTAGATCAGGGCTAGATTTCGTTTACTGAGTCCTACAACTGATATTCTTGTGTGTAGCATGCAAATATTTTCAGTATGTTTTGTGTCCTCTGTGTACACCTGAAAAATCAGACATGGGGACACCACGCTTTCAGAGTCTAAATTCAGGAGATGCTCAAGCCCAGACAATAAGTGATCTCTTCTGTGGACTTTCCCATAGCATAAGTATAGAACAACCCCTCCTGCCCTGTCCCCCCAGTTAAAATAAGCGCTAATGACCAATGCCAGCTACCTAAAGACATTCAGATTTTGATTCAGTCTCTTGAACCTCCATTTTTGCTTCAAATGCATTTTAGGAATGAAGTCTTTTGGGTTTCGGTTTGGTCTTTTTTAATGTACCGGTATTTTTGTACTACAGATTTTCTGCAGGATCAAGGGTAGGTCACCTCAGTCAAAATCTAAACACCTAAATTAACCCTCTTCATCTCTCTGTCCAGCTGTCTGTTTTATGGATCTGTTTATATTTGGAATATAGCTGCTCTTAAAAAGTTACTGAGAGCAGATTCATTCATGACAACAGACTGCTCAGGTTCCCTGTTAATGTTAGAAAGAGCAGCAAACATGTTGTCGCTATATGGACAGATGTCTTTTCATCAGCTCACTACTATAATCATCGTAATTTCTTAAGGTAATTTGTTATAGTACAATGCACTATCATGCAACACACTATGGAATATTCCAGTACGTTGCAGTCCGTATTTGTGCAGACACCTGCCATCTGAGTTGAGCCTGACTCATGCTGAGGTATCACCCACCTTCTCACATGGGAAGGTTGGAGCAGAAAACACACACGTGCAGGCAGACACAAGCACAAACACAAATCGCTCTTAAAAATCTAACATGCTTAACCCAATGGCAAAATAAAACTTAACACTTCATGTGTGATTGCTCAGTCACAGAAGTAAAACATGGTGAACAGCAAAGCTAAAAGCTATGCTCTTTCTCTACCAGAGGGAGAGGAACCAGGTGCAAATAAGCAGTAGTGTTTATCGTCCTTACCCAGGAATTCATATGACAGTCTTTTCTATCTTCCCATTACCTACTTTTTTTCACTTTCTATGGGATGTTTTCTTTATGTGTACATGCTCCTTCTTCTCTTTCTTATGCTCTAAACCTGATTCTACCTGCTCACAAGGCTGCATAGTCTTTCAGTGACCATTTGGGTGTTGTTTTATGCCCTTGATGCCTCTGCTGTCATCCTAAGCCTGTATTCCCAAAGCCTCTGCTATCAACCATTGCTTGCTACACTGGTCCTGCAAGCACTTCTGAAGATATTTAGCTTTTCCTGCGTAGTTTAATATCATTCATAGCTGTCAGCTGAATCATGGCTTGAAAGCGCACAATTCTGGGCATACTGACTTTATTGCATATTGAATAAAAATATTTCATAATGGGACAATCTCAGGTATATGCAGGTATGTTTTCAGAGTACTATGGGTATTCTGTGGGTATTATGCCACATTGCATGGGGCACAGCATGTGCACGGAATCCCTGTGAGTGAAACCCATTCAATATCCACAATGTGCTGTATTAGCTGTAGTGAAATGACAATTTGAACACAGGTGGTGTCCTGACTTTCTAACTGCGTACAGCTCTATGAAACCAGTGCTGCTGGCCTGTAGGAATACCAGAATGGGCTCTGGCAGGTATTGCACCCATGGATGAGGCTAGTCTAACTAATTTAGTTGTCTCTTTTAACATGCCCTAGAACTCTGGGGGCAGATAAAGTTTGCTTTCTAGATCTGTTTGAAGATTCATTTCCAGTTTGCATTTGGGATTGAATAACCTCATGCAGCAGCTCACATTGGGATCAACAAGCTAGAAAGCAAAAATTCAAAATTCAAAATTCATCCAGACATAGTCCTGAGCAGCCTGTTCTATTGGACCTACATTGAGCAGGAGGTTGGGCTGGAAATCTCTGTAGGTCCCTTCCAGCCTACACAATTCTGTGATTAGATGATCGCCTAAATTTCTTGCTGCATGAAAGATGAAAGTGAAGTCTAAAGAGAACCGCCTCCTTAATAAAAGTCCTCCTTCTTCCCATTAATTCCAGAAAGAGCATAAACATTTTTCCCATTGTAAACAGCTACTTAAGTATCATTGAACCTAGAACTGCCTGTGGGTGTAAAGGGATTCTTGATAAACTGCATGAATGCAGATGTCTCATTGGAAATGTCTTAAGTTCCATGAGATGCAAAGCTCACCTCCAGTCTACACGAGTTAGGTATAAACCACATTCATGCTAAAAACAGGGAGTCATTAGAAAATAATGGGTCCTCCTTTCATTCAGGATTTGATAGGCCAAGCTTTTTCCTGAGTGCCTGATGAGGTTTCAGTGTCAAATTTTGCTGTGTATTCCAGTGGGCAGAGTTGTCATTCAGAAAGCGGGAAATTGGTGTTGGAAGTAGCACTTAGTGTAGGAGAAACTGATCTCACCGTACAAGGGAGTAGAAGGCAGCAGTGGGAACCTAGGGTTATTGCCTCTGTTTACAGGAATGTTTTGTTTGCATTTTTTCAACAATGGAAGTCTGGTGAAAAATATTAAGAAGCTGGGTATGACTCTGCTGCTACATACATGACTGGAGGTAGCTCCCATTTCACCCGTGCTATGACTCCATGACTCAGCAAGCATCTGCAGAGAAGGCCAGGAAACAAACCCAAGCACTACAGTCCTGCTCACCCACACTGCTGAATTGTCAGCTCCCTCCCTGGCTTTGCTGTGGATCCCTGAAACCAGCTTTCTCTCTAGAATGAACCTTCAATGGGGAGCACAAACCTTGACCTGGTACAAGTCACCTGGCCTTGTGGACAGTGACTGATCTCTGGTCCTCTTTTCTTTAGCTGTATGGGCACAGCAACGGGGCCTCAAATTTAAGGGTAGGGACTAGAAGCATGCCTTAGCTAAAACCACCATTTTTGCCTGCTACACCAAAATATGACTCTCACAGCTTTGTGAAACTGAATACGCTTCAGTTCACCTCTTGTAGAACTGGAAAAAGCCCAAGGGATTCTGTCCAAATTTACAATGAATCTGGTCTCATGCCATCCCACGGTTTTGCAAACGAAAAGCCCAATTGACAAAATATAGGAAAAATAAATGTACAACCTAGCTTTCTAAGTCAGTCACTAGTATACCTATAATTAATTACCGGTTGAGATTTTAGTCTCCTGTGGCAACATTAAATCATTCATTATTTGCCTTCCTGATTTATGACTGATGGAGTTACAGTGTTATTATACACACTTGGATTTATACTTATTTTATTATATTAATATTATTTTAATTTGAGAGCAGCTTTTCCAATGTTTTTTTGTAGCATATATTTCTAGCTCTCCCGGATTAGTAATTTTAGCTAGGCACTATATCATATACGCCTTTTCTGAACTGAAACTTTATATTTTGATAGTGGAGGAGGGAAGATGTCAGGTATCAGAAAGCAGAGGTTACTCCATATCGTCTGCAGATTTGTGAAAATCATGTGATTATGCATAGCAAGAAAACAAAGGTTATAAAATGAGAAATATTAAGATATAACAAGGGTTGGTTTCATTATATGAGGAGTGTCACAACTATTGCTTTTTGGCTCTGCCCTCATGTACATGTGAAGTTGAATAGGTGTAAATCAGTCCATTTCTGTGTTAATTATTTAAATAATGTGATTTAAAGCTAAACTTTATGGGTAATTTTCTATAATTATATATATATGCAAACCACATTGAAACTGTTACACTGAACAATAACAATTAATAATCACTATCTGCATATTGTAAAACTCTGTCCACAAATGTTTCAAGGAAAAAAAAAGGCAAAAAAGAAGGAAAAAAAAAAACCCAAAAGGATTAAAAGCTTCCCAAATTTCATTGCATGGGCTCCTAAGCTTTGAAGTATGCTATTCAAAGAGGAGAGGCTTTTACACTAAAATCCACATTGTATGGGAGTTTGTGACACTGTAATTGTTTCAATTATGTATCCACAGTAACATTTTTTCACTTTAATAGGGTTTTGTGTTAATGCTCCTCAAAAGCCACATGTGCAATGTTGTTTAACTGTTTAAGGCATAACTGCATTAATTTATGATATTAAGATGAAGGTTATATAAAACTGATATAAAGACTTTCCCTGCAGCCTTACAGTACTTTGTTCTTTCATTTGAATTCTCTAATTATCACTACTGCTGTGTAAAATACTATCTTGAGAGTGAATTTTATAAAAAAAAATAATAAGATTCTTGAGAGTAGAATTTTCTGTCGCAATGGAAACGCAGGTAGCCGCTTAGCTCGGTACACAAGTGGGAGTAGAACCCAGCTCACACTCCCATTGATGCTTCTATACCTCAGAACTACCAGCATTGCTGTTGAACTTTACTAAAACTTTAGCACAATGTACACAGTTAAACTCTCATCTTCTTTACAAAGCACAATGTTCTTTTAACTATGTCAAGGGAAAAACAATAACAGGAGCTCCAGATGTAGTTGCTCTTGAAGGATAAACATCCTCTTGATAGAAATGATTGTGTACACACGAGGTAGAGATTTCTGGAGTATGAATGTTTTTGTACAGAGTCACTTTTCAGAATAGAATGGAACTCTGAAGTCCCATTACAGAATAGTTTGTTGAGAGAGAATATCTCTTATAAAAAAAAAAAAATTGATACAGTTAGACAAAACACATAATCTTTCAGAGTTGGTTCCAAAGCCGAGAATGCTTCTATATCAAAAGACTGATTTTTCTCAGCTGTAGCAGGTACTATCTCTCCCTGAAAGCCTTACTTCATTCATATGCCTCACTCTTCAGGGCTGTAACAACACCCATTAGATGAAAATATTCTTATTTAGGAATGTGTTCGAAATACGTGCTTGTTAAATATGCACATGCATCAATTACAGTCAATGACACTCAAACACTGCTAAATGTCAAGTACAGGTTTAAGTACTTTCCTCATCATTTCCTAAGGAATGGTTTAGGTCTTTGTGCTTGTGTCTGGCTTTCTGATTCCCTTGCTGTTCTTCAACTGTCCATTGTGTCATGGTACAGTGGTGATCCAGATGCTTGGGTTTTCCTCTTTCTCTGAAGTAGTGCCTTGTACTTCTAACCAGAGGAAAGTTACTGTATGCTGAAACAACCATGCAAACAAACAACAGTGCCTTTTTTTAAGATGAAAATTTCTATACAGAAGAGCAGTAACTTGGTTTGCTCCTTTCCTGTGGTGAGGCTGTCAAACTGGATAGAGCAGTGTTTTTAAATACTACCAATAGATTAAGGCAGTTTGAGTTAAGTCTCCCAGCAGTGCTCATTCCCTAGTCCAACACCGTAGGTTTTTTGTTGGTATTTTATATGTTATGCAACACACTGGCATTCCTCATTAACGTAAGAAGACTGAGAAGTTTACAGAGGTGCACTTGGTATTTCATATACCTGTGAGATTACAAAAGCCACTTATTTGATATATCTACCTTGCAGTTATTTACATAACAAAAAAGAAAAGTCATTCCAAAACAAGAGAAAAAGAGTTGTGTGATAGCTTAGTGACTGATTGCAGTCTCATTGAATGCAAGTAAGTGCCTATAAACAAAACTGCAACTGAGTAGTCTATTTTCTTTGTCTGTGCTGAGGACAAGGCGGAAAATCAACAGCAACTTAAATAACATCTTTTCAATTTCAATATCCTAATATACTGGTAACACAGGGAAGGTATTTTTAATATATACACTTTATATCATATATATGATCATTTACTTTTCCAAATTGTTTTTCTGACATTTGTTTCTTCCAAAAACTTCCTCAGATTGCTAAGCCTGGTTTCCAAAATGTGAACACAGGCATGTTTATTCAGCAGGCAAAAATGAGTTTGCAGTATATGCCTTGACATGCTCCAAGGTAATTTTGACTTGGGTAACAGTGACTTGCAATGGTATAGGCCTGCTGTGTTTGTTTTGCCCACCATCATCACCCACGTTGTTGAGCCTTTTGTGTTACTGGTGGCTAACAAAGCCCAGCTCTGACATGTCTGCATGTAATGCAATTGTCTGTCCTAACCGTTGTGTGAAATATAGATCTTTATAGTGGCCTTGTCAAATCATGGAGAGGCAAACAGCCCTTTACAAATTTTCATTCTACTTGTAGCCTGATTAGCTATGTCTTTAAGATAGACTTTTCTATGGATTTGTATATGTCTGCATAAGGAAATTCATAAGGAAAGGACTATACATGTGCATTGTCCCAAAAACGAATGGGGCCAAGGTAAAAGTCAAAGATAGAGATTGATGTCACACGTAGTAAATTAGAAGGAAATAGCAGTTGTCATATGTTACCATAAGCCTTCTGGTAGTGATCCTTTTCTGAAGTTTCTATCCACTTGGCCCTACTATGCTTCTTTCATTGTTTATTGTAAAACACTTCTATTTGGATAACTGCTCTATTTTTTTTCTAGAGGTAGGCAGTAAAATTCAACATTAAGAAATTTTATGGCCCAAGTGGCTAAAGAGCTATGGCTGATAGAATTATTGACCTAGAATTTATTTCTGAACTGGGGTCAGAAGAGATCTCTGCAGTTCCACCCAACCTTGTTTTGCTATGAGTATTATGACCATGTACTTGTACATTCATTATCATAAAGGTGGATCCAGTATTGACTTTCTGCCTTTCCTAAATAGAAGATTAAAGTGACTATTCTTCCTGTTTTGCTGGACCTCAGTTCTCACAGTACTAAGCCAACAACTTACAGTAACATTTTTTTTAAAAAAAGTCAGGTTTTGTATTTAATAATTTGGAAATACCCATTCAAAGAAGAAATGGGCTAGAGAAAATCTATGCTCAAGGCCTTAGGCATATAGCTATTGAGACATATGTGCCATATTTTTTGTTGCTAAATTTGTCTTTTTCATGTGTGTATATGTGTGTGCATGCATGTCTGAGTGAGATCGTAAGATAAGAAAGCTAATAAAAACCAAAAATCCCTTCTCTCTCAGTGAATTAATTTACTGCAGAAATCAAAGCTCTTTTCCTCACCAATGGATTGGTTATTGACAGACTTTGTTTTTGGTCTTCAAATACCGTGGTAAGAACCAAAACTTTCTATGTAGATGGATTGAACTTTACAGCTTAGAAGACATGGGAGAGACAGATAGGTTTTCTGAATTCCCCTTGCTCTGAGAACTAATTAAAAACTGTCCATCTTGATGTGACTTACTATGGTGTAAATTCATATTGTTTACAGAGTGAGCTGTATTGTATTTGGTGCAAAATCTTATTCTGTGGCACAGATGGGATCTATGAAATGCAGAATAATTTGGAAATTGTGTAACTGACAGTGAAAATTATATGCAGTTGTGTGAAAGAAACAAGAGACAGGAATAAGTGTCTGCTGATGCTGGTTTGGGTTTTTTTATGGAATTTTGTTTTTTCTTCCCCTGTGGTCTTGCTGTGACTATGGTTCTTAGGTTTTATTGTAGTACCTGTAGATAAAAAGAAAAATATATGCCTCTCATTGTAATGGTGCTCGCCTTCCAAACTTGGGTATTTTATTGCTCTTGAATTGACTTCTATTTTTGCTGTGGTGACACTTCAACATGAACATCACATCCCCGATTTCCATAAGCACAGATGGAATTCATCAGGGAGCCATAATTCCAATTCTTTCCCTCCTCCTCTCATTTTGAATGACAAGTGTAATAATAATGAGATCAGAAGAAGGCATAATCTTTAAAATTAGAGAAGGAATGGCTAAAGTGAATGGTTGTATTAGTGAACTAAGAAATTACATTTCCATCAAGACAAAATTAGACACTTTCAGAAAATGCTTGGACAAAGCTGAAAATCACATGAGCTTTTCAGAAGATTAGATGCAGCGAATGAGACAGGACATCATCTATGCACTGCAAAAATGATGTGCCCCAAGGCTATGATATTTAAGACAGGGAGGAGAGGAGAGTGCAGCCTTTTCTATCTGAGAGGAAAATGGGAATATTTTGTCCCCAGTTGCTATCACGGACGCAGCAGTACTTCAGAAAAGTCTTATCATGAGTAGATATTTGACGTATTGCATCTACCTCTGGCAGACACCAAGGCCTTTAGGTTTGTTTGTTCTTTATTATTACACTTCAGCACGAGTGGCAGAGGTTGTCACAGTGAGAAGTACATTTGAACCGAAATGAGCTACTTAGGAATCAACATCCAATTTTATATTCTTTGCTAATGCCAGGGCTAAACAGTTTCTACTTTAGAAGCCAAGGGCTATTCAGTTTGATGTTCCTCTAACAATTGTGAATGATGCTGGTTGCTTCCCTGAAGGTGGGAACACCTAAAAGAAGGCAAACAGACTCACCCTCTGGGAAGATACTTTCAAACACATCCCTTTTCCCATATGGACAATGTCAGCATTTACTTTAGAAGGATGGCTTCATGTAATGGGAGATAATACACTAAAACGAGGCAGGATGGAGGCCATTTTGTAAAGCTTCAATCTACACTCTATCTGCCAATCTTTGTAGATCATAATCAGCACATTACATCTGCTACTTATCGTCAACATGAAAAGAAGGTTGGAAAGCAAAATGATGCTTCCCATGCTGTGTTTTACTTTGGGGGTAGCTCTTTCCATGCCTGAATTTGGAATGCAAATAAAATTTGAACTTCTAAAATGTCCTGTTCGACTCACTGTCAGCTCCTGTTCCAAACCTGCTGAAATGTTTACGTTCTGCGTAACAAAGGGAATCCAGACAATTAATTTAAAATAAAATGGGATTTTCTTTATTTACCTAGCCATTAAAAAGTAAAATTGAGCCTAAGAAGATCGTCTAGATTTCCTCAGTTGTCAACTGGAAGGCAGAAATCTTTTAAATGGTCATCCACTCTATCCTGTGAGAGTGCTTAAGGTAAGTGAGGAAACTCACACTCTGGAGCTGGTTTTGTCTGTCCATCACCTTAGCTGGTTTTGCCTATTCTGTTGTGACAAACTCCATTCATGATCCATGTCTAATTCAGACTACAAGCTTCAGCTGCTGGTCTGCTTTAGGTCTCCGGTACTGTGGTTTCCTTTCCATGCTCATGGTTTTAAGGTGCTATTCAGCCTCCTCTGTCTGTCCTCCACCCTGCGAAAAACACACTTCAAGCATGTGGTTTTTGTTCAGTATTTATTTCAAATGGCATGAAATAAAAAAAATTGCAATTTAATTTTAATCAAAAATAACCCCAAATTAACATCTTTCTGTTAACAAATGACAAAAGAGTGGCTCTAAAACTACAAATAAAGAAAGAAATAGCTTCATTTTAGTCATAAAAATCTAGATGTAGCACTTCTATGTAAGAAATGGCTGATAAATGTTGCTTTGAGTTCAGTAGTCCAGGACTATCGCTGGATGAATAGTGAAATAAAGTATTATATTATTCAACCTTAAGTATGCCTAGACTCAGAATCTGAAACTTCAAACATACCAGTTCTATTTGAGTCTTAACAAAATTTGAGTTCTCAGCTAGCTGGTACTCACAGATCTTTCTTTTCTTTTTTTCTTTTCTTTTCCCTTTGTTTCTTTTTGAATTTTATTCCCCTGGTAATCATAAAAGCAGGGCAAGAATTACTTTCAAGGTAGAATCATTATTATTTGCATAGCATAGGCTTTCATTTAGTTAGAAATGCACATTTTTTTGTTACAATTCCCTTGAAAAATCAATGGCTTAAATTTAGGAGAAACAAAAAGTCTTGTGAAATTCCCAGTAGTTTTGTTCAGCCCAAAACTAAAATAAAACAAAACTAAAAAAAAAAAAAGATGTAAAGTTTTCATAAAACTCAAACACCTCACCATGGTATTGCCATCCTGCTGCTTAACCTATGAGAAGAATATTGCAGAACTGCTCCCCTTGCTGTGCCTGTGCTTTTGACCGTGTTTTCCCCCCAGTTTCATTTAAGTATTTAGGGTTAAAAAGCTGTCAGAGAAATGGATGCCTCGGGGGTCAGATACCACTCAGACAAATCTTTCACTCCCGTGTCTCCAAACTAAGTGTACTCCTAAGCCTGTCTCTACCATACGCACTCACCTGCTGAAATGTACCGTGCTCCACACAAAAATGAAGACTGTGAAAGACATGTTTCAAAACAATGTACAAAAAGTCTACTGCAAGCAAAAAGCAATCTTCCTGCTGGTTACTAAGCAGACGTCTTCTCACTCAATTTCGTAAGTGCTAAAATGCAAGGCCATATCCATGTTTGGGTCTTTCTCCAGGTATCATACGTCTTGAGTGATTCAGCTGGCACAGCGATAAATGAGCATCACCCGTCCCAAAATTCAGTGCTGAGGAAAAAATGAGGGAAACTTATGGGTTTAGGAAAGAGGGATTGGCAAAATGGGAGCTTTGGACCAGGAATAGAAGAGAATGTGTTATGTGGAGCAGGAGGCGTTTGAAAGTGAAAGCTGTGGGAGAGTTTTTTTGGCACTGCACAGCACCTTGCCTTCATTTGACATTTTGTTGCGTGACCACACAATTATGTGACTACACAAGCTACATCTGTGTTACTCATAAAAGAAAGCCAGGCATTGACCTATGACTTTGAAAACAGGTGTCATAGAGTAACAACATATTCACACTGTTTAACATTAACCCCCTCTGGAGTGAACTAGCAATGTGCAAACTGTGCAGGCTACGTCATGCTTAATGCTGGAGTTCCCTGAGACTCTCGTGAATCATAAGAGACATAATTATTTCAAGTTTTCTGAAGTAATGTGTGGGTCTACTACAGCTTACAAGTGGGGAGATTTTATAGGATGTAACTGAGGTTTAGTACTCCATGCAATATAGCATATGGGCGCTTGAGAATCTGGTCTTTTGAGTAGGTGTTTAACAAAGCGGGGTAGAGAAACTAACATCAGTGTACGTTATCTACACTGCCGTTTGGGAGCGGGATCCAATATGACCAGCCTCCCAAGAGAGTGGGAAGAAGGCTGCTCCTTGTTTGGAAGGATAATAGAAACTAGTCACGGTGAAAAGCGGATGGAGGATGAAAGGTCATAGCAGAAATAAAAATTCACTGTGAGCTTCTAAAATGGTGCTGTGATAAAATCATGCTAATATGGTTGTGAGGTAATGTTTGCTGCTAGGTGATTTTGAGTTTGAAAACCATGTAACCTTTATTCATATTCTCTTGCCCAGTATAAGACAAGTTGAGGCTAGACTCTTCCCACTGTATATATACACAGATAACCATGAGAAATATTTGAATTTCTGGAGAGCATATCATAGAAATGCTGTTGTTATTTGTATATTTTCTACCCATAAATCACTTTTTAATATCTTTTGATCAGGAACCATGAGTAATAACCCCCGAAGACCAAATTTTCATTGTCTTCTTTGAAAGTAGAATTTCATCAGAGGTTTTTACTGTTTGTGTAAAGCATCATTTTTATGCCTATGTACGATTACTACTAAAGGCAAAGAAGATTCTGACATTAAAACTGCAAAATGGTTTCTGAATGTTTAAGCAGTTTATCAGCAAGAATTTATCATTTTACTTTACATGTTGTCTTCTCATTTTACCTTAAAGATTTTGAAACCTTTTTTTTCTGACTCCCTGATTCTGGTGGTAACACAGTTTGAATTTTTTATTGATTATGGGGAAAGCAGGTAATGAGTAAGGAATTTTCCATCTTGAACAGACTGACCATTTGTAAATCCCACATCTATTTATTTTTGAGAATGTTAATGAGGAGAAAAAGAATGCCACAACTCGTTCTTTCTCACAAGGCATAACCATGTACCTGTTTTCTCCCATCTGCAGCTGTAGGATAAAATTTAAATGTTGTACCTGTGATATTCTTTTAGTTTAATAGCTGTTGCTAGAAAAAAGACATGCCTCATTTTTATGAATAACAATAAGCAATGTCTTTGAAAGGTAAAGAATAATACATTAGAACCATTTGGATATCTTAGCAGGATCGTGTATTTCTCTTCTTTTTCTTGTGAAGTAGAAGTTCAGTGGCTTTTCTTAGCTCCAAGGGCAGAAAGATGTTACTCTCAGTGGGGTTGAGCAAACATGCCTAGAGAACAGATAAATCCAGGGAGGAGTAAATCAACTTAGTGACAAGGAAGAAATGGGAGCAGAGAGAAGTATGTCTCTTAACCTCGCAGCATGGGAAAGGCATCTGTCTGAAGGACACAACAAAAATTAGTAGGATACAATCAGAGAGATGAGTAAATTATTGCTTAGTGCTACAAGGTCTCTTATAACGTCACATTCTTAATTTGACAACTGAGTTATAATTTACAGCAGGAATGAATTTGCCGATGGCAGATTTGGCTTGGGACGAGGGAATGCTTACTATATCACTACAAAATATCAAACCATCTGTTTCATATAGAGAGGCACAGATTGAGAAGAATGGATAGTTATCAATGTGAGCCAATATTCCTGTTCCTCATATTTTGAATCAGAATTGTACTAGTACTGTACATCTTAAAGTACATATACATACACACATATATATCATATATATATTGTACCTTTAAATCTCTTCTCTGTCAGTCTCTGTCTCACTTACAAACATACACACATACAAGCAGTTGAAAGTACAGCATCTACATGCAGTCATTTTCATATCAGAAACAGAAAAAAAATTCATCTTTGAGCTTAAGGCAGGCACCAGGATCAGATGGATTTTCAGCCAAATATTATAAAATATTTAAAGACATTTTATATCTTATCTTACTGAGTACTTATCACCACAACTCAAGAAAGAAGCTCTTCCAAATTGCATAGGATTTGCTGTTATTTCTTTATTAATAAAAAATAGCCATTTCTGATATGTGGTTCATAAATATCCTGTTACTGAATAAGATTTTAATATGCTTTGAGGAAAAAAAAGTATCAAAAGCTTTGGGCCTTAATGAAAACCACGTATTGTATCTCAGGAGGTTGCCCGAACAAGCAAAATGCAAAATACCAGATTAGAGAAAGTGGTTTAATTCATCCATACCAAGGTGGCTTTACTTTCAGCTGACACACTGCTGGGAATATTCACAGGCTGACAGAGATTGTAAGTTTTAGCAAGGTTTTATATAGCCAGATATATAGGTGGGTGGAAAAACAGTTCTTTTTGACTTAGAGATCCTCACCTATATGGAGTAAGATTATGCTGGCACCTGGGAATAGTGAAGCTAAACCCAAGGCCAACTCTGCTGAATAAAGTAAAACAAAATCAGAAACCTCTAATTCTTAGACCACTTGGTGGCTTAATACAAGTAAAATTAATATGAAGACTTATTAAAGTTATAATTAAGGATGAACTGGAAAAAGACTCTAAGACCCAGGGTCCGGGAACAAGTTTAGGAAATAAAGTATCAGGAGTTATTTGTATTTAGCTAGTTTGCAGAAATGACGGTGAGGACCACACTGTGATAATGTGAGGAATCCAGTTATGTATATATATGGGTACATCTAGAATCTGTTTAGACAAGACAAGCAAGGAAATACAGGCAGAGAAAGATCAAGTTACTCTTCCAAAATTACCCTCTATGTCTCGGGGTGCCTAGCTCAGTTAACAAAACAGTGATATCCAGTTTATCCATCCTAAAAATACAGGTGAATCACCAGAGAAGTCAAGCCTTACTCCAGTGCTGCTAAGAAGTTTTAATTCTAAAGGGACAGATATTCATTGCTTTCAACAGGGGAAAACGTCTTTCAGAAAGCTTCAGATCCCAGCATGTTTTCCCGCTTTGCCTACCAAGAACCAAGACCGTTCCCCTCCCCACAGCTGATGCCCCATTGCCCTTTCCTCCTCACCCCTTCTTCCGTCTCTCCCTTCCTCTCTGCACACACCAGATGTGAGCTCTGACCAGCAGGATGCCTTCCAGACTAACCAAGCATGCAAGGCAGGAGAGAGTGTGAAAGGATGGTGAGGGATGGGCCAAGAGGAGGGTGCAGGGAGCCTTGCCCCGCTGTTCGTCTCACACAAGAAGCAATACAAATTGCATCCATAGTGTGTGCTCCTGCTTCTTTTATGAACTGTGTTTTAGAGGGGTGGAAGAGAGCACCAGGTGCACTGACAGGGTCTGACTAAGCTGTCTGCGAGATGATGTTCATTGCACTTGTCTCTCATTTACCAGGAACTTAATGAAAGATTTTCCTTCCTGAACCACAACATTATCCAAGCTGCCCTTGATTTGATATTATTCTGTTCTACCTTCTAGACAAAACTGTGTCAGAAAAATACAGTGTGGCACAGTGCTTGTCAATATTTGTCACTGAATGAAATTCAGGAGGCCTATTTTCCCCAGAGGCAAAGATTTCTGGCTGTGAGTAATTATGGCCTGTTAACATGCTCTGTCTATTCCTAAGGTATTTTTGGAAGCATATGTCCCACCTCTTCACTTCTCTCAGAGAATATTTGTGCCAAGGCTTAAAATTCCAATCAGATAATCCTAAGAAAGCTACAGTAAGATAAACATTTTGAATACCAAATATGCAAGGCAAGTTTGGATTTGGAATAGGAAAAATGGAAATCACCAGTTTGATCCCAGTTTACCTTCCACCAACTAACACTGAATTAAAACAGATCAGATAATGTTCTGGAGAAAAGTTTCTAACAAATTTGTTCCAAAACAGCAGCACGAGATGAATCCCAAATGTCTTAGCTGTCTTTAAAAGAAATCTCTATGGATTTTTGAATCTCCTGTATTTGCAGGATCCAGCTTTTAGAAATCAAATTGTCAATGTTTTGTGTTTATATAAAACATTGCTAATCTCTCTGTCTTTGATACTTCTTATGAGATCTTATCTTAAGATGTATATATATATCTTTAGTCTGGAATAATGTAGTAATTATAATTTTGACCAATACTCTCAAAGACATCTTTGGCAAATCTAGGTTTGCCCAACACTGGAGTTGCCCCCAGCTGTCCTCCCTTCCTCCCTCCTGCTCTTTTCCCTGGCACATCAACTATTTCAGTTTCTGATCCAGTATTCAAGCTTGACTTACCAGTGAAAATGGGTTTGCTTTAACAGACTTCAGAAACAGAGGCTTAGGCACCGGTACCTAGGCATGCAGGGTGGAAATCTCTATAAGAAGAATGGATGAACTATGTTGAGGGCTTATCTGACAGGCTCCTGAGAGTTAAACCACATATCTTTGCTACCAACAATTTCCGCAGAAGGAAAACATGCAGATCCAAATGCTTGGTAAGGAAAAATAGTTTCTGAATGCTTTACAGGCAAAGATGAGATTGATTTTGCTTTGTTTACCAGTAAGGAAGCCAAGTCTACTGGAGAAAGCACTAAAATGAGTCATTCTTATTTCTCCTCTGCTTTACTCTCTGCTCTTCACTGACAGAGACTTGCAGTAAGACAGTGTTGTCTGTTTTCAAAACTTATACACAGTGAAGTAAGGAATTAGCAGAAAAACACAGTAAAGATTCTGACAGCTCAGTCTTTTTGAATTCATTCAGATAGTTCAGGCTTTTCTTTCAACAGTTATTTTGAAATAGTGTTGAAATAACATAATATTGTTCCAACCTTAGAGAGCCCCTAGGACTTAGAGACTGTTACAGCCAAAAATCTCAACCATTACTTCATTATCTATCATGAATGGTCCAGAAAGAGCCTAATCGTTGACTGCAATTGGAAGTAACGGTTTTAGCATAGTGCAGGAATATGCCCACACTGAAGTGTAATGCAATCTTTAATTTATTATCTCCGGCCTCGAAAATATTTGAAGCACAGTATCTGTGAGTTTTCAGGTGTTTCCAGTATTAAGTTAGATTCAGAAGAGATTTAAAACCTGTTGTAATTTTGGAAAACCAAAGCTTCTTGCTCTTTAATGTACTCCATACACCTTGGAAATGAATGCATTTGATTATAGTTTAGCCTGAAAAAATAGTGCAATAGGTCACTTTTAGAATTTCAGTTTCCCTGCTTACTTTTGGGGCAATTAAAACAGCTGTTTTCAGAGCAGCTCGAGTAGCAGTTGTTACTGCTTTAAATAAACTGCCTATGATGTATATAGATTGCTATCGGGTCTCAGCAGATATTATAATATCAGAAGATATTATAATGATAAATGAGACCTGATTACATTGCTTTTCAATGGCATTAATTTACATGTTTGTAGAAGTCTGTTGGGATTGGGTTTTATAGCTACTGTAATTTGTAGGCTTTTGACATTGCTTTGGGATAACTTGTCTAATTGGCTTTTTCTTTTCATCAGAATGGAGGATATTTTGAAGCTGACATCACTGTGGACATTATGCTATGAGGGGTTTCTTTGGATTGTTATATGCAGGATTTTTTCTTCTTGTTAGTCTTTTGTACTTGTCATTGAAACTTTTCTCTGAGCTGTAAAAGGCTTTCTTTTTACACAGTAAGAACATGATGGAAAAATGGAAAATGTGTCAAATAAAAATTCATGAAAGGACCACCTATATGGCAATCAGCTAAGAGGGGGGGAGAATTGCTTCCCCTGATAATTCTAAGGCAGATCATTCCAAAAAGACACATTAACCATGACAAAATGTGCTAAAAGAACAAAGCGTTCAATAATCTCTTCCGAATGCAATTTTTTCTGATGGCAATTTGTTTTTAGAAATTAACTTTTGGCACATACGAGATTACAATAGTGATATAGTCGGAGTTGAGGAGTTTTTGAATAATTAGAAAACTAACCAACCAGTGAGTCTAATCTCATATTTCTGGTGTGTTGAAGATTTCCATTGACTTGAAGAAGAGAATGCTCGAATATACATAGATCAGAAGTCCAGGGATAATATTAACTTTTTCCAAATGCAAAAAAATAAAAGAGAAACCATAGTAACCCCACAGAGAAATTTAAAGGTAGGTGGCATATTCATTTAAGGAAGCTTAGTTAATAATGTACAATTCATTAGGGGACATACAGCTGCTTTTCTTTTTGTGTCGGGGAGCAAAGAGTTTGTTTTGGAAACACTGGGAAGGGAATCCTGCCTCCTTGTGCACTGCCTTTTAAAGACAGTCATTGGGAGCCTTCCTTCTTCCCGCAGGGACTGATTGTTTGGAAGCCGAGTTCACTGTGGATATTATAGCTGTGGTTTCTTTGTCAAGTTAAGATTTTTTTTTGTTCTTGGTAGTTTCTTTACATTTGCTACTGAAACCTTATTTTTTTCCCCTGTGCAATTTCTGTGCAGCAATTGACTTTAATGCTGCTTCTTTTGCCCCATTTCCTGCCTGATAGAAGTATTAGCCATTGAATATTTGTCTCTAGCCTTATTCTGATTTACTACAGGAAATATAACCCAATACTTGTCATTCCCCAAAATCTTTTTTCTTTTCTTTTCTTCTTCTTCCTAAAGGTCCTCAATAGAATATTGCTAAAAAAGGTGCTATAGGCATTCACTAGGTCGTACTGGATAAAATTCCTCTTATGTCTGTATATGTGTAGATCTGTTGTCCTTGCACCGCCACACAGATAAAAATTAAGGTAGGATTTGGTCCAAAGACAGTAAGAAATGGCAAAGGATCGCCTGCAGAAGTGAGTATTGATTTAGCAAGATCAGTCACTAGAAAGCCAATGCGGAAAGTATACTAAGAATGCCTTTCATAACACATTTTCTTCTGTTGTCTGATCTGTGTTAGTACCTGATAAATTTTATATAACCACAGGGAACTCAGTCATTTCATATCAGCCCTTGAGAAGGGAGCTCATTGCTCTCCCAAAATTTAAATGTGGCCATCATTTCAGGCAAAAGAAGAGGAACCACTTAAGTTTAACCATACAGGTGACTTGGGTGCATTACTTCTTTTCCACGATAGTTATTTCTGGAAATGAGGGAATACGAATACGTGTCATGTGTCTTAATAACTGAGATAACTTCTTTGCTCTAATCACATTGAATGTCTTCAAAGAAAATGCTTATTTTCACATTTCTTCCAGTATTAATTCCAACCCAGAGGGAATGGATTATTCAGTTATCCAAGGGTCACATACCAGAAAGTTAAAATGAAGTTCTGACATATTTTTAACAGAATAAAAGCATCTGAATCCAGAGTTTATGCATTCTTTTTTGATATCTTCTTAGTGAGTGTCTAGTGTGCCAAAAAGTTCATGAAAGAAAATATGAGAGATCCATGCATTATGCTGGTCATATGAAATATGTGCTGTATAATTAATGTCAATTCATTGAGTTCTTTTATTTTAATGAGAGATGATTCAATCCCTTGTGATTTTCAAAAAGCTATAATTGAAAAATATAATACAGTAAGGATATTTTCAGAACACTTGTGTATATCTTGTTTTAAATCAGCATGTTGGCTGCTCCTATGTTGCTGTGTAAACTGAACTGCAGAGATGATTCAAAGGATAAAAGAGCTACTATACACATTCTTTATCTCTAAAAGTGGTTTTGGGGCTGGCTCTGAACTGGCTGGAAATATTCCCAACAAAAAATAGCCAGTGGAGACCAGCAAGTAGAATTTCCCTCAAGGTCTAGTTATCTGCAGTATGGCTAAATTCCTTGCCCAGTACCAACCTCCTGTTATTACCTGGTGGAGACATAGCCAGGTGACTTAAGTAATGGTCATCTGTAAGGCAGAATGAACTTCTGGCAGTATATCTCAGCCCATCCTGGGAATGAGGAAGTACTCCTAGGGAGGCTCTCCTAGGAGCATTCTGCTAGGTACAACACAGATCCAGATGTATTGTACAGTCATAATAAGAATACACGAACTTGATAAAGCACATGAATCAGAAGTGATTACTCACAAATAATAACTTGCAGAACACTTTTATGTCCCCAGCTCTCCAGTTTAGAAGATCTGTAAAGATCCTCTCTTATCTCCTCACCATGAAGTCAGAAAAAAACCCTGAAACATACCCAATTCACCAATGAAAATAAATTAAATCCATTCCTTCTTCTGGTACCTTTTTTCCAACAGCAAAACACAGACTTTCTTTACTGTTTTTCACCTCCATCCATCCCAATTCCAGTGGTATTACTGAGAGGATAGTCTGCAAACAGCTGTTTCTCCTAAATAGCACCACAAGACAGAAAAATTAGACAGCACCAAGCCTTCTTTCAACTTTGGTGTTCCAAGACTTTCATCCTAAAGTGGACCCTTTTCTCTGCCCGAACACAGTCCTTACTGTCATGTTTATTTTCTTTTAAAAAAGCTGGATTGGTTGAGTAGTCAAAGCATCCAAAAGAGATAATTTAGTCTGGGGAGCCAAATCATACAGACTGTGTTTATTTAGCCACTCCAGTGAACAGAAAGTGGCTTCCAGGAGGTAAGCTTTTCTGAAACAGCACAATTAGTGCATGAAAACTTGGCCTTGAACCATGTCTCAGGGTTAGAAGTAGTATTAACTGCTAAGTATTTATCTGCACTCTCTCTGTTTGGAATAGGAAGACAATATGCCAGCTGGTTCCCCATTTGCCCATTCCCTTCCTGTAACAAGGGTGTAGCAGTAGATAGATAAATTAATAGTGTAGTTAGCAAGGAGTCAAAAGCACAAATACAGGCTAGCGGAGAATGTATTGAGAACCGCCCTGAGGAGTAGGACTTGGGGGTGTTGGTTGATGAGAAGCTCAACATGAGCCAGCAATGTGCATTCGCAGACCAGAGAGCCAACCACATCCTGGGCTACATCAAAAGAAGTGTGGCTAGCAGGTCAAGGAAGGTGATTCTCCCCCTCTCCTCCACTCTTGTGAGACCCCACCTGCAATATTGCATCCAGCTCTGGGGCCCCCAACATAAGAAGGACATGGACCTGTTGGAGCAGGTCCAGAGGAGGGCCACAAAAATGATCAGAGGGCTGGAACACTTCTCCTGTGAAGACAGGCTGAGAAAGTTGGTGTTGTTCAGCCTGGAGAAGAGAAGGCTCCAGGGAGACCTTATAGCAGCCTTCCAGTACTTAAAGGGTGCCTACAGGAAAGATGGGGAGGGACTCTTGATCAGGGAGTGTAGCAATATGATGAGGGCTAACAGTTTTGAACTGAAAGAGGGTAGGTTTAGATTAGCTGTTAGGAAGAAATTCTTTACTGTGAGGGTGTTGAGACGCTGGAACAGGTAGCCCAGGGAAGGTGTGGATGTCACATCCATAGAAGCATTCAAGTCCATGTTGGATGGAGCTTTGAGCAACCTGGTCTAGTGGAAGGTGTCCCTGCCCATGGCAGGGGATTGGAACTAGATGATCTTTAAGGTCCCTTCAAACTCCAACCATTCTATATTTCTATGAAAAGCTCAAACCATTTCAGATAATGAACTGATGCATACGTTATAAAAGGGACAATGTATTAATCCAAATTACTTCAGAGGAGTTTGTACTTACTAAATTAACAGAGAAAGAGGAAGACAATCCTATACAGGCACAGTGATGCACAGTCAGCCTATACATTATTGAGACTTTGCCTTAAATGAGCACTACTCATGTGACTATCGGTCCATACCTACCTCAGGCATGAACATGAATCCTTATTGGTGCGGAGAGTTAACAATAAACATTGTAAAAAACTTAACTGGCTCGACTAGAAGACACTATGGATTTGTTTCAGCTGGTTACACACAGGAATCTAGTGTCAGTTGGCATTTTTGGCCACTTCATGCAGACAAGGCTTGATTCTGGATGATAGCCTCATATGAGTCTCTCAGATACTGTAGGGCACCTCAGATGTCTATGCCTAGGAAAGAAAATCAAGTACATAGCTTAAAAAAAACAAACACAACCTATTTCTCTGTGCTTACTTTATGTTCAAAACTCTCTATTTAGATCTCTCACTAGAAATGATCAGGCTTTCAGGCGCTGACTACCTACAGTTTTCTGTGAAAATGGTGTGGAAATACTAAGTACTACCGTAAGGTTTTTTAGAGGGACTCCCCATAAAAGCATTTAGATTAATTACCAAAGGGAATTCAAGTTGCTTCAGTTAAACATCAACCATACTTTCTTTATTTTATTAATATCTGAACTAAGATAGAACCCTCAAACTATTAATAAAAATACCGATGTTCTATTAATTCAACCATGCTGGAAACCATCACTCAAAGCCACTAATCCTCAAACAAAGCACTTAAATACTGTTGATTTTAATAAGGGTTTAGGCTCCATTTCAAAGTTCAGCTCATTCTTACTTTGTTAGAGGCAACCAAACTAAACATTTTTCAAAAATCAGACCCTAAAAAACAAAATTCAGCTGTCTTACCCCATTTACCTCAATAAGGTGTGTTCATTGCTTTTCCTCTTCCTACCCCCTTGCAATCTGTCCTTCAAGCACAATCTTTGCTTTAATGAGGTGCAAATTTTAAAGCCTAGTGGGACAACTTAAATGCTAATATTATTAAGCATGGGCAATTTTTCCTTCTTTTCATTCAGCCTCCCCCGCAAGGATATTAAACATGAAAAGCTATGTTAATGTAATGTAAAGTAGTATAGCTTGGCTGAGAAAGTTAGGGAAAGCAAAGTGTCTATTTTCTGTACCAACATTGTCAGCTATACTGCAAATCGTGTCTGTTTTATAGCAACATAAACATACATATGTTTTCCATATAAAATCATTTTTTCATAGCAAAACAAAATGAAAACATAAATGATATAAGCCTATAGCACACCATAATCACTTCTGGAAAGCTGTAGCTGTCCTTTGCCAGTCTTCAAGAGACTGAAGTTCTCTCCCATTTCCCAGGTGCATAGTCACTACTGAAATCTCCGGTAATAATAAAAAGAACTGAATAATGATGAGGGCTGGTTAAAATGGTTTTCTGGATTACCACCAGCATCCTTACTGGAATATTGAAATATCTGCTAACTGAAGGTTATTACAAAAAAAAAAAAAAGTTCAATTTTCTACAAAAAATGAAGTTTTCTACACCCACTGTCATGTCTAGAGTCAAAATATTCTGATGCAAATCTAAATGTTTTTTTCAAGGAAATAAGTTATTGGTGCCTCATGGAAGTTGTACTTCAGAAGCACCAATCTCTTTTTCCTCTCTGTGGGGAAAAAAAAACCCCAAATCAGATTGTGCTGCATTAGTAACTGTCCTGAAATCTGCACTTCTCCCACCAAAACGGAGAACTACATAAAGGAATCTAAATAGACATTTTAGTCTGTAAAGGGATAGAGGCTGTAGAACGTGAGTATTATGGGGTTTCATAATGGTATTTTGAATAAAAATATTTATGTGTTGAAGATAAATGTCTACATTTTGGGGGGTAAACTATAATAAATGTTGTTGTTTCAAATTTTTTTCTCTTATAAAGCCCATTTTTGTTCATAAAAAAGACATAATGGCTTTAAGCATCTGTTTTCCTATATGTTTTCAGAATTTGAAAGAGGGGCTGGGGACCCCAGTGGGAAAATAGGAATTTCTCATTTCCAAAAAAGGAAGCTTCCATTTCTAGCTCTGTAGAGAAATGTGATAATAGACTTTAAAATCACAGTGTGTTTGTGTATAAAAACTTGTTACTGATCCAGTACTGATTCTTCTACAGCTTTGGCCTCTAGCCCAATTGCTTCAGAGAAGTAATGCCAAATCTGTAAGGAGGAGGAAACATTTTTATCACAATTTGATTTAACAACAACAACAACAACAAAGAATCAGTTTAAAGCAATTTAAGGATTAAGAGTGTTGAAATAAAACTTGGGTTTGATGGGACATCAGAACATGAGCCAGTAAAAATACATACAAAATTAATTTATACAATTTAGTTAAATATTTAGTTCTGAAGTGCCTATGTATTTATTTCTATGTGAACATCAACATAATCCTGTACCCAGCTCTGTATTGTTTTAAGGATACAACATCTTAATAAATTCTAAGTTTTATATTTGTGTAAGTTAGCACTAGCTAGGCATTTAATCCCTGTTTTGAATGAATTCATTATAGGCTGATCTAAAATAAAGAATGCTCTTTTACAACATCCTGGCTAGAGGTGAATTTGCTCTTCCAATATTATTCCAACTAGGATTTAAGTCTACTTTGAATTTGGAGGGAAATTTCCTAATTGCAGGATTGTTTTATGTTATTTTTGGATAAAATCGGAAAAAAAAAGATTGTCAAATAAAATAAAATTGACGTGTTGAGAATTGTATTAAGCAAGCTCTAGGAAATGAAATAAATTCTGAGTCATCGAAAAATGGTGGATGATGGACATTTGACATTACACCCTCTGCTTAATGGAAGATTCCTTGAAAACTAATCTGTGGAAATCCTTAATTGTGGTCTGAGACCGCCCATTGTTAAGGATTTCGACAGGTCAGCTTTAGGAAGCAAACCATCCACACAAGCTTAATTTTTGTAAAAATGAATAGTTTAAGGAGTTACTGCATACTCAGTTGCTGATATAAGCCAGGATGTTGTCAGAGCATTTGACCTGGCTCAGAAACACTTGGTACATGCAGGCATATTTATTACCCCTTTGCAGTCAGGGTGGTTAAGAAATGATTAAGAATGTTTTAATCAATGAGTAATTCTTGCTACATCATCCTAAAGGTAAATAACCCTGAATTATAAAATTCATTTCACAAGTAGCAAAAATATCTTTTTCCTGAGCCAGTACCAAATTGCACTTAGAAATGCAGGAGCCTAACAGGATTTTGACCTCAGAAGTATCAGTGCACCAACAAATTCATGAAGCCTTCTGTTTCTATTCAGTATACACAAAGATGCTCAAACACAAGAGTGAAGGGTGTTAATTAAGGTCTTAATTTTTATGTATATAAGATACATGAGTGGTAGAAGATAAATTTTATTATGTGTGCATATGCCTAACCTCTGTTAACTGTTTATTAACTATCCATAAATGATTTATAAAAGGAAGCATTATATACAATCAATGATCACATTATTTCATTGATATATGTAACTGTGTTTCTTTCAAACTGTGTAAACCCCAATAGTGCTTCATCTGTGCAATAAAGAAGAGGTTACAAAGAACCAACACCTTCCAGGTAGGTTATAATGATCTATGTTTATGCAGAATGAAGGTCCTGTAGCTTACATGTCCTCAATGGCTCCCATAACAAACTTGTGTATCCATTTTACTGGAAGAATAAAAAAGAGAATGCAGCCTTGCAATGCCCCATTTTGGACGAATTAACATTTTGAAGGTTGGTGTACATATTTTTCACTTGCAGTCTAGGAACAGAACTCATTCAGGACCAAACCTCTTCAGAAATAGCAAATATGTCAACATTAGCACAGTATCAGCACTGTTTGAAGAATCTCACAAATCTAATCTTAACGTGATCATTTGATCTTCACACGATGCGTTTCAGGAAGTCATACTGGATCATAGCCAAACCTCAAACCAAACTTTCCAGAAAATCAGAGGACTTCAAATATTATGAAGCGCGCTTCAATCAGAGAGAAAGCTCAATACAGATCAGTAGCTCACCTGAGTGGTCGGAGACTGCCAGTTGCACAGATTATACAGAGGAGATCTTGGTTTTAGAGTGACATCATCTTCACTCTTTATTGATGAAGAATGTGTGCACCATCAAACATCGTATTGCCTGATGAGACTCTAATTCAAAGTAATCGACTTGAAAGGGAATGCAGCAGAGTGATAAAATACTAAGCCAGATTATTGATAATGCAAGTAAATAAATGAGTAAAAGTGTCAAAGTGTGATTTGTGAAATAAGGATTAGAGGTCCATTTGTGCGTGTCCTTTATCATTTAATCAGGCTCATCCTGACTATCCTGAAACTAGGTTCATATCATTACCCTACCATTGTAGTTAATCGTCCAGATGTTTTACCTATTTCACAGTGCTACGGGGCTTGGATTAATTTTATTTTAATGTATTATGGTTTCATACAGGTGAGCTGCTTTTTAGGAGATGATGTTACTTTCACTGCACAATATACCTTCGAGACTAGGGAAGAAGAGAAATTAGTACCTTGAAGGGTAGCACCGATGCATGCAGTGCTTCTGAAAACCTGTGATATTGCTAGTGCTGCCAAGATACAAGTTGCTCTGTATCAATAAGGATTAAGAGATTTGTTCATGGTATCACACTTACGCTTTAGACTCGCATTCAATATCAGAAATAAGTATGGAACTGGTAAAAGGTTGGCTTCTTAGAATATTTTTTTTTTTCCTTTTAATAGAGTCATAAAATCATAGAATGGTTTGAATTGAAAGGGACCTTTAAAGACCACCTAGTCCAACTCCCCTGCCATGGACAGGGACATCTTTCACTAGATCAGATTGCTCAAAGCCCTGCCCAACCTGACCTTAAACAGTTCCAATCATGGGGCATCCCCAACTCCTCTGGGAAATCTGTTCCAGTGTCTCACCACCCACATCATAAAAAAAAATAAATTCTTCCTTATGTTCAATCTAAACCTACACTCTTTCAGTTTAAAACTGTTGTCCCTTGTCCTGTCACTACATGCCTTGCTAAAATGTCTTCATCTTTCTTATAAGCCCCATTTATATATTGAAAGGTCGCTATACAGTCTCCCCAGAGCCGCCTTTTCTCCAGGCTTAACAACCACAGATATCTCAGCCTTTCTTCATAGGAGAGACATTCCAACCCTCTGATCTTTTCACGGCTGTCCTCTAAACCTGCTTTAACAGGTTCATATCGCCAGAACTGGATACAGTACTCCAGGTGGGACGTCACGAGAGCAGATCAGAGGGGGAAAATCACCTCCCTCAACCTCCTGGCAATGCTTCTTTTTATGCAGCCCACAATATTGTTGGCTTTCTGGGCACATTGCCAGCTCACATCCCATTTTTCATCCGTCATTATCCCCAAGTTGTTTCTTGCAGGGCTGCTTTTAATCCATTCATCCCCCAGTCTGTACTGGTACTGGACACTGTCCCGACCTAGGTGCAGGACCTTGCACTTGGCCTTGTAGAATTTCATGAGGTTCACATGGGCCCACTCTTCAAACCTGTCAAGGTCCTTCTGGATGGCATCCCTTTCCTTTAGAGAATCAGCTGCACTACTCAGCTTGGTGTCATCTGCAAACTTGCTTAAGGTGCACTCAATCTCACTGTCCATGTCATTGATGAACATATGAAATAGTATTGGTTCCAGTATGGACCCTTGAGTGACGTCATTCACTACTGGTTTCCACTTGGACATTGACACCACCGACACCGCCATCGACAATAACTCTTTGGACGTGGCCATCCAGCCATTTCCTTACCCATGTTTGTTGGTCAAATTCAAATCTCTTCAATTTAGTGGCAAGATTATTATGGTGGATCATATCAAAGGTCTTACAGACATCCATGTAGGTGATGTCTCTAGCTCTTCCCTTATCACCAGCCTCTCCATTGTAGAAGGGCATCAGATTAATCAGGCATGATTTGCCCTTGGTGAAGCCATGTTTTCTGTCTCTATACAACTCTCTGTCTTCCATATGTTTTGACATGTCTTCCAGGAGGATTTGCTCCATGATCTTACTGGTCACAGAGGTGAGACTGACTGACCAGTAGTTCCCAGGGTCCTTTTTTTCACCTTGTTAAAAATTGGGTATGATGTTTCCCTTTGCCCAGTCACTGGGGACTTTGCCTGACTGCCATGACTTCAAATATGATGGAGAGTGGCTTGACATCTACATCAGCCAATTTCCTCAGGACCCTGGATTGCAACTCACCAGGTCCCATGATCTTATGTATATTCAGGTCCCTCAGAAGATCTTGAACCTTATGTTCTCCTGCAATGGGAAATAATATAACAACCTCTTACTTGTAAGAAAAATAGCCTTTTAGGACAAACTTACCTTAAATATCATACCTGTAGTCTATCTTATTCATATTAATGCTTCTTAAATTTTATGCTATATAAAATTTGCCAAAATTTTGTCACTCTCAAATCAGGTGACTCTTAGTACCAAAGATCCCTTCAGGGTTTACAGGAAGCTGCATTTCTAGTAGCGAATTTAGCCAGTGAAGTCTTACAAGCTGCTGTTCTGCCATTGATTTATGTATAGACTGGAACAGGTCTTTGTCCTTAGTCACGTCAATGCACCTTATTAAATCCTTTAGCAGCTGCAAATGGTCTGATGTTTACCATAACACTACCTCTTTTCCTTCTTGTAAAGGTTACACCAAAAGTAGCGTTATGACTCCAACAATTACAATAAAAAACAACAGAAGTTCTGTGAATGTATATCATGAGGAAGAAAAATAACTGTTCTCACTAACCTCATATTTATGTTTTTGAAAGCTGAGGGAATCAATAACATTCAAACCCTGTGTTAGAACAGTAGAAGCAGTATTAGAACAATAGAAGAGGAAAATAGAGAAGGAAGCATGTGACACATACAGTTGCAAGTATCGTGAATTCCTGTCATCCCTTAGCAAGAAAAAAAAAAAAAAAAAAAAGAGAGAAAGAAAATTCACCAGATGTAGTAAGTCAATTTGAAAGTAAGAAACTTTTTTTTCTAAATTGCAGCTTGCAAGACTTATTGACTAAACTCAGTGTCAGAAGCAGAGAATAGCATCACTCAAGATCTCTTTTCCGGAAAGCATCCCTTTTCAAGAAAAGACTTAAACATGTGCTTAATGAGATGAAGGCAGATGCTTAAAGATAAATTTACGTGCATGCCTGAATCAGGGCCTACAAAATTATAAGGCAACAGGCCTGAAATATAAGCTGTTGAAATCCTGTCCTTTCCATCTGGAGATGAAAATACTTGTTGTCATATGCTCCATACTAGAGAGATGAGATGTTTTCCTGCTTGCTGAGAAATATAACTATGAAAAAAAAAATAATTCTTAGAGATAACAGATGTGCCAAATTCTGTTTTGTTTTTTTTTTTTATTTTGCTTCAAAGATGTCCAAGAGCAGTTTGGGAAGTTAAAATACAAACCATATGATTTTTTTTTCTTCAGTGACTAAATTTGATCTGCAAATTGCTACAACTTTTGGACATGCAAACACTTAGTGCTCTGGTGACAAAGTCCATAAAACATGTAGAATTCTTCTCTGGCTTGAATTAATAGAAAAAAAATGGCAAGAAACAGTCCACAAAAATATTGTAAATAGCACAAAGAGAGCTAGTATTTGACATTCATTTTCAGTAAATATTTTACTTTTAAAAGAATTGGTTTTCAAGAGTACTCATGTTAACTTTCAGATGTTTGCAGGAAATGCTTCAAGTGTGATAGAAACTAGGTAGGTTTCAACCTACCTGTATTTGTAGGGGGACACGTAATTCCATTTAGTGCTGTTTGTATTTTTTCTATGATTAATTTATTAACAATGACAGTGCATCTGGAATTAATAAAGGTATGTCAGGTGCATTTTCATTATAAAAGCCACATGTCAAGTCTGTCTGCTTCATCTTTTCTTAGTTTTAATGTTAAAGGACCCTTGACCTTTTGTGTTACATACACACAATAGCTGCGTGGTGAAGTTAGAACCCTCTACAGTATTTCATTATATCCATGTTATACCTTGCAGAATAATTTAAACTTATCATTCTTCTAGTTCTTATCCCTCTCTACCTGAGTCTTCTGAAAAAAAAATCCTTGCCATTTCCCTGAAACCTGCAGGTGAAAGGTTAACTCAGAGGAATCCCATTTATTATCTATTAAATGCAATAGGGAGTTTTTGTCACTGCATTTGCCTTTTAAGAGTGTTTCCCACTATATCTTACATTGCACTTAGGCACTTATGATCTTAAATCTTTATCACATCTCTGTGAACTCAGCTATTTCTCTTAGTGCAGAAAATTACTAATGATTTACTTAAACTGGAGACATCAGTCTTTTTCTCTTCATAATTAGTTAGGTCCAGAGAGATTTAAATGATTTCTTTTCTTGCTATTGTATATTTCCACAGGTTTCTCATTCTCTATATTTCCTGCCTTCTCTCTACTTATTTGAGCAAGATGACACACAGACTTTTACAGAAATACAAAGTGCCTGAGAGAAGCCATTCTCTTATTTGAAGGAGGTCTGGTATTGTCTGACCTATGAGCTCACTATTGGACTTCGAGACTATCTCAGGTAATGCTATTGTTCACTGAAGCAGATCCAGCTCTTGCAAATTACTAGTTGTCATATGTTTTCTCTTCCCCTTCAAGGACTGCTTCACAGGCTAAATGTCTAGTAATGAAAAGAAGAGGATAGTCTGTATTTAATAAATCTATTTTATAGCAAAACATACTGGGATCATGTGGTTTGTGGGCTTACCATTTGTACAGAATAATAATACTGTGTGGCCAAGCACATAGGTATAAAAATCTGCAGTTAAGAGTCCTGTAAGGGGCACAACAGAAATTCTCCCACTGTTAGGGGGTAGAAAGGGCTGGGAACTTAGTGTAGGGCAAATATAGTTAGTTACTTATTTTTTTACTCTTTTAGAGCACCCTGTGTTCAAAGTGAGGCAGTGTTTCTTTATGGCTGGTAATAAAACAGGAGAGAACTTGTCATAAATCAAGGCTGTGCAGCAGACTTGGTGAGGCAGCAAGACAAAGAAGAGTGGGCGGTGAGGTTACCATGTGAAAAGTAAATAAGGACACACTGTACACTATTTCTTTTTTCCCTTTAAAAATTCTTATTAGCTTGCCACCATTTTTCTTTATCTGCCTTGACTATTGAGATCATAAGCCTTTCAAGAAGGGTCCTACTGGTTTTATATTATGTAGTCCATAGTCCAGTAAGGCCATGCTGCGATCCATCAGTGTTATCAAACCGAACTTTATACATTATAAATACATAGTCAAGAGACAGCATAATATTTTTCCATTATATAACACACAAATACACATATGCTTATAACATAAATTTAAATATGTAAATTTATAAATATAGAAATAATACATTTAGATGTAATTATATGTTATATTATTAAGTATATGTATAAAATTTAAACAAGCATGCACACAAGTGCATGCACGCACACAAGTACATTCCTTATTTTTATGGAAATTAGTACATGTCTGCTTTTAGCATGCATCCACATGCCAGAAAATGACCCTTTAGTGGAGGAAAGAACAAATAAAATGGATTATTAAGGGGTTTGTCCCACTAATCGCATAACTTCTCCTTACGAAATACCAGTGATTCTTAATCTCTGTTGCTTTAAATTTCAGCTCCCACTATGTACCACAACTGAACTCCAGTTTTTATGTTTTCGCTGCTTTCTTTCTGTTTCTGCACCTGAGGGAAACTGAAGATTTCCTGCTGTTCTTACCAATAAAACAATAGGAAATAAAATTACAAGATCAGTTTGTTCGGGTTTTATAAGTTTTAGATAATATATTGCAACAGTCATTGTTGTATATTAAACAGGAAGACATCAATTATATTAATACTATTTCCCCTGGTGTGATAAAGGCATTCATGACAGCAATTATATTAATCCCCCACAGCAATGAGGTTCTGTGCTATAGTAAATCCCAGATGAGAATGACCATAAGACTCCATGTCATGTAATTTCATGTCATGAAGGTAACCCACCTGGTTCCCTAATGAATCATAGGTTTTGTTAGATTACTTTGTAAAAGCAGAACTGGAAGCTGAACCAATTGCAACTGTGTTGAAGATATGATGGAAACAACAAACATAATTGACATAGAGATACCCACAGCCTACCAGAGGATTTAGGTTTACAATTCCATATGCCACTCATTACCCAGGTTCAAAATAATGGCCTAGATTTATCCCTCTAATTGTAAGCCCTTACCTTAGGGTAGAAAATTGCACCTATTTGGCAATACACAAGGTTACCTAATCACTGTTTTTCTATGTTACTTCTTTCCCATAATTCCAGTTGTGTATGCCTCATCCTTATCTTTTAGTCTGCTGGTAGGTGAGTTAAATAGGTTCTTAATATTAAGAGTGATGAAACTGAGAGTTGAGATGTATGTTCATCTCACTAGGGGTAGGATCTCAACTTATGGTGCTCAGTGGCAACAGATTCAGCTAGTTGCCTCACTTGATGGTCAAGGTGAATCCCTTTCTCTTGATGAATCATAATGGGAATTTAAGAAACCTACCTGCATCACATGCAAACCCCCACCATTAAGAACCTACAGCTACAGCTGAATTCTCTCCTACTTTACAGCTTAATTCAATTACCTGAACACAGGCATCTCGTGCCATTTGAGTTATTTCAAATTAACACAATTGTCCTCCCGTTGCCAGTCCAGAGAGGTGTAAATCTCCCATAGAACTAATATTATAATAATTTCATTTTTGGACTTTCTGGATCCTATGTGGTGTCAAGACAAAAACTGCCACCCAGTTGTCCATCTGGGGAAATCTGAATCTCTCATTTGCCCCTCAGAGGAGCACAGACTCTCATTAAAACAGTAGAGGAAGCTAGATAACTGCAGTAGTAGGCATTTTATGGAAAAAAAAAAATATGTGAAAAATCACAGAATCATAGAATTGTCTAGGTTGGAAGGGACACCATTGAGCCTAACCATTAACCTAATGACAAAACCGCCACTAAACCATGTCCCTAAGCACCACGTCTACCTGTCCTTTAAATATCTCCAGGGATGGTGATTCCACCACTTCCCTGGGCAGCCTGTTCCAATGCTTGATAACCCTTTCTGTGAAGAATTTTTTCATAATACCCATCCTAAGCCTTCCCTGGCACAACTTGAGGCCATTTCCTGTTGTCCTATCACTTTTTACTTGGGAGAAGAGACTGATACCCACCTCACTACAACTTCCTTTCAGGTGGTTGTAGAGAACAATAAGGTCTCCCCTGAGCCTCCTTTTCTCCAGACTAAACAACCCCAGTTCCCTCAGCTGTTCCTCATAAGACTTGTGCTCTAGACCCCTCACCAGCTTCATTGACTTTCTCTGGACACGCCCCAGCACTTCAATGTCTTTCTTGTAGTGAGGGACCCAAAACTGAATGCAGTACTCGAGGTGCAGCCTCACCAGTGCTGAATACCAGGGAACGATCGTTTCCCTAGTCCTGATCACCACACTATTCCTGATACAGGCCAGCTTGCTGTTGACCTTCTTGGCCACCTGGGCACACTGATGGTTCATATTTAGCTGGCTGTTGACCAACACCACCAGGTCCTTTCCTGCCAGGTGGCTTTCCAGCCACTCTTCCCCAAGCCTGTAATGCTCCATGTGGCTGTTGTGACCCAAGTGCAGGACCCAGTACTTGGCCTTGTTGAACCTCATACCATTGGCCTTGGCCCCTTGATCCAGCCTGTTCAGATCCCTCTGTAGAGCCATCCTACCCTGAAGCAGATCAACACTCTTGCCCAACTTGGTGTCATCTGCAAACTTACTGAGAGTGCATTCGATCCCCTCGTCCAGGTCGTTGATAAAGATGTTAAAGAGAACCAGCCCCAATACTGAGCCCTGGGGAACACCACTTGTGACCAGCTGCCAACTCCATTCACCACCACTGTTTGGACCTGGCCATCCAGCCAGTTTTTTACCCAGCGAAGAGTATGCCCATCTAAGCCATGAGCAGCCAGTTTCTCCAGGAGAATGATGTGTGAAACTGTGTCAAAGCTTTATTAAAGTCTAGGTAGACAACATCCACAGCCTTTCCCTCATCCATTAAGCGGGTCATCTTGTCATAGAAGGAGATCAGGTTAGTCAAGCAGGATCTGCCTTTCATGAACCCATGCTGACTGCGCCTGATCCCCTGGTCTTCCTGCATGTGCTGTATGCACTCAAGATGATCTGCTCCATAAACTCCCCAGGCACTGAGGTCAGACTGACAGGCCTGTAGTTCCTTGCAGCCATCTTGTGGATGGGCATCATATTTGCTAACCTTCAGTCAACTGGGACCTCCCCAGTTAGTCAGGACTGCTGATAAATGATGGAAAGTGGCTTGGTGAGGACTTCTGACATCTCCCTCAGTACCTTCGGATGGATCCCATCTGGCCCTATAGACTTGTGCGCGTCTAAGTGCTGTAGCAGGTCCCTCACCATTTCCCCTTGGATTATGGGGGCTTCATTCTGCTCCCTGTCCCTGTCTTCTATTTCTATTATTATTCTATTTTCTTTTTATTCTATTTTCTTTTCGTTCTATTTTATTTTTATTCTATTATTTTTATTATTTCTTTTCTATTTCTTATTTATTCTATTTTCTATTTCTTATTTTGCCTTAATTTGCCTTTTTTTTTTTTTACTATCCTCAGTATCCTCTTTTACTATCCTTTACTGTCCCTTTTACTAGCCTTTTTTCGTGTATCTTCTACTTTAATTCCACCTTAACAAAATTTCTATTTGAGGTTTTCCTTTGTGCATTTCTTTAAAGAGGTTAAAAAAAAGACTGGAATGAAGGAATTCTCACCTTTCCTGCTAACATAATGATGTATAGGTGTGAAAACTCACTCTTATCCATGTTCTAAGCACTAAAGTAATTGAACACCTCCTCAGTGGACTTTTAGATATACAGTCATGAAGAAGGGACTCTTTCCTTTTACAAGATCTAGTAATAGAGACAGAAAAAGACCTATGTGAAGCTAAGTAACAAGGGTTTCTTTAATGTTTCCAAGAATATAAAATTATATTCTGAGTTATGCTTGGAGCAACTGTATCCCTTTGATGCCCTCAAATCTGGAATACATGGAGCGCAGCTAACAGAGGCAGCCAACAGATGCTGCAAATTGCACAGAAGGGTATGAAGAAGGGGATGTCAAACGGGGCCTCAAGTGAAATTGTGCTGCTGTAATAGTCTCATACATGGTGGTATGCCACAGGGCAGTTTCCTCAGTAGATGTTGGAGCAGCTGTCCCTGCAAAGGTGCAGGCTTCAACACAGACTGAGCTTCAGGCAGCAGATGCAGCCCTACAAGTCTCAGGCTGGAGGGAGTGCCTGGGGACTATCTCTGAGGCCAGGACAGATGCACCTCTGGCCTGAAAGAGGTACGCCAACATGGAGGAGCTGTGCTGCCAAGTGGAGGAGATAAGGGAAGAAATGAGCATTAGAGAAGATGAAAGGGAAATAGATAGGATCTTCTCTGAGACTCAGCAGCTTGAAAAGCCTCATACCCCACTGCAGAATAGAAGCAGGCAGTGTCTACCCCCACCATCAATGTAAGTGATAATTCTGGAAAAGGGGAAGGATGGAAGCTGGTGACTTCTGGCACAAAGAGGAAGGTTCCTGCCCCACCTAACTGCTTACAACTGCAGAATCGGGTCACCATGCACAAAGCTGAAGAGAAGCCAGGTATGCCTACAAGCAAAGAACCTGATCCACCTAATGTCAAACTATGTAAGAGTACCAGGAAGAAACGGCAAGTCATCAGAGTGGGTGACTCCCTGCTGCTGCAGATGGAGGCACCCATGTGTCAACCCAACCAATCATCTGCAGAGGTTTGCTGCTTGCCAGGGACCAGGGTGTCTGGGACATCGTGGAGGGATTGCCAAAACTCACCTAGCTTTCTTGACTACTACACCTCCTGCTCTTATTTCATGTGGGCACAAATGATACTGCCAAGGGAAACCTGGACAGTATGAAACATAATTGCAGAGCTCTGAGGGTAGCAATCAAGGGCACGTGGGCCCAGCTGGTGTTCTCAATCCTGCCAATGAGGGGAAAGGCAGTGAGAATGGTAGTACTAATAGGAAAAGTCAATAATTAGCTGCAGAACTGCAAAAATTGGCTGTTGGTGACAGGGTTTTGGGTTCTATGACCACAGGACCCTGTTTGTAGATCAGCATCTGCTTGGGACAGGTGTGATCCACCTCACTAAGGGGGGCAAAACTATGTTAAGCAATAGGACGGCTGACCTCATAAGCAGGGCTTTAAAGTGAGAATGATGGTGAAGAGAGAGGGAGACCAGCAGTCCTGTTAAGGAAGTGACAGAGAAGACTGCTGAACAAAGGGCATGAGGTGGTGTTATGGGAATGGATCACAAAGCCAACAAAATGGGGCTTGGACAGGGTCACCTCCAGCACTCACATGTGCGCTAGGAAGTGCCGACAAGGCACAACTGTAGAGAAATCCCCCAAAGCCTCTCCCGGAACAAAACATACTGGGGTGCCTCTCTAAAGTGTCTGTACACTCAGGAATGCAGTAATGGGAATAAACATGCTGAGTTAGAGACTTGTATGCTGTTGCAGGACTACAATCTTGCTGGGATCATGGAGATGTAGTGGGATGGCTCCCATGACTGGAGCGTTGCAGTGGTGGGACACAGGCTCTTTAGGAAGGACAGGAAGGGAAGATGCAGAGGGAAGTTGCCCTTTATGTGAGAGAGCAGCTGGAGAGCAGAAGCTCTGCCTGGGGATGGAGGAGGAGCCAACTTAGACTTTATGGGTTTCAGAGAGAGGACAGGCAAAGGTGATGTTACAGTTGGTGTCTTCTATAGGCCACCCAGCCAGAAAGAACAAGTGCATGCAGCCCTCTACAGAAAGATACAAACAGCCTTGAGTTCACAGGTCCTGGTCCTCATGGGAGACTTCAACCACCCTGATACCTGCTGGAGGGACAACACAGCAGGACATAAATAGTCCAGGAGGTTCCTGGAGTTCATTGATGATGACTTCCTCCACCAAGTGATGGAGGAGTCGACAAGGAGAAGTGATCTGCTGGACCTTATACTTAGCAAAAAGGAGGGGCTCATTGGTGATGTGAAGATCAAAGACAACCTTGGCTGCAGTGACCACAAGATGGTGAAGATCAATATGGTGTATGGGCTGGATGAGCAGACAGTGAGGTGAATTGAAACCTGACTGAATGGCTGGACCCAAACTATGGTGTTCAGCAGCCCAAAATCTGTTTGGAGACCATTAACTAGTGGTGTACCCCAGAGGTCAACACTGGGTCCAATCCTGTTCAACGTCATCATTAATGATCCAGATGATGGTGCAGTAAGTTTGCAGATGGCATCAAAATGAAAGGAGTGGCTAATATGCCAGAGTGTCGTGCTACCATCCAGAGGGACGTTGACAGGGTGGAGAAATGGGCCAACAGGAATCTCATGCAGCTCAGCAAGGATTAGCCTAGAGGTGAGAAAGCTCATTGGCGGTCTTATTAATGCATACAAATACCTGAAAGGAAGATGCAAAGAGAATGGAACCAGGCTCTTTCCAGTGGTTCTCAGTGACAGGACCAGAGGCAATGGGTGCAAACTGAAACACAGAGGTTCTGTCTGAACAGCAGGAAACACTTCTTCACTGTGAAGGTGACTGTGGACTGGCACAGGTTTTCCAAGGAGTTTTTTAGTCTCCGCCCTTGGAGATACTCAAAAGCTGTCTGGACATAGTCCTGGACAACAGGCTCTAAGTTGCTTTGATTGAGCAGGGTGGTTGGATTGATGACCTTCTGAGGTCCCTTCCAATTTCAACCATTCTGTGATTCTGTGATTAGCTCAGGGATACCTTGTCATGAAGATGGATTCAATATAGTAAAGTCCTTAACCATGTATCTTCTGGTTTTAAACATGTATGGGCTCTTTCTTTATTGTGCACTATAGTTAAAAAACAACATATATTCCTCAATCCAGTCCCTTTAGGATACACTTGGCTACATTTTTCCTTAGGAATCTGATAAATTTCAGTTAAAAAAAAAATGTTTTCAGGATTATGGGACACTAGTTTTAATGTGGTGAGGGTAGGCATTCATTTTTGTTTAATGAATATTTCTATGTGTAAGTATTGTAAACTTACACTGAACTCTGTCCTTTGTAGATGCAGTTATTCAGGGAGCAAACTGAATGTGAACAAGGGAGCCATGAATAAGTGAATCTATGACCTACAGAAACAATCCTCATATGTTCTCTATCATAAATAAATGTAGCAAGGAAGAGCAGACATGTCAGGTAAGTACAGTGAAACTGTATTTTTTACCGAGTCTCTGTCCAACCTCTTAGTTTCTGTCTTTATCTCAAAATGATTCACAGATTTAAATAATGCATGGCAGTGATGGAAAATGTTATAAATTACCGAAGACACTGGGACAGCTAAGATAATCTGAGAAATTCAGACTGACACTTTTGTCTGGTCTGCCCATGAAAGAATTAGAATCAAGACATGGTCATCAGGCTGCTGGGGACGCACATGGGCTCTGTCTCTCACTATATACTTCTGCAACAAAACCCTTCATTTAAAGGAGAATTATTCCTAAATAATTACTGTTTTCTATTAGCAATACCTAAATGTGACCAAAAATGTAGATTTTCAAGAAGCTTATCTTGCTTACTGTTTGCACGTGTCTGCTATTTCAGCTATTGCAGTTTGTTCTGCGTATTAAGAACATAGTTAAATGTCCAAAGTATTTCCAGTTACCTTTGTCTCCTGTCTCTGTGACTGTACCTTCCACCTCTCTGACTGCAGTCCCTGTTGGTTTGCGCTACTCACAACCATTTGAAATTTTGCTGCAAATATGATTTTCCTGTCTCATTGCTTTGGTCATCTCCCTTCTCAGCTTTACATGATTTTCTTAGTGCTCCTTTACGGCATCAAATTAAGTTACTTGTTTCAGTTTTAGAAGCTTTCATGACCTTTTCCATTTTCTATAATGTTCTTACTCCCATCTCTTATCTCAGTTTCACTCCCCAACTCCCAGAATTTTTGAGTAAGCATCTTTTTTCTAGTCCTGAGTTATGCCCCTCACTGAGTGGAGTTTCCTGTAATATCATTTTTTTCTCATAATGTCTGCAAAAGACATGGAAAATGCGAAAGCTGCTGTCATTGTAATACAATGTCTATCGTGCTGACTAACTTTGTCTCATTGACTTCTTGTACTTTGTCATCTGTCTGTCTGTATGTACTTGTTATCCCCCCTCATTGAAGCATGGGTTATTGTTTTATCTTTTGTTTGTAGATCACCTTTTGCAGTGGGGGTCTGGTTCAAAAGTAGGCTTCCTAGACGCTGCAGTACCCAAGAGTAACTTGTAATAGGTCAGGAAAGAAAAGATTAATCCTGCTCCAAAAGCTTGTGATCTAAGCCTAAAACAAGAGACAGCAGATGGATACTGACAGACAGATGGTGTTGAGCAAAAAATAATACAAATGATTACCAATAATATAAATAATACAAACACAAGGAATACACATATAAATCACACTCACATATATGATACATGTAAGTAATAATGCCAAATAAGAAAAAATAGACATAGCTGGAAGAAAAGCATTTACAAATTGAAAACTAGGCCACAAAGATATTATGATTTTTACTCAGCTAGATTTAGATTTAAAAAATTTAGATGCCTTGCCCAGGTTAGAATCTAGGTTTCCTCAGTAAATAATACATTTAGAGAAAAATACTCATATTGCCTAAATTTGGGTCTTCATCATGGTTGTCTAAGTTACAAAAGCAATCTTTCTAAACTTCTTTATTATAGAAAGGAGGAGAAGCACTTCCAGAGGACAATTCCTACAATATTAGGATAGGATATGCCCATCATTACAGGAATCTATATAGAAAATTCAGATAAATCTAACTTTAAAGTTAGATAAGGAAAACGAAGGTGTGCATAAATCGGAGCAGACATGAAGCCTGTGAAATTGTTGAAAATTTAACCCAGAATTCTCAAGTCCCAACTAATCGCCATAGTTCTGAAACTCACTTGCACAGACGCAGCAACCCAGTAATAATAAGGCAGATTTTGTGGGTCTTACAGGGCAGGACCTCAAAGACCCTGTTTTAGCCTTAAAGCAAACAGACTTTAAATAGAAATTATCCTCGAAGTGTAGTAAAGCTCCACAAATTAGTCTTTCCAAGACTTCCATCAAAAATTAATAAATCATTTTCCTTGAAAATTTAACACCTATTTCCTCAGTAGTTTCTATGATTTTTGATAATAATCTTCGGTACCTATTTTTAAGAATATGTGTATATATTTGGAGGGGTGTTATGTTGTGGTTTGTATTTTGTCTTCTTGTAGCTGAGGTCTAAATTGTGGGTGTAAAGCACTCGAATTGATAATACAACATATAATGTCAATATTTCTGCAGTCAATATTTGGACTACTGGGTCAATGTCTTGGCAAGTGCATATATACAAGGCTCCAAATGATTAGAGAGTATATTTAATGTTACTATATAAACAAATACCAGGAATCAAGGGGAATTAAAACACAGTCAATTAGGCCATTAAACCACTTCCCTCTTCTATTCAGATGTTTGACAACATGAAGCAAAACAAGAAATTGTGAAAAAGAGCAGCAAATATGCTGGAGAAAGGAAAAAAGGAAAAGAAAAGGACAAAATGTAGATAAAGATGTTATTAAAATATTAGCTTTCATCCTCCTGTCACCTTACTACTCCTACATTATTAACATCCGTTATGTTTTACATTGTAGAATTTGATATTTTACCTAGAAAAGGGAGAGAAGCAATGTGTTTTAGTCATTGGTAAATCAGTTTCTGGATATGCTTCTCTGTAGTTTCTGATGTCAAATACAAAGCTTTCATTGCGGGTAAGGCATTTGGCGGTGCATTCCTCCTCTGCCCCCTGAATACCTAGGAAAATTTAGTTTAGTGAGTGAGGACACAGAAGTTAGGACAACTTGGTGGTCTCTTGCTAAGTCAGCAAAGTGCCTTTGCACACACAGATGATGAAGTGGGGCAGAGCACACTGAAATGCTGGTCATCTGAGTGCCGGTGCTTGTTGAGTGCTGCACAGAGCGTGACCGGGGTCTCTCAGGAGCAGGACTTCTATCTGTCCAGAGTAGTCCATGTTGATATACTGCATGCTATTCATGGAGGGGCATGCTTGTCAGCTCCAGAGCCTATGCAATTTAAAATAACGGATTTACAGCTGTGCTTTAAAGTAGGACTTTTTCTCAGATGGAAAGCAGGAGCTTAACTTATTGATGTGAAAGTCTTTATAGATACTGTAGTGTACGTAGATATCTGACTAAGCTTGGCTTATGGGGAAAGATAGTATCCTACAGAATGACAAACTCACAGAGAGCCAAGGAAAAGATGTTATCAGTGTCGATCTCCAAACCTCTATCATTTTCGATGTGGACTACAGACTCTTGGAGGAACTGAGGAGAAAAATCAGCTATTAACCCAAAGGCTGAAATGCAGGATTCTCAAAAATGTTTGTGTGCCTAACAGCATTCTGAAGTGGTTTGCAAGGATTCAGATACCAAATCTCTGAAAAATGGGCAATCCAAGTGACATAAGATCACTATTTATTGCCATTTTATAGAGAGTTCTATATATAACATCTATAGACATATGCTAACATATTTGGGTATAGCCGTTATTTTGCTGAAGACTATATGTGAACAGATACAACACCAATAAAAGGAAAAAGGCTGTATGAATAATATGTTTTTAAAAATTTCCCACAGTGTTCAGAAATGTTTAATTTATTTCATATTACTTGCAAGAAATTCTGTCTTCATTCAGTTTTTATTTTACACAAAAGCGTAATGTTCCCTTTTTGTTTCAGGCTTCTATTTCTAACCTTGGCTTAGGCTTGTAGTTGACATAGTTCTATTTTAATGTTTAATAAAAGACCTTAATTCCCCATATTAGTATTATTTCCCTAGAACTGATTGGAAACTATTAATAAGTTTTCAAAAAGTTTTCTATGCTCTTTGAACATGTAAAAACTTGGTAAAATAACCTGAAAAAATATTGTAGTGTCCTGTACCAATCTGAGATGTAAATCAGCAGCAGGGCTTTCATTTCCAGACAGCCTAGAGGCAAAAATGGCTTAAGACTTTTTTTCTTTCCCAAACTTTCTCCATAGCTTGCCCGTCATCACATGTGGTATACCACTCTCTTAGTTGTGCTGGAAAAAACGGCTGTGGGGCTGACCTGAGAAATGCTCAGAAGTTTGGATTAAAAACGTAAGTATAAAACACAAATGCAAATGTATTTAATAGCATTTCTTTGAATGTGGATTAGCTCCTTAAGCTTCTTCATAGCATGTCCATACAAACATTTATGTGGCAATACAGCTAAGGGATCAGTGCTGGAACAGAAATGAGAAAAGAAGAAGAAACAGTGATTCATTAAGTTCCCATTAAAATCAAGGAAACGGCAAAGGTAACTGTGCTCCAAGGTGGTAGCCAAAGAGGAATGTAGTAGGTTGACATAGTAGAGAGGATTTTAACACGTCTGCTCACATCATGTTATATTAGCACTGTGGGCTTCCCTCAGCAAAGATTGCATTTGTAAAGTGTATAGCTTTTAAGGCTGTAGAATATGTTTTTTTCTGACCAGAACATCTCAAGTTCTGTTTTCAGTGCTATTTTGATGCAATTTAACAAGCAATTTCACCATTTGCTATGTGAATCTATGGATACAAGGCAGAAGGTAAGGAGACATTTCTGGCATGTAAGAATAGATTACTCAATTGCTACCTGCTACCAATACTGTTTCTGCTTGCAATTGTTATTTTCTCATTTTCACTTTCTATTTCAGAAGAAACTTTGTATCTATCATTAAAAATAGTCTCATTTTTGTGTGACGCAAATGAGTGCCTGAATTCAATATTGACTGTATCACTTTCAGAGATTTAAATCAAAGTTCCAATGAGATGAACTGCACCATCTGTGGTGACAAAAAAGAAAAACATGCAAGAACCCTGATACACATTTGTAGGTCTGTTGATTTTCATAAACCTATATTTCTCGGCTCAAAATACAAACTCAATGCCTAGACTAAAATATGTTAGTTCAAGAGATTATTAAGTTGCATGGTCTTTCTCAATGCTCAGCTTTAAAAGACATATTTTTTATAATTTAATGGACTTACGCAGTGCAATGGTATATAGAACTACTGTGTAGATAATTCGTACTTTTCATCAGCTTTAAAATGTTGGAGAATTTCTTTATTCTTTAGACAGTACTGTTTATGAACAAGGATATGTTTTTCAGAACTTGAAGCCACAGCAGTTTAAATTGATGCTTTATTAAATATACATTTGTGAAATTCACAATATGAAACAACGTTTTAAGGTTAGGTGCCTAAATACATAGTTCAGGCATTTGAATCAGTGACTCAGCCTTAGTAATGCTGAGCAGCTCTGTCTTCCATTGATTGCTTTCTTGGAAAAATACCCTTCTGCCTCCTCAGGCCTGGATTTCACTGTGGTACGGCATTGTCTTCTTAGTATTCATTGATGCTGAGTGTACTAATCTGAGGAAAGAATAGGTATAGCCTAAAATGATTGCTGATGTGGATGGCAGCAAAATTAGCTGCCAATTTACTAGACGAGATATAGCGTTTTTTCTTGAGAAAAGAACAATCCTACATACAAATTCTTGCTCCCCTAGGATGCCCTTGTATTCCAATGCATGATCCATTACCGGAATTTTTAAAGACACATATCCTCCTCTCACAAAGTCACTGAGCTGTAGCAGTAAAGAATGACACAATCTCAGATAGATAGATAGATAGATAAATAACACAGTCTAACATTTAATAGGGTTTGACCACTTGGGGGATAAAATGATTTCTATTTTGTTTTGTGACTGTGGGTTAGACTCCATGACTAATGAATATACTGCTATGTCTGATCAGCTGTAGCAGAGCGTCAGAAGCCCATCTTTATGGAATAAAGTTTTCTGTGCTGGAACAAAGGGATTTTTATGGAAGCATGCCTGACTGTTAGTGACTCTCCTTACAGAAGCGGGGGCAGGAAAGTTCTGTTCTCGATGATCATCAGAACTGAACGTACACAATTTCTTACTACAAATTCAATACAAGAATTGTGGATGAAATGTTGATTGTAAAGTGGATAGTAAATTCCTACATCAGATTGAGTGCAACTAGTCACTCGGGCAAATATTTTATCTCCTTCTATCATCACAGCACTGATACATCCCCTCCCCCCAAATAAATAACAACAAAAACCTCAAAGCTCACCTGGCGCCAAACCCATGAAGTGTAAAGAACAATCTATGGCACCGGAATTCTCAGAAATTTCACCTGCAGATTTTCCAGTGGTGCACAGTGAGTCACAGATTTTGTATGAATGTGCTTCTACTGTTACAAGGACCAATGTTTTCTTGTATAAAACAACCATATCTCTTCAGGTAAGAAGGGAGTATAACATTACCAGTCTGGAACATTCCTGTTCTTGTTTGCCAGCCACAAAGTGCTCCCTTATTCACCATGGCAACATTGACACAGCTGCCTATCCCTCTGTTTCCACGGTGAAGGACCAGTAGGTAGTGCTCCACAGTCTTATGCCCAGCTTCTGACTCTGTCACAGATTTCCAAATATTCAATAGCTAAAATTTGTGTGGAAGCCTCTAAAATGTCACAGCTGATGATTTGGGGNGACAAAATACCCAGTCATAAAAACATGGAAAAATAAAGAGTGGTCTGAGAAAGCAGAACCAATTAAAGCTCTCTTCCACCATAACAGATCGTTTTAAAGCTTGTTCTCCAAATCACAGGCTTCTTTTAAGTTTTTTTTCTGTACCTATGGCCCTCTTCAAAGCTTTTTTCCTCCTAAGCACAACCCTTGTCAAGACTTTCACCAATCACAAATCTTTGAAGTGAGAGTTATTTCCCAAACAGGGAGCTCTTCAAAGTTCACCACACACAGACACAACTTTAAATTTACAGGAAAAAGACTACAGGTAGCACTTTAAAATTCACCAGAGTGAATTAGGAGCTCTAGAAACATTTTTGAATATTATGTAGTAGCCAAAATTACCCTGATAATCTCAGATTTCTTGGTAGGGTCTGAGCAATTCTAAAAGTTCTGTGTGATGCTTGTCTATCACTTTTGGGTCCTTAAAAACCCAATACACATGAACTGCTTTTGAAGTGTCTCCTTGAGGTCCCTAAGTCACTTTGATGCTTTTGAAATATTTTTCCTTCATCTGCTTGCATACAGGACTAGCAAAAAGAGTTCAAAAATCATAGGGGTTTGTGTCCCTGACTAATTACATTATGTGAGCAATTAAATGTTGTAGAAATTAAGGCTTTGTTTGTGATAACAAGACAAACACCCATCGGTTACTTTGCCCCACAGTTTTCTCTATTTTTATGACCACTCTGTAACAGTGACCGTAGTATATGCCTTCCTAAGTACGTTATTAGTATTCAAACATAATGTGCTACTGAGTTGATTTTCGGAGTCGTGTACACCACTGATTTTTGTTCTGAAAGCCAGGATACATTTTGCATTTTCTAAGTATGAAGTCAGATGTTAGTTCTAGACATGCAGTCTTGAAAAAAAAAAAAAAATCCTTTCAGAAGCATACATATAAAAAATATGAGTTTGTTTCCAATTTAGATACCCGAGTAATATTGATAAATTGCTGCATCTGTGGGCATTACCTTTCAAACTGCTTCAGTAGGGGACCCAGTGCTATTGTATCTTACCAGCAAATTCCTAGTATTCATTTAGATTTTCCTTACTAGGTCACTTCATTAAAAAAAGATTAAAGTCTACTCCAGCTAGAGGCATGAATTCCCACTTCTGTTTCTAGCAAAGTCTGGTATTGGTGCAATTCTGAAATAATTTTATTTATAAAAGCAGTGTCAAACACACTCATTTGGAGACCAAGTGTCTCTTCTGGGTATGCAGTGGGTCACAGACTTTAACTGTTGTAGCCCTTGAATTTAATGTAAGGGAGCTTTCCCAAAGAATAGTAGAGTCATATCGTAGAATCATAGAATACCGGGTTGGAAGGGACCTCAAGGATCACCTGTTCCAACCTTTCTTGGCAAAAACACAGCCTAGACAAGATGGCCCAGCACCCTGTCCAGATGAATCTCAAAAATGTCAAATGTTGGGGAATCCACCACTTCTCTAGGGAGAGTGCAGCTTTAAAACTGCAGGAGCTGAGGCAAGCCCAAAGGTAAACACAACATAAACCCACAATCCTGGCATCTGCTGCAGCATTTTCCTCATACCTTACCGCCAAATTCATAACTTCCCACACACGCAATTTCTTCTTTGAAAAGAAATTCACAGAGACCAGCAATCTGAGATAGATGTTCCCCTGAAATACTTTTGAGAGACTGAGGATTCCCTCAAGTAAACAGCATTCTTCTGGGACGAAAACACCCTTGGGATGTCCGGGTGATGAACAGTGAGAATTCTGTGAAGCATTGCTAGGAAAGGACTGCCTTTGCCAGTCTTCACAATAATCCAACAATTAGAACTAAATTGAAACCTCGAAGAAGAGTGGGTGACTTTTAAGTCCCTCTCTAGTTAAATGACGGGGTTTAAAACAGCGACAATGGGAAAGCCCACACATAAAAATTGTCCAAAGGAGAAGAATTTTCACTCCTGATTTGCACATGTGAAGTGCGCAGATCTTGTGCAGAAAAGCATGGGGAAGGATTGTCCATGGCATGAACACACATTAAAACACATCTCTGTGCTTGGTAGAAAACATCTCTGTTATTAACATCAGTGGATTTTAGGTGCAAACTAGCAAAAAGCTCCTTGGCACCGAAGACGGTTTTGTATCACAGCTTTATGCCACAGCAATAATTTACATGCCCTGGAGACCTCGCCAGCAGAAACACTGGAACTGACAGTCTTAAGACAACAGCAACTAGGCAAAGGCAATTGTGAATAATCCTGATTGCCTAAAGGTTGAACTTTGGCAACTAAAAAGGCTTTCAGGTACCAAATTCCACTTGCTAAGTCCCATTCTGATTTTTGACTCTGGTCAGCTGGACTGTGCCGATTTTCATGATATTTTTACTCAAAAGATTAAGTGTATTCATTTGGCTGTGCATGTTGCAGGAGCACTAAAAGACTGCTAAAGTACATGCTCACCATGGGCCTGATCAAAGCCCTCTGAGATCAATGGGAATATTTCCTTTGACTTCAATAGGCTTTTGATAAGATTCCAAATTACCCAGTGGAAAGTTAGCCTCCAAAGAACGGTCCTGATGTTAGCATACCCATGGGCACTGCACTCGAAAGGATGTGGCTCCGCACCTGGGTGATACACTGCATCTCACGCTAGAGCAGATGCAAGTGCAGCATCTTATTCTGATATTTCATAAAATACCACAGTGGCGACAGAGGAAACATATTTTGATTGACTGGTTCAGTACTAGCTGGTACTTGAAACAGATTGCCGCCACGTCAGGATCTGGCAGGAAGCCAGACCCCATTCACAATAATGGGACATCATACAAATATCAACAGGGCTGTATCCAAACCAGCTGTTATTATTAATTTCATGTCTTTTAAGAGGAAGAGAGGATTTCAGCCATTTGAAAGGATTTTTTTAATGGATAATTATACTGTTTGGTGATATTTAATTTCTGTTTACCTCTGAATGCTACTAAAGTTGTAGCTCGTGCTCCCATATGAATTGAATTTAGATAAGCAATTGCTGCCTAATTTAGCAGATTCACCTGAAATCTCTTCTGCATTTGGTTATGGGAGGTGATTTTTTTAAAGAAAATTGAAAGCAACTGCATGTTGATGAAAACAAAAAACATGAAGTTGGAGTTTAGATAACTGTGCTTTCATATAAAAGTCTGTAGACAGTTTAGAAAATCACCTATAGGAAAAAAAAATATTTCCTGTTGTTGTAGAAAAGGTTAACAATTGGAGATTAGAAGTGAACAAACAATTCACAGTGAATCATCTCAGCTCTACAGATTTTCCAGTGTCTTCATTCCATTTTGCCTTAAGAGCTAGCTTGAGAGTAGATGTGTTACCCTTTTCTGTTATACTACTTTCTTTCTTTTTATTACAGAGAATTTCCAATAAATAGAGACTTCAAGATCAACTGTATCTTTTAGCCTGTAGCAGCTGCAAGTTTTCTAGATGCTGTATGGAAAAGGCTTACTCTGTATCCTGGAAGGCGTTATTAAATAGACTGAACAGAAACTTAAATGGTAGTGGAGCAATAATGAAGAAAAACATAAGATTTTAGATTAGGTGGATTAAACAGGTAAAAGGGATAGATGTCTGGTCAAATTTACAACCCATATAAACTTTCATAGCTCTTTTAAGTGACTTACACGTGACATTTACATGTGGAACAAATTGTCAACTCTTTATTCGGTACTCTTTGTATTCTTTTATTGATATACCCATGTGTGTATATTTATGTGTACATACATATATACAAATGTATATATAAAACATATAAACTACACACATTAATGTTAGAGAAACACTGTAAAATGTGTTTTCTTAAGCTTGATGTGGAGGAGTTATTTTCACTGACAGATTTCAGAAGAAAACTACAAACATATGAGTGGGTAGAAGTATGCAGGAATTTTTTAAAATGTGGAGGAAGTCATGAAAGGGTTTGGTTATGATATGGAAGTTGTAGGAGAAGGGGAAGAAGAGTATCAAAGGAAACTTCTGGTTCTGGATGACAGAAGGTGGTAGCATGAAAACTTTAAAGGAAAGCTTTAGACAGTTAAGAAGCGGAAGATTATGAGTCTGGTTTAGTCATCCAGGTTTTGAGAGATTAGTGAGCTGCCTAAAGTGAGATATGTGACTTTGAAAGAGTACAGGTCTTTTTGAAGGGTTTGTTTAGGATACAGCACTCAGAAAGTAAAGGACAACAAGCAAGGAGAGAGCCCTCAGAGATTTCAGATCCCAAAGAGAGGTAGTGGAAAAAATTTACAACTTGCAAAAAAACCATCATTGGTCACATCCATACCATGAAATAGGTCTCAGAAATACAGTATCTTTTAGTTTTAATTGTAGTCATCATTGTGGCTGATATGTTCACTGCTCTAGAAAGCTTATTTCTTACATTATAAAGTCATTGTCTAGACAAATAATCTGCTGAAGTTTTGTCCTTGACAGGTTTGAGTACTATCTTTAAGTCCTAATCTTGTTATCTCAGTCCCTATCTTTCTGTTTTTCCTTGCTGTTTTATCTTCAGATTTCAAATAACAAATTCAAAGCTTGGGCTTCTGCAAAATCTGTACTAAAAAATGAGCTCTGCAGACCTACATTTGAAAATGTATGTATCTCCAAATTAAAGCTGCAGGTTTTTTTACGGCTCTACCTTAGCAAATACCCAACCTGCATATGAAATACATTTGTGCTTTCTGTGCTTTTAAAGTTGTTGCTAGCCTGACTGAATGTGCAGCTGGTAGTGATCTACGGTTTTTGTTTATCCTGCTGAGTGAAAATGAGGAAGGACATATTTGCAGACCCATTCAGCTAAAATTCTGAAATGCTGTCTCATACATTTTATTCTCCTGAAATACTGCCTCGTTCAGTCAAATTTCACAAAGGTTCATTTCGGTAACAATAATGCTTAATAAACCCAGCACCCAAACTGTACATGACTAAAAATGGCTGCCTGTCAGAGGTTAGTTTCTGTACATCCTTAGATGTAAGAACTTTCGGAAAATACAGGCTCAGGGGCCACTAATTTGAGGTGGCAAATAATAGTTACCCATGCTCAGTTATGATGAACTGAATATTTAGGACTTCAAATATTTTTTAGAACCCCTTTTGATTTCACACACCCTCTAATAAAACAGAATACCACTTAAAAGAAAAATCTCATGCAGCCAGGAACTACCTCTTTAATTATTATCTTCCAAAATTTGACTGATTATTCCCTATAACTTTTGGATCTTGAATCTTTCCAAATTATATTTTATTAAAACTTTTTAATTTCACATTTATAAAAAGAAACATTACTTCTATTTAAAATATATGGGAAACAATATAAATTGTTGCTATACGTCAGTCTTTCTGTATGGTATCAATGCCTATCAGTATCTTGTATTTACCACTAATACTTGGTAGTATAAATAAGTCCCAGGGCTTCCTTTCTGATACTGTCTTGTTGGTTATGTTTTGTTTTGTGGTTTGGTTTTTTTTTTTTGGTGCCTGCGTTACAGTAGCTTTTCTTCTGTCTGTGATCTACCAAGATACAGCATTCTATGTTTTTGTAATACTGGAGATAGCGTTTTATCTATGTGCAGTCCTGTCTTTTTGCTCAACATCTCCTTGAAAAAGACAATTATTTTCTTGAACCAACACTTCAACAACTGTTGGGAGTGGTTGGGGTTTTTTTGTGGGTTTGTTGAGTTGGTGGGGGTTTTTTTGTTGTTGTTGATTGTGTGTTTTTATCTTTTCTTGAAGTCACAGATAAGCGTTTCTCATCTAGTGGACTTTTTACACCATATGGATGAAATCTGATATTGTATGCCTTAGTGTGATTCTCTTCCTCTTCGCTTTAACAGCTATTGATGCTCCTGAGTCTATTTGTCTGTTTACGTGATTTATCTTAGAATGTGCTAACTCTTTAAAANAATGTAGCTATTTATTTGCATGAAAGGGAAAAAATTGTTTTATTTCTGCTGTCTTGTTCACCAGCTTTCTCTTGCTTTGCACATACATTTTTTACTTCTAGGCTTTGAGATCTCTACCATTTATATTTATTAAAAACAGCCTCGTGGCTTACAGTGGTTACCAATAATGACTCTGTGTCTGTCACTTCAGAAAAGTACTACACCTTTCTCACATAAGCCATTGTTTTCTCAAATGCTGGGTATCTATACTATGAAGCAGTCTATCTCCATATCAATAGCAGCTTTTTTTTTTCTTTAATGTTTTTCTTTTATATACTTTTCTTTCAGAGCATACTTGTAAATCACTCAAGTAATAGTCTATTACTTTGGACTCAATTTGTTACTATTCAAGTCCTCTGGTTATTACCAGTCGTTCTTCAGTTCATCTCAGATCTTAAGGATTTTCTGTTCAGTAGACTAAATGTGCAAGAAATTATAAATCGTTTTTTATTTCAGAGACCGCATTGCTAGTTACATGTTCTTTCCAATTCTCTTGGTCTTATGACATACTTATCTTCATTTTCTTCCATGTTTTACTTTCCATTTCTCATTTAAATTTTTTATGTACCATATTCGTTCTGAAACCAATTCATTTATTCAATGTCTATTTCTGCTTGTCATATGACTGTATCATTTAATAAAACACTTGTATAGAGATATCCCAGCTGGAGTCCTACTAGGTATAATAGGAAATGTTTTGATGTTGCTGTTGGATTATCCATACTGATTGTAGACAATTCAGTTTGAAATTGACCTGTTTCATTCATCCAAAAAAATAAGTTACTGGAAGCCATACTTCAGTGAAGGGATTAGATCTCTACCTTTGCCATGTCCGTGATTATGCCAACTACATTAAAACGTATGGAGTTTTTCAGCTGTAAATTACCATGTTCTTACTTCCAACTTTTCTGGAGTAGTATTAGGGTTTTATGTGCTTAGGATTTTGTAAGAACTGGTTGAAAGTATTTTGATGTAAGTTTTTGGACAAGAATTGCTCTTTCATAAAAAGTGGAATGTTTGAGTATATTGCACAATTTTGGGCAAATATGCTTTTCGAAAAAGTCCTACATAACTGCAGGACCAAAATAAAGTATTTCATTGTAATTTTATAATTTCAAATTTATTTTTTGTTTTGGATTACTTGTGCCCTTTCTCCCCCTTCTGATTTCTTTAATTATTTTTTTTTTAATTTCATTTTATTTTCCTCATTTTATTTCTATGGGAAAAACAGACAGTGATATACCCATATGTTACATGCTTCCCTGTATCTTTTCCCATTACATAAGAATGAATTGTTTCAGATCTGTTCCATTTCATGTGGACCAACATGACTGACAGTTTTCTGAAAGTGTTTGGGCTCAGCCTTTTGGGTAAAGTAGTAAAGTTACATGACTGGAAGCTATACTTGGCAGGGATTGTTAGGTATTAGGACAATGTTTTCCATGATTTCTAGATATTACCGGGAAATGCTTTCTCTAAATCAACATTTACAGGGCCCTATCTCAGGCCTGCATAAATGCAATTAGAAGATCTCAGTGTGAAGCTACCCATGGTAATTGGGTGGCTTACATGGGCAAAAAAGGTAAAGACTGATGAAGTTGTCTTGTGACCCTGCAAAGAAAATGAGGAAGAGTGCCAGATGGCCACGGGGAAGATATAAGGAGTCTGCTTTGCTTAAGACTAACAAGTGATCCAGAGGGTAATGTTTCCTTAAGGCATAATCAAGCATTCAGGAGGCAGATGGTGGAAAGAGTATGGAGTCAAGACAGTTCTAATTAGTGCAACACCATATGGAGTTGCTTATTTTCTAGAAGCTCAACCTGCCAGACAGGCCTGTGGGTTTACCTACTGGACATGCCAGAGACCTTTGGAAGTGTTTAATGACTACCAACCAACCCATTTGCCCAGATCTTTATTTTACAGAGATAAGTGGATGATGGTAAGTTTGTGAAACATGATGCTTAAATCTCCAATATGAAACTGAGATGTAGCTGGACTGTACCTGAGAACCAAGAAATTAGAACAATTCCTAAGTCTGGTAACCTAGGCATGGTCAGAGTCTACCAGGTATGCCTGAAATATTACTTCCTTTTCATTCATAAAAACTCAGCTTCTTAATTCCAGTCACCAGGCTGTAGGAAGAACTGCAATTCTGCTGCCCTGATGTATGTGGCTGTATTCCCACTTCACATTTTCTTTTGGTCACTGTGGTCACTAATTTTATTATTGCTCCTGAAAAGTAGAAGACATCTTCTGCATCTTGATTGTCTTTATCTGTCCTTGTATCCTTTTGTTGTTTTGTTCATCAGTTCAATAAATTAAAGTCACACACCATCTGTACATGCAAGGCAAGACAGTAGGGATTTAGACCTCGGAAATAAGAAAGAGAAAGCCACTAGAGAGCATATTGCAATTTACGGTGGATTACAGTGCAGACAAGTAGACTCAGTAAGACATGTGAAATCAGGACCTTCCAAATCACATCTGGAAAGTGTGGCCATGACAGGCTGATTCAGTTGGGTGGAGTCTTCAACATCTTTACAATGAACCTATTCTCTACTGTATGCATCAAGGAAAAATAAAAGTAAAAAAAAATAGTTTTATGTTTTTTTCATAATACCAGCAGCCATGAGAAACATTAGAAACATGTAGAAGATTTTCTCCAGAAACATAGAAGTAAAAGATTTCTCCTACTACTTCTTTCTTGTATGCATGTGTGTGGTTGGTTGATTTTTAAATTAAACTTCTATATCTTACAGAAAGTGATATGTAAGTCCCAACATGCCAAGAAAAGTTTCTTCTTATCAATGGCAAGTGGGCAAGTGCATTTTTCAAACCCTGTCTTCTAACTGAAAACATAAATACAGAATCCAGATTAGCTAGTATTCTACTGCCAGAAAAAAAAAAAAAGCCTTCATCCCTACATTTTTGGAACTTTTTAACTGACTCCTTGCACTTTTGCACAAAACAAGATACACTGGTTCCTTACTGTCACTAATCACCTATTGCTTAATTACTTTTTTCTTTTTTTTATTCTTTTAAAGAATAATTTTTATTTTTCCACATCCTATATTGAAAAAAAGTCCTCATCATCCTGTTCACGGTTTCTTAATATATCCATTAAATTTAATCTAAATATTTATAAACCAATCATTTTAAAGACAGAAAATTATTTTTAGTTTAGTTTTAATGACTCCTTTCCAATTTCAACTTTCTTCCCATACTATAAGACATCAAATTCACTAGAAAAAAAATGGTGCTGAGAGTTATCCACTGGCACCCAGAATCTGAGGCACTCTCTGGGTCATACATCCTACATAAACAACACTGCTAAGCTATGGGTGAAGTTATTTTCTTTTTTATTACTATTTTCTGTTTCCAAATTCAGAGTTTAAGGAGCAATCTAGGTTTTTCTTGTTTTCATCTCCAAGTCCAAAGCTTCAACATCCCCTAAAACTCTGTCTCTATTCAACTGCTCTGTAAAGCTGTTGAGAGGTAATGACTTACAAGAGCTGAAGTGCCAGTGTTATACAGGTGACATGGTCCCTACATAATATAAAACCTAAACCCCAGCGTTTCTCAGAAATCATAGTACTTATCTGAAAACAATACTTGGTTGAAGAGCAATTAAAAGGAAGAACGGAAGAGAGTTAAAATGATAGTCTTAAGACAAGAATTTATCTCCTATCTGTCTACACATGATGAAGTTGACTTGCAGCTTTAATATATTTCTCCATTATTCAGAATTTGATCTGGCCACTGTGACATCTGTATTTACAAACTTTTTAGTGGCATTAACTGGAAGGGAATAATCTCAATAACCTTAGCCATTTTAAGTTAGGTGTGTACCTAAGCTATTTGCCTAGGCTCTATGTACAGTCAGCAGTGAGAGTCGCCTCCAGAACATAACTGATGCTATTCACATCTTGCTCAACACAGTAATTCAGATTCTGTATCTGATTTGTCTTTTCCTTTTCTTCCTCTCATTTAAAAATCTGTTTGACTGCTTAAAAATACTGTACCCCTCAACATGGATATAAAGTACCTAAGTGACCATACCACAGAAATAAATTATTGTTTTTTTCCTTTTCCTCTCATGTGCAACACTTCTGGCTCACCTGACCACAGATTCTAGCTGCTTTCTCTATGGATTTAGTTATTCATAATCCTCATTATCTAGCTGTCTCTTCAATATGTCATCTTCATTAGCAAACTCCTCAGTCTGTATCTGAAAATGACTGCCCTGGTGCTTATACAACCCCAAATACTTTGCTCCTGCTTATTACTAGGTGAACAGTGTCTGGTGGCAGCTCATCTTTCATTATGATGGACAGGAGCAAAGTGTTCTGGGACACAACAATTATAGCCTTGTAAGGTGGAGAAGAAAACAAACTCAGAAAATCTGTGACTGCTGGGGCTAGTTGAAAGATTTTTTTCTCAAGATGGGCAGGAAGGGGTTGAATATAAAAAGCCTGCGGAAAAGAAATTGAGGGATGGCACAGAGAGCAAGTGGAGAGGTTGTGTGGATATGTCCACGTTGTTGTTGAATGAAGACTTTACAGCACCTAAAACCAAACCCAACACTTTGGATAAATCATTGCTTTTATCCACTAATGTTTGAGATGCATTTTACTTTGTCCTATTATTCTTTTCTTTTGAGACAGCCAGCCATTACAGATTTCACTGGTATTTCCCTTTTCCTGGATTCTGTTGTATAAATAATATTCTACTGTAGTTTTTGGTTTGCGCATTTTCTTGTTTTTAAATTAATTATTCATTAAGCATTAATTTTGGGAATGAGATTACTTTTAATACAAACTACAATACATAATCGTATTTTTCATCATAATTACTAAGAGTAATGACAGTATGTAATTCTGAATGTTAAATCAGGAAAGTATTTTACTTCACATACCTAATATTTCACACATTTAAAATAGGTACTTAGGCCAGGTTTTAAATATAGATTTTTTTTTAATTATTTTTCAATAGCAGACTGCTGGGATTATTCTCCTACCTATTCTTTTGAATTCCAGGTGTAAGAATAATTCTGGTACAAAGAAAGTAAGTTTTGAGAAGTTGATAAAAGAGATAGGGGAAAAAATGAAAAAAAAAATTAGTTTATTTTTTCAGGAAAATACTAAATTACTATTGGGGGAGTTTGTCCCAGTCTACTGACTACATTATTAGCCCAAATTATCTTGTCTATGAATCAGTAACAAGTGGTGTCCCTCAGGGGTCGGTACTGGGTCCAGTCCTGTTCAATATATTCATCAGTGACCTGGATGAAGGGATAGAGTGTCCCCTGGGCAAGTTTGCTAATGACACGAAACTGGGAGGGGTGGCTGACACGCCAGAAGGCTGTGCCACCCTACATCGTGACCTGGACAGGATGGAGAGTTGGGCAGAGAGGAACCTTATGAAATTCAACAAGGGCAAGTGTAGGGTACCGCATCTGGGGAGGAATAACCCCATGCATCGGTACAGGTTGGGGGCTGACCTCCTGGAGAGCAGCTCTGTGGAAAGGGACCTGGGAGTTCTGGTGGACAACAGGATGACCATGAGCCAGCAATGTGCCCTGGTGGCTAAGAAGGCCAATGGCATCCTGGGGTGCATCAAGAAGAGTGTGGCCAGCAGGTCAAGGGAGGTCATGCTTCCCCTCCACTTGCCCTGGTGAGGCTGCATCTGGAGTATTGTCTCCAGTTCTGGGCTCCCCAGTTCAAGAAGGACAGGCATCTGCTGGAGAGGGTCCAGCAAAAGACTCCTAAGATGATTAGGGGACTGGAGCATCTTTCTTATGAGGAAAGGCTGAGGAACTTGGGTCTTTTTAGTCTAGAGAAAAGACTGAGGAGGGATCTTATCAATGCTTATAAATACTTAAAGGGAGGGTGCCAGGAGGATGGGAACAGTCTTTTTCCAGTGGTGCCCAGTGATAGGACAAGAGGTAATGGGCACAAACTCGAACATAGGAAGTTCCATTTTAACATGAGGAAGAACTTCTTTCCTTTGAGGGTGGCAGAGCACTGGAACAGGCTGCCCAGAGAGGCTGTGGAGTCTCCCACTGTGGAGACATTCAAAACCCGTCTGGACGCTGTCCTGTGCAACCTGCTGTAGGTGATCCTGCTCTGGCAAGAGGGGTTGGACTAGATGATCTCCAGAGGTCCCTTCCAACCCTGACCATTCTGTGATTCTGTGATTCTGTGAATTTAGTCATCTCAGTTAGATTCTTATTCTGTGCATTATACCTTGCATTTGATCATCCTCCAATTCCAATGAAAATATAAATGCACAGGATCATGGAAAATTAGCTCACTTTTTTAGCTTAGCTGGCAAGTTAAGGAGTTTTACCCATAGGTGAAATTATTTTGACATCAGTTTTGACACCAGCTCTGCTTTATCAGACAGAGGGGACTATGATCTGGTGGATCTCCAATTCCATGGTTGATACCCCAGGAGAGCCATTGCAGGGGCAATGCAACTGATTTCCTGGAGTGCACTGAAGCTCCTTTGTGGAGGTTTTGTTAAACCTGATGGGAATGCCTACTTCTTCTGTAAGCAATCATTTTCTGAAGCATTTATCCGTCTGTATGTGCTAACACTTATTCATAAACTAAACCTGACTGCCAACCTTGCAGAAAGGAATTGTTACAGAAAAATGAAATGTTTGATCTATGGCAATGTGGCTTGTGTAGAAAACAATATTTTTCTCTGAGCGTATGGAGAGAAAGATGTTGATAAACTGTAGCAAGTTTGGCAGAGTGTGGCAACAATGGTACAGGCTGGAGCACTTGCCCTGCGAGGAGAGGGCAAGGGGCTCAGACTTGTGCAGTCTGGAGAAGAGACCTCACAGCAGTCCTCCCATCAAAGGAAATGGAAACTTCTCAAAAGCATCAGTGAAGAAACAGTGGTGTATAATACCTCATGTAGTGTATAATATCATCTAATCTGTGTTTTCTCAGTTTTACAAAAGACTTTAACTGGTCCAAATTCAGTGATTTTAAAGCTAAATGACTATATTACAATGAAGAGAAACATTCATGTTTGGTTTTGGCATAGGGAGGAAAAAAAAAAAAAGAAGGGCTTAAAAAAACACGTAAACCAGGGAAAATTAATTCTGCTGTTGAAAATATGCTGAATAGCAAAGCACTCCACTTTGTCAGTCAATGAGACGTAAAGTTGAGTGTTCTAGGAGTGTCCCTGCTTGCTGTCCCTACATAATATTAATGTAAACTTACTTTGAGGGTACAATTTATTTTTAATCAATGGCTTAGTCGTCTGAGTTTTCCCACAGTGGTGTTTTCCAACTGCAAATACCAATTGTCTGCTGACAGTGTTGTCCACTTTTCCACTGCAGTTTCAGTTTCTCCATGAGATCACAAGAAAAACTCATTTCAGGGGTATTAAAAGTACACAGTTAGAAAGAAGTAGGTCTGGGTAAATGGTTTGGAAAAAATCCAAATCTTATCATGCATGAAAAGCACAGAGCACAGAAATAATGTAAGAAAATCATTTCTCATGCTATTTTAGCCATACTGTGTGTCCAGATTTATCTGAATACCAAACCCAAATGTCTTGGGTGATTGATCATTGCTTCATGAAGCCTCTATTTTGGATTTGGCTTGCCTTCACGCAACCATGCAATGACACAAAATGTCATATGTGATGGATATGGCTTTGTGAAAAACACAAAAACACAGAAACAGCATTATGAAATTTTTTCTCCTTATGGTTTTGATTTGTTTGACATCCATTCTGAACCTTGCTGAAAACAACAGAAAATCCATGAAGGTGTCTGATCTTTGGAGGGAGATTTTGTGAAGAAGCAGCTTTATCAGGAATCATCTTCTTTTGTCTTTGCACCCCTCCATTTCTTCAGCACACATCTAAGCTATAAGCCAATTTGAGATCTGATGGCCTTCTTGAATGAAATATACTAAAGTATAACTTTCAAAGCTCTTGGGACCAAAATCTTTTGCCCTACTTAAAGCTCAAGGAAAGAAGCACTGCATGGGAATATAAGAGGTAAAGTTGTCTGTTCAGTTCAGATATTCTGTGTGGCGCAGGCACTGAGTCACATTCATATGGCCGCCTTCTATTTAGCACCACTTCAGCTTGGCTTGCAATGAGGCAAGAGCATTCCTAGTACCATCACTGTGCTGTGTTGGCATATGGAATCCTTTCCATACTTCCAAAACTCTGCCTTTGAGGTCCGATCCTAATTCAGGAGGACTAAGGTTTACACTATATCACGCCTGTCTCCGTGAATTCTCCTGCACAGTAGAGTCAAATAATTCTGTTGCTTTTGAGGAAAAATATTTCTACGCTCAGTGGGACTGAAGATTACTAACTTGGTGATTGTGCCAAAAATTGCCTCTAAATTGTGCTTGAAAATGCTTATGTAACAAGACATCTTTCCATTATTATTTCCACCCTATACTTGTGAAATCTACTGTGAAAATCAGGTTAAAGGTCATTCCAGGACCCTTTCCTGGATTTCAGTCCTGAACTACACCCCTCGAAGGAAGACCACAGGTGCACATTACAAAGAAAATGTTTAAGAGTTTATCAGTTGGGTAGGAGCAGTTTACTTAGTCACTAATGAGGTTCAGCCTTACAGAAATTGTAGCACTTGATTTAAGCCGTACCTTAATTCCTTGAGTATGGAATCCCATGCTTTAAAACACACTGAGTTGTAATTTAGGACAAACAGCTATCTTTTTTTTCAAACATATTAAATGATTTCATGTATATTTCCTTATACATGCAGTTTTTATCTATTTTACTTAGAAAGTGCTTAGATAACTCTGGTGATTAGCAATTTTCCAAACCACAAAATGGTTACTTAGGTATTAGTAGAGTTGGAAAGAAAAAAGAAATTACTATCCAATGAGAAATTCATACATTTTGAATAACTGTAATTTTCCATCAGAATAAAAGTCAATGTTTCAAGGCATTTTAAGGAGTCAAAGGGCTTAAATGTTTTGTTTCAGAAACACTGATGTAACCTTTCAAAATATTTTGTTCAGATGACATTAGACCACTGCAATATATTGTTAAATATTACGTGTAATAAATATACATAACATATTAGATGCAACAGTCAAAACTAAAAACTCTTATTTTGGCTTCCAACTGTATAGAATATCTTCCCTCAGAAATGTCAAAGAAATAGGAACATTCCTGTCAATTTTTTTTATGTCATCAGAGCATTATTTTTTTTTACTTCAACTGTGGTCATTTTAAATTTTTTTATCAACTTGATCTCTCTATTTTTCTTTATTTTTTTCCTATTAATTGTTAAAAGTAGCCAATCATGTACTGATCCTCATAAAAGTGATTTTAGTATGCATAATAGGTGTGAAGGGTTTTTGAGCACGCTGAAAATGAAAACAGAAGAAAATACTATTCAACATCACTGGTTTTATCTCCCCCCAAAATTAGTACAACTATCAGGAAGGGGGTTTGTAGCAGAGAGGGTAATGTTTTAATGTATTTTACAAGGCAGTAGTGATATCTGTCTGGAATACTATACACTGTTCTGGTCATGTTCAAGATATATGAGTTCAGACTAATTACTGATAGGATCAAGGGTTTGGAAAACCTTTCGTGTTGGAGAAGACTTCAGCCTGGCAAAATGGAAGTGTAAAGATCTATTTTAGCTAAAGAATAAATTTCACCAGAGTAAAAGGATAAATATTGTCAATAACTTTTTTTCATAAATTACAAGAAAGTTCTTAATATCTGTATGTTTCACTATTGCAAATATGTGTCATGAGAACATGGGTGAGTGAGAACGTATTTTTAAGTTGTAGCTTCCTAAATTTGGGATGAAATTGTGTGATATATTACTTACAATAGTGTGGATTAGAACTAAATGATCCATGGGCTGCTGGGAGGTGCTTCAATGAGGACTCTAAGGTCTTTTTAAAGCAAGCTGTACCCCTTGTCTGGCCTGCAAGTTTTCAGTACAGGAAAACTAGGACAGAAGGGGCATTTCTGAAGGGGAGGGAAAGTGCTGCAATGTACCTGCAAACATTAACTTAAAAGCACTCCCAGATCCAGTAATACAGAGATAGCCATTAAATGCTTTGCCGGTTCTATATGCTATGTTTTCACGTTGCTAAAGGATGACATTTCCAAGCATGCCAACTGAGGACTATTTTAAATGAACTCTTTAAGCAGCAATGTGGTGAGTTGAGAGGGCAGTCTGCTGTGTTGTTAACACCTCTGTTGTTAAAAGGTAAGGTTATATTTCTAATTGTGACTTTAATGGCCACTTCTTACTCTGTGTTTCTGTTCCCTGTGTGCTCTCCACTTATATCTGCTACTTTAATGACTACAGCAAATTTTTACCATGACCATTAGCACAGTAGAACGAATGCAGTGGTGGAAACATTACTAAATTCTTTCTTGATTCATGTGCCACCAACAAATTTGTTACTTGTTTTCTTAGTAATAAGCCCGCATCATTCAGCCAGAAAGCATAATTTCCAGTTTCCAGCTTGCATTTATTTTATGTCTGAAATCTTACTGTGCTGGCCAACATGCCAATAGCCACAGTGGTGGGCAAGAAAGCAGGAATTGTCAGCCACTTCTCAAAGTCATAGATCTTTTTTTTTTTTTTTATTGTTGTTTTGCTTGATTGGGAGTTATGCTGAGAACAGGGAAAATGGAAAGAAAAGCCTTTTTTTTTTCTTTTTACCTTCTTAAAGAGAACCAAAAAAAATAAGGGGTATTTCTTGGTAGTTTCTGTTTTGTTTTGTTTTTTTTTTTTTTTTTTTGTTTTGCTTGATTGGGAGTTATGCTGAGAACAGGGAAAATGGAAAGAAAAGCCTTTTTTTTTCTTTTTACCTTCTTAAAGAGAACCAAAAAAAATAAGGGGTTTTTCTTGGTATTTTCTGTTTTTTTTTTTTTTTTTCGTTATTGTAGTTACTGTTTTTTAGATTGTTTGCTTTCACCGAGCTATCCTTTGCCTCTCAATGTGCTCATGCTGAATTCAAATTCATATACTGTATGGATGGAAAGAACCATTATGATTATCTATTCCAACCACCTGTGTAACAGGCCATAAAATCTGAACCAATAATTCATGCATCAAGTTCATATCTTCTGCTTGAGGGACAATATATCTTTTAGAAAGACATCCAGTTTTGATTTAAAGTCTTGATTCTCTCTGACTAATGTTTACGCCTTTCTAAGCCATCCAGCAGACCTGCAAAGGGGCTGTAGGGAAGTGGTATCTTGAGGTTCTGCCTCCATTGACTTTCATGTTAGAATTGATCATTTAAAATTGACTTTTACAGTGTTTTTCCAGTACTCAAAAAAAAAAAATTAGTCATATTTTCTCCTTCCCATAGATATAACTTCAAGAAAGATTCAATGAAGGACATGATTTGGAAAATAAAATCACTTGCAGGAACTTCACATTACCAAAAATACGTTAAGGAGTCAGTGATGATGTCTGCACAAAATAAAATATATATTGTATTTTAAATAATCGATTCCCATTAGACTTTCTGAAAACAAAAATAAAAAACCTTTACCTTACAGTTCCAGCTACTGCAGAAACAAAGCCTGGCTGACCAATTATAAGGGAAAGCTGGTTAGAAAGCCCACTTTGATCTTTGTCCTCCTTCCACTGATTGGTAAATCGCATGAAGTAGATAAACACTTCCATCAGTCACACTAAATCTTCCTACAAGATTGTACTTACATAGTTTTTATGACTAATCAAAAGAAACATCTGCAAACTTTGTGGAAGTGAACTTTTTTTGGTGTTCACTAAAAGGCATGGCAGAGTCTTATGAGTAGATTTCTGTTCTTCAGAAATAAAATAATTTACATTAAATAAATAAAAAAACCCAAAACAAACAAAACCTGAAATAAACTAAACTAAATGAACTTGAGAAAAAATCCATTTCCCTTATGATGAACTTTATTTTGGAAAGCATCTTCTTTTCAGATCAAAGGGAGAACAAAGCCTGCTTTCATTCAGAATGAAATAAAAGCTTTTATGTTCAAGAGTATTACTAAAGCTCTTTTGAAGAAAGAATCACTTTTTGTGTCTAACTACAAATCTAATGAAATATCATATACCTTTTTTTTTTTTTTTTTGCCTGTCTGGGAAAAGGGGGCATTAAGGGAGTGATTAGTCATAGTAAATGTTGCTAGAAGAAACTTTGAGAGATCACTCAGCCTGTTCCTCAGTCCAAAACAGGATCAGCTATCAGTATGTTATTCCTGATTGATACTTCCTCAGTCTGATCTTAAATGCTTCCAAAGATAGGGTGTTTACAAGATCCTTAGGAAATCTATCCTAATGCTTCACTGTCCTTACCGTTACAAATTGTTTTCTGTATATCTAAGCTACAGCTCAGCTCCTACAATTGCCTCTCCAGTTGTGCTACCTCTAACTTGCTGGGCACATTGCTGGCCACAGCATTTCAGCTAAGGCTTGCGCAGTGCTGAGTAAGCAGAAGGATTACTGGATGTGTTTTGCAGAGGATGCTCTGCTTGTACATAGCAGTCTGATATTTGCTTTCGTTGTAACAACATGACACAGTTGACTCATGCTCAGTTAGCAATCCGCTGTAATTCCTAGATCATCCCCATTTGGCCAGTTGTTTTCCGTCTTATATTTGTGCAGCTGATGGTTCGTACATAAGTGGAGTCCTTTTCACTTCCCCTTTAATCTTGTTATACTGGATCAAATGCAAATCATCAGCTGTTGCATTCAGTGTTCCTTAGTGACAGCTATTTGAAGAATTATTGTTGGACATGGATTAATTTTCTGTGGGAAATTATTTTCTGACACCAGATCTGCACAATATTGTATCTGTATCAACTTCTTCCTTTTCTTCTACTGAGTCTGGCTTCTAAAGCAGTGAGTTCCACAGATTTGCTTTGTAATGAGTGGTGCATATCTTTTTAATTCACGTTATTATGCCATGAAAATATTGAAGAAGGTGTTTGTCTTTTTTCTTTACTGATATATATCTACAACATATTTAGCTTGTTAACAGAAAGACATGAACAGACCTGGAGGATCTGACAATTTTACTACTGGTCATAAACTCTTTTAAATTATAAGATGACATACAATTGCAGGACTAGGATCCTTGTCAGGAAGTGTGTGGTGTTATTTTTTGTCGACAGTTCTTTTCATTCTGCTTCAAAACTATTGATACTCATGTACACAGATGCTGAGTGAAAGACTCCAAGTGTCACTGTCACATACACTTGGGGTCACTGCAACAGAACTGTGCACAGTGCAATCTAAGGGGTTTATTCGTGCACCACATTGAATATTTTACTGGGCTGCACTGAGAAATACGTATGGTATAAGGAAAAAAATAAATTATCATGGTGCATATATGACCAATTAAGGTTTTTAGCACAGCCATCTAGTTCTCAACATAGCTTTGATATCAATATGTTTTTTAAATGACACTGTGAAGAATTCAATGACNAAAAAAAAAATTCCTAGCAAATTTGAACTACTTTGTTTTCTAACACCTATACAGTTTTATATATTTTTAATTTATTTTTCTATTTTATATAAATTTTATATAACTAGTTTTAACATTACAATAAGTGTGTTAAAATAAAATCTTTGGAAGACTATATGTGATCCACCCATATCTCAGGATCTTTTAAATAATAACAATAATAACAATAATAACAATAATAATAATAATAATCAAATTTCTTACTATCTGCCAAAAGTGTCAAGGTGCATCAGTGAACTTAGTACAAGGTCAAATCTTTGTGATGTGAAGAAAATATGCTTGTGAAACAGGAGGATTAAGTGTTCTGTTAAGGATGGTGCTGCAGTTCTGAATTATTTACAAAAAATGGAATTCAAAATAGTAAAATTCAGAGTTTCAGAGTCACAGTTTGTAAACTGCACATCTGAGAAATACACTTTTTGATGCTTCCCAGCTTTGGGGCCAAAGTTAAACACAAGTCATTTCTCCAGTCATGAATACTTCTATTGATTTTGGACTCTGAGTAAAAGAAAACTCGGCTGAGGTCATGAAGTTTCTAGTGTGGCAGCCATAGTGCAAGTGATTAAAACCCTGTCTCTCACCTTAAGCGTTCCAATTCAGCCTTGTGAAGTTTAACACCTCACCTCAAGTCTCAGCCAAGTCTCAAGGGACTTTGAATTGACATCGCAAACACACCTCCAAGTTTAATAAAGAAGCCGAAAAAGACAAACAAGGAAAAGAAATACTTATATGCCAGGAGGAGCTATTCCACAGAGATTCAACCCAAAGGAAAGCTAGAAGAAAACTCCACAAAAGTACATTTTTTTTCCTTTCAAGGGCTGTAACTGCTCCATGCTCCTATCATAGGAAGGCTCAAGAGTGTCCAGACAAAACACTCTCATCTTTTACCTTAATGAACTCTGAACTGACAAGTCTTTTATGACAAATTCAGTGTTCTAGCAGTAGCTTCAAAACTATATGAGATTTGGAGTCCCATTTAAAGCCATATCTGGTCTGTCTCGCCTCTGTGACAAGTTCTCTCAGTTCTCATCTGGGTCACTAAATGGAGATCCCATGATAGGGAAAACTGACATCCCATTCATCTTGCTTTGCATGAGTGCTTCGCCTGTCAGAAGAGCCACATAACAATGTTAGTTTTATATACTCTCAAGAAATGCAGCCCCAAATTGACTGCCAAAAAACAAGCAGGAGCAGTGCAGATGCGAGAATATAGCAAGATGAGGAAACAAATTGAAAATTTAGATGACTACAAATAAAAAACAAAAAGGGGGTTGTCATGCTTCCTTTTTTAACCAGAAAGATGAATTGCCTTCTTTTTCCCAGATGCTAGTCAAAACCAGGTGCATGAAAAATGTCATAGAATTTGAGGGCAGAAGGGATGATCCGATCATTTAATTAATCCTCCCCCAGGGTCTTATACCTCTTCCAGTACTCTTAAATTGAGCTCAGTGACCTTGGTTAAGATTAGGCATCCCTTTCAGCACCCCAGAACAATTGACATAGGTCTCCATTGTAGGTCTCTGTTTTACATAAGTGTAGAAGAAAGTGTAACACACCAGGAACAGATCTAACCACTTTTGTGCAGAGGGATGAAGAATTCTTTCAATTCCCAGCATATGTCTGACCAAAGACAGTGGGGTGTGTGATTTCGCTACAATTTTTCTTTATTCAAAACGCTACGTGTTAGGAATGTGTTGGGGAGAGTGGGTTTTGTTCCTCAAACCCTTCAAAAAAAAGGAAGGCAACCACAATTTTCAGAAAGTCACGGATTTCAGAGCCAGAAGAGGCCACCAGGTGCTGTGCAAAGTTCAAGCTCAACAGAACAAGAATTAAGCTATAAGTGGTTGTCAGTGGGAAATCATCGTTAAAGGGGGATGTTGCAAGATTTTGAAGCTCATGGTATTTTTTTTTTTCTTCTAATGTGAAATAAATATATCATTAATTCTCAAATGTGTGAATGACACTGTATTGGGTGTGCGTGGCAAGGTTTTGGTAGCCGAGGGGCTACAGGGGTGGCTACTGTGAGAAGCTGCTAGAAGCTTCCCCTGTGTCCGATAAAGCCAATGCCAGCCGGCTCCAAGATGGACCTGCTGCTGGTCAAGGCTGAGCTCATCAGCAAAGGTGGTAGCGCCTCTGGGATAACATATTTAAGAAGGCGGCGGGGGGGGGGNGGGGGGGGGGGCGGAAGGATGGACCAAACCACTGTGCAACAGCAGCTGGGAGAGAAGAGTGAGAATATGTGAGAGAAACAACTCTGCAGACACCAAGGTCATTGAAGAAGGAGGAGGAGGAGGTGCTCCAGGCACCAGAGCAAAGATCGTTCTGCAGGCCATGGCGAAGATCACAGTGAGGCAGGCTGTCCCCCTTCAGCCTTTGGAGGTTAACGGTGGAGCAGATATCCACCTGCAGCCTGTGGAGGACCCCACACTGGAGCAGGTAGACACCCATAGGAAGCTGTGAGTCTGTGGGAAGCCCATGCTAGAGCAGGCTCCTGGCAGGATCAGCGACCTTGTGGAGAGAGGAGCCCACAGTGGAGCAGTTTTGATGGCAGGACTTGTGACCCTTTGGGGGACCAACAGTGGAGCAGTACGTTCCTGAAGGACTGCACCCCATGGAAAGGACCCACCCTGGAGCAGTTCCTGAAGAGCTGCAGCCTGTGGGAAGGATGCATGCTGGAGAAGTTCACAGAAGACTGTCTCCCATGGGTGGGACCCCACACTGGAGCAGAGGAAGAGTGTGAGGAGTAAAAAGCAGCAGAGTCAACATGTGATGAACTGACCGCAGCCCCCTTTCCCCATCCCCCTGTGCGGTTCAGGGGGACGAAGTAGAGAACTCGGGAGTGAAGTTGATCCTGGGAAGAAGGGAAGGGTGGGGGAAAGGTGTTTTAAGATGTAGGTTTTATTTCCCATTATTCTCCTGTGATTTGATTGGTAATAAATTAAAATAATTTCCCCAAGTCGAGTCTGTTTTGCTGGTGACTATAACTGGTGAGTGATCTCTCCCCCTCCTTCTCTCCACTCACAAACATTTCATTGCACTTTTTCTCCCCCTGTCCAGTTGAGGAGGGGGAGTAATAGAGTGGCTTGGTGGGCACCTGGTGTCCAGCCAAGGTCAACCCACCACAGACATAAATGATTACAGTGTTTATAAACCTTCACGGAGAGAAAAAGGAGCAGCTATTGAAATGCACCTTCACCTGTTTGGGCTTCTTTGTGTTACCATGTTACTATGCAGCATCATCAGGCTAGGACAGAGTCATGAAAGAAGCACAGGAGACTGAAGCTAGACATCCAGAGTAGATACTGTGTTTTTTAACCAAACTGTTGTATTAAATTATCAAAAGAACAAGCAAATATTTTTGCTCTGTCATCACAGTGAAACTGAACAACCACTTGGAAAGCAAGACTTTAGTCAAATAGAAATTATGGGACTAAACAAGTTAGGGAAAACATCAGTTTGTGATATACAGCATGTTAAACAAGAAATTGTTGTGAACACTTTACCTATAGGTTCTACATATGTGTCCATGAAAAATAAATTACCTAAGAAGAAAGTGGAAACCTCATCAGTTGTGCAACAAATAAACATTCAATTATAGCCATTTTAATCTTGTGGTGGTAGAGAGGGGAGAGGTGAGAGCAGGAAAGAAAAGCCTTTTTTGCTATTAATCAAGATGGAATAGATTTTCACCTGAAGGCTATAGGATTCTTCCTCCTGTTGCATGATGATTAAGAAAAGAAGGAGAATTGATTTTATATGCATTTGCTTGAAGTATCTAATAGGTACTGAAAAAAAATGCTTCAGATTTTTGGCTACTTTGGAAAGATTTGACACCATTTCATTGTAGATGAAGTGAATGGTTTACTGTGGAACATTTAGAAGACCTCGTGCAACCCTTAATAAACAATGTGTTCTTTTAACTACGGTCTAAATGACGTGCAAGTCAAATTAAAGAGGACATTTGTCATTTATACAAGTAAAGTAACTCATGAACAAAGTTAAAGAAAAAACCCAAAACTTGTCATCACAAAGTTTTATTACCTGCTTCAACTTTATATAGCACATGAGGAAAGAAGGGTAGAACTGTTTAAATCCTGATGAAGTCTGAAACTAATAGATTACAAGCCAAATCTAGTTAACTGTTAAATGCTTATTAAAGATGAGTTTAAAAGTTACTAGGCTCAAAGATAACCAATAAAACCAAGATTAATTGAAAGGTGTAGATGAATGGCAGGCTTCACTTTACAGTTAACGTAAGTAGAGACACAGACTTCAGATTTCAAAAGCTTGTATTTGCAACATTTTGGTATGTTTTTCTACTGAGCTTTATTCTGACTTATATCTCATTGCAATTCTTTCTAATCCTTTGACCATCATAATACTGATATCTACATAGGAAATTGTATACAAGTTTCCTTCTTTCATACGAACAGACATGTTATATGTTCACTCTACTTGTGTAAAGCCCAGAGGAAAGCTTTTCCAGTTGTTCCACCATATCTCATATACCAAAATAAAATACACAAATGAAAACAGCCTTGCCCACTTCCCACGGTGAAAATTAATTTCAAAACAGAGCATCTGAGACCTACTTAAGTTAGATGAAATGCAGGTAAAAGTATAATCTTTCAGTAATCTCATTACAAGCTTCAGAAATATCATGGCTAGGGGGCAGTCATCAATGTATGTATTCTAAGCTTTCTCATAGCTAAGCTTTTTCATATCTAGTAAAAGTATCTGGGATTCCCAAGAGACTGTTGGTTTCAGCACCATATCTTCAGAAGGATGTAGCTTCTTGTGAACTCAGTATGAACTCTGCTGCAAAATGCATGATTTCCTTTCTTTTTTTCCAGTTGTCATTATGATGGTGATATCACATTGTTGTGTAAGTTAAAAGGACAGCATTACTGTTACAGCTAGTGTCATCAAATATTAACAGTGGCTCGTTTACAGTTAGATATTTAATACTGTCCAAATATTCCAAGTGCTTTTATGTACTGCTCTGGATTTTGGATCTAAATTTTTTTTTTTATGTTGTGACGACTTCACAACACAATCATAAGATGTGTTTTTCTATTTTTAGTTATATCAGTATACTTCTAAGCATGCCATTTTGTCTGTACATTTATTACAGTGTTTGTAGAGAAACATCCCTTCTTTAACTCATTCACTGCAAAGAAAAGCTTTTACATCTAATAGTCCTGAAAAGAAAGAAAGAAAGAAAAAAATCTCTCAAGCCCCACAGGTTTCCATAACAATCCTGCTACAGCAGCACTCAGAAAAAACACAGGTGCCATCTTATAGCTTCAACGCAATAAATTTTTAGAATCTCCACCAGCAAAACGTGGGAAGTATTGGGATTATAGGACCTAATATCTTCATCACTGTCATCATCATCACATGCATTTGTATAAAGGACAATGAACCTTTGCCCATTTTAAAAATGTTAGAAATTTTTATTAGGTATTGTGTGTGAAGTGAGGCATACATTATACAACAGCAAATAACAGTTTGATGATTAAAGTCAATAAACTTTTTAAAGGGTATGAAAAATTGAGGTTAAAAAAAAAGCTAAAATATGAGTTGTTTATTTGCTTGGCTTTTGGAGGGGTTGGCAAGAGGAATAGCGACTTTTCTGTTAGTTTTGCTGCAACTGTCATGAAAATAAATTTGTCTGTTTGTTTAAATGTTTGCCAAGGGCATGGAGAATGACAAACAGGATTTTCTTAGTTATGTTAACATTACAAATGACAGTAGTTGTTAATGTAAGCCCCAAATTAATTGCACTGAAGCCTGAAAGTCAAAACTTATTGCAAGTGTGAGTGAAGACAGTATTTTATGTCCAATACGTGATGGTTCATTCTTGAATATTACCCATAGATTTGTTTTCATTTTATATCAATTCTTTTTTTTTTTGTCTTTGCTTTACATTAGCTATTCTGCAATAGCAAAAGTGCAGGAAGGTGGTAGACAGACTTGTGTATAAGAGATTTTCCCTGATCTGGCATCTTATGGTAATATGTTGACCTGAAACTCCACAGCAATAATTCTGCTGAATGTTAAAGAAATTGCTTTCAAAGGTATAGTGCCTCTAGGCACTTTGCTCAAGGCCTGTGCTTCCTTCTTCTGTCTCTCGAAGGGGCCCTCAGATCTTAAGAGCTACAGCTGGTCCCACTCTGCATGATATGTAGATGTATATATCATAACAAGGTATCATAGGAACATAATACAGCTGAACCATGCAGTTCATAATGCTTACTGAATGCTTCCACAGTATTAAGTGCACACTGTGCAACCTTTTTGCCTCATATCTTCTAGACTGTTTTCCTTAGGGTTAGCTATGATGTTCCAACATCTCAGTAGTTTCCGAAAGCTGACATTATTTTTGGGGTTTAAAACACCTTCCCCAAAATATGTTGTTCATTTCTTTAAATACAGAATGCATCTTCTTACTGACTCTACTCTATCAGTTTAAACTTGAGATGAATGATGTATTTAAGGTTTTATGTTTTCCATCAAGGCTTTAAAAAGGAGCTTCATGCCACTGGAATATGGGCATTCCCACTTTTCAGGCAGTAGTCGGTGTTTTTTTGCTTTTGACAGTAGTTTTGAAATTATGTTCTAGAAAAATATTTTAAAATATTATGGCTCCCTTAAACCTCATATACTTTGTCTTGAGATAAATGAATGTAGAGTTTTACAGATGAGAGTAAGTAACAATTGCTACTCACAACTAACCTCCTTAACTCCCTAAGGTATTTTTCAGAATTATTTTTGGTGGACGTGTGGAGAGGACATGATGATGTAAGTATGGTAAGGTTAGCAAAGATTACCCAGAAGACTGTAATTCTTCTATGGCTTAAATCTCAGTTAATAATATGGCATGCTGATAAAATATTTTTACCACAACATCCTAGACTGCATTTCATACATATGAAAGTTTGAAACTTACAGGAAAATATTAACTTATTTGTTACGCAATCTACCACCATGACAATTCTAGAAACAGTAGTCTTTTATATCTGCAGAACAGGTACAGAACAAGCAGTATATCTGCAGACTTCTTGCCAATGTTCCTTAGTCTTGACCTCAGGTGGCTACTTCTTGAAATGAGAATGAATCTCTGCTCTCTCAGATTTTTTTTCCTTTGCCAAGACTGCTGTTGAAGTGCCAGTTACTTTCTGAAATATGAAGTGCCTTCAGAAAACTATAATTTTAAAATACATCTGAAACTCTTAGGCCAAAACTGTCCAACCTACACAACCAGTGAAAGAAAGGAAACAAAGTAATTGCACCAAGTATGAATACAGTTCATTACCTTTTTAGTAGATTTTAGCTCTTTAACCTTGGTATAAACATGGTAGCATACCATATAATCTTTCTGTTTCTGAATAATGTACACTTTATGTTTTCCATGATAGCATCTTCAAAGTCAAACTCACTTGAAAGGGCAATAAATCAAATATTAGGAAACAATACAGCTATAGGCAGACATCCTACAACCATCCAGGCAAGCTTTGTTATGCAAGTCCGAACAAGTCAAATGAGATTTATCTCACACCCAGACAGGTAACTGTGGATTTGTTCTTCAGGCAAAGAAAAGCAACAAATTCTTTGGCTTCCTGCATACTATTTATTTTCTCAAGTTTCAACATAGGATTTATTTACATGTTGTCTATTACATATTTACTTATTAACTTTGGCTTGTGCAGTTTGATGAGTTAAACTTGTTTTGTGAACAAAATGCACAGCAGTCCAGGTTTTTCTGTTTAGTGGAACTAGTATTTATTTAGGACCTGCTCAGTAGAGTAAACAATTAATTCTATGATCTTACTTGATTTTGTCTGCTTTGTAAGAACAGCTTTAAGACTGCTCTGGGCTTTTTTTAGCAAGCAAAACTTAGCTGGTATTAGGAACTCATGGCTTTTTACATCGCAAGCTTTACAGTCATTCACTGCTGTACTGGTTTTATCTGGGCTAGAGTCAATTTTCCTCATAGTAGCTTGTATGGTGCTATGTTTTGGATTTGTGATGAAAATTGCACTGATAACACAGCAGTGCTGACACAGCATCAAGGCTTTTTTGGTTTCTCACTCTGCCCTACCAACAAGTAGGCTGGGGGTGCACAAAAAGTTGGGAGGGGACACAGCTGGGACAGCTGACCCCAGTTGACCAAATGGTTATCACAGACTTTATGACGTTGTGCTCAGCAACAAAAGCTGAGGGAAGAAGGAGGAAAGGGGAACATTTGGTGGTATGACATTTGTCTTCCCAGGTAAGCGTTACACATGATGAAGCCTGCTTTCCTGGAAGTGGATAAACACCTGCCTGCTGATGGTAAGCACTGAATAAATTCCTTATTTTGCTTTGCTTGCACAGGCAGCTTGTCCTTTACCTATTAAACTGCCTTTACCTCAGCCCCAAAATTTTATCACTTTTGCCCTTTTGACTCTCCCCCACACCCCACTGGGGTGGGGAGGGGGACGTGAGGTGGGGGGTATGTGAGTGAGTGAGTGAGTGAACGACTATGTGGGGCTGAGCTCCCTATTGGGGTTCACCTACAACAACTGCAAATCATAGAATGGTTTAGGTTGGAAGGGACTTTAAAGATCATCTAGTTCTAACCCCCCTCCCATGGTCAGGGACACCTCCCACTAGAGCAGCGAAGACTAATGGGTCTGTAGTTTCCTGGGTCCTCTCTTGGACCCTTCTTGCACATGGGTATGACATTTGCCCTCTTCCAGTCATCAGGGATATCCCCTGATCTCTACCACTTCCCAAATATTCTAGACAGTGGCCTTGCAACAATGTCAGCCACTTCTCTTGACACACTGGAGCGGATTCCAACCAGACCCATACATTTATGTGGGTTAAGCCTTTGCAAGAGGCCGCAGACCAACCCTTCCTCCACTACATGGAGGTCAACACATGCATTGTCGTAGCTATATGATCTGAGGTCCAGCTACACCAGTAAAGACAGCAGCCCCCTTTAGGTACTGGAAAGCCACTATACGGTCTCCCCAGAGCCTTCTCTTCTCCAGGCTGAACAACCCTAACTCTCTCAGCCTGTCCTCATAAGACAGGTGCTCCAACCCTCGGATCCTCTTTGTGGTCCTCCTCTGGACTGACTCCAACAGGTCCATGTCCTTCTTATGTTGGGGGCTCCAGAGCTGGATGCAGTACTCCAGGTGGGGTCTCACAAGAGCAGAGCAGAGTGGCGGAATCTCCTCACTCGACCTGCTGGCCATGCTTCTTCTGATGCAGCCTAGGATATAGTTGGCCTTCTGGGCTGTGATCGCACATTGCCATGTCATGTTGAGTTTCTCACCTATCAGCACCCCAGTTCCTTCTCTTCAGGGTGGTTATCAATCCATTCTCCACTGAGCCTGTATTTGTGCTTGGGATTGCCCCGACGCAGATGTAGGACCTTGCACTTGGCCTTGTTGAACTGCATGAGGTTGGCTTGGGCCCACCTCTCCAGCCTGTCCAGGTCCCTCTAGATGGCATCCCTCCCCTCCAGCGTGTCTACCTCACCACACAGCTTGGTATCATTGGCAAACTTGCTGAGGGTGCACTCAGTCCCACTGTCCATGTCACTGACAAAGATGTTAAACAGCACCAGTCCCAGTACCAACCCCTGAGGAACACCATTTCTAACTGGTCTCCACTTGGACATCGAGCCATTGACTGCACCTCTTTGAGTGAGACCATCCAGCCATTTCCTTATCCACTGGGTGGTCCATCTGTCAAATCCATCTTTCTCCAATTTAGAGACCAGGATATTATGTGGGACAGCATCAAATGCTTTGCACAAGTCCAGGTAGATGATGTCAGTTACTCTTCCCTTGTCCACTACTGCTGTAACCCCCTTATAGAAGGCCACCAAATTTGTCAGGCTTGAGCTGCCCTTGGCGAAGCCATATTGGCCATCACAAATTACCTCCTCTTTTTCTATGTGCCTTAGCAGAGTTTTCAAGTAGATCTGCTCCATGATCTTGCTACGCACAGAGGTGAGACAATTCCAGCAGTCTCCCGGTGACATCCCAGTTCTTGGCTCCTGGCAAGCAGCAAACTTCCCCTGAAAGCATATCAGGCCAGCAGATGGGTGCCTCAGTCCCTCTCAGCAGAGTCATACACTACTAGCACTCACCTCTTCCTTTTGCAGCTTTTAGTATGTGCTGCTGGTATGGTTTCTCCCAGTGAATCCTGTTGGTTTTATCCATTGCCAAGGCTTCACATCTGATGCTGGTTAGCACATACAAGGAAAGGGAGTGAAGTGGTATCTCATTCCCACAGGTTGCTAGAGATCACGGTGCCTCCTTCTCCAGGGTGCTGTCTGTTTGTTGTTGAAGTTCTTTGTCTGGTAGTCCTTGGAGGTCACTGCTGCTAGTATTTCTTCTTGCAAAGTCTTAAATTATACTTTATCTTCTTGTTCACCCTCACTAACACAGCACAGCCTGCTAACTTCCTCTTGCAGCTCCTCCACCCTCTTTCTGAGTGACTCCACCAGAACACACCTTGCACAGGTGGAACTTCCACTCTCCTCCATGCCTGAGTTCAGGGTGCAGTCTTTGCAGTCTTCACCTGGGAAGCAGGTTTCATGACAGGAAGCTCTGTCTGTGTGGTCACCTCCACTCATCCCAGGTTAGCCTGGCTAGGTACCTGATTCCTGTTTGCTGCAGTGTGCAGCCCATACCTGGTCTCTACCACCATGCTTCCAACAACATGAAAGCACTGCCTAATAAGCCCTTCTAATTCCCCGGGGACCTCAAGCTGCTGTGTAGGCTTGCACAGCCAGCAGCTAGCTGGGATGACCGTCAGGGCTGCAGCCGAAGCCTGCAGATTAGCAGAGCAGGCAGCAGCCCAACAACTGGCAGAGTACGCTGTCATTCCCATCACTCTTCCAATGTATTGTCATACAAACTGTTGACACCGCTCCCAGGCGATGCTGCTCCCTGTTTGTGCACCCCATTTGTGGTGCTCCCTTGGGGCTGGTTATATGCAACATCCCGCAGTTTGAACTGGCTGCGAGGACAGCCAGCACTCCCCAACTCTTGCCTGCACCTCTTGTGAGACCCGGATGGTCTCTCCACACACACAGCCTGAGGGTGCCGGGGGCCCAGAAACGCCCTCAGCCACCTCCTGGGGACCTCACAAGCCTCACACTCCTCTCAACATGCGGCTACAGGTGCTACTGCTAGTGTCAGGTTCCCACAGTTTAGCCTTCTCTTTTTGCATCTGCTGAGTGGAAAAGCCATAACAATAGAAGATGCACTCGAGATAACAGGTTAGCTATTGCCTATCACCTCTGCAGGGATGTCTCTGCAGAAAATACCAGTAAAAAAAAATAATGGAACTGAGTCTTCACTTCAGTGCCATGTTAAGATCTGTGACAATTATCCTTATCATTTTTTTGGTCCTGAATCCTGGCTAAGGGTAACCATGCTGTTCTGCAGGTTTATGGAATGAAGGATTATGTGACACCATCTTTTCCAGAATACTTGCAGCCAATATACAACTGATAAAACTGACCTGATGAGATAAAATTTATTTTTTATTCTAGCTTCCATCTCTTAAAGCTTTACTGGATTTATTAAACATTTTTATTATCAAGTTGGCAGACATTATTGGTTGATAATTCATAATCTGTCTTTTGCTCTTCATGTTTTTATGATTCAGTTTTAGAATCTTCTTCATGCATCTGTTAGTTATGTCTTCATTTCATAACTTCTTATACATTTTAATAGCTGTGCCTCTAGGTACTGATCATTATGTACATTCTTTTTCTATTAAGTAGGAGTTTGAAAACATCTATGTTCATATGATTTCATTATCTTGAAAATAACTCAGTTTAATACTTTTCTGAATTAGGTTACACATACCTACCTATGGAAAATAGTTTGTTCTGAACTTAAAACCATACACGAATATTATTAATGAAATCCTCAATAGTTATACCTGGATGAGAAAAGTCAGCATACAGTTTTATCTCTCTTATGTTATGTATATAAATTTCTAAGATTTTCTTTTGACTACTTAATACTCTTACATCCAAACCTAGGTGTCTATCATCAGATACCTAAAGCCACACTAAGCATTAAGCTGTAGGCAATCAATCAACTATGAAACTGAAAATGTTTTGTTAATGGATTTTAGCTACACACTCATTTTTATTTTGTCTTTTCTTTTGAGAAAATTCTCTGCATGTGTGTGAAGCCTATTTTGGATAAAATCTTCTCTTACTGCTTTGTTTGCTGTCCCATGATTGCTCACCTTTTGACTTTGGGTCAAATCCTGGTCCTATTGAATTGGTGGGAGTAGAACTGATGATGACAGCAATGGGACCTAGATTTGGCACCTTTTTCATTTGTACTGTGCCTGATCATCTCTGTTCAAAAGACAGCTCTGTTCTGAATCAAATGAAAGGCATGGTGAATTCGATCTGGCTTGTAAAACCTTGTCAGAAAGAGGGTGCTCCCCAGCAACATGTGAGTCTGTAATAAATCCCCACCAGACTTCTCCAACTGGAGCATACATAGGCCACACTAAAGCTCAGTCATGCACTATCTTGTATGCTGAACCCCACTAATTTCACCGAAATCAAAAAGAACATCAATGTGAATATTTGTTAGTCTCGCTGTAACAGAAAAGTTCTTCCTGTTACAGCTTATGCAAACAAGGTAAACCTTGATTTTCCATCTAAGGTGTTAACTGGTGCTAAGTTTAATTCAGAGCATCCTGCTCAGATCTGAAATAGTCTGCTAGAACAAGATTCCAAATTCTAGTCCTGTGGAAGTCAATGCCAGTAATCTCATTTACATCAATACAACTATGATTTGGTAGAAAGAAGGTCTTGTATCTGTTATGTCATCATAACGACACATAGTTTTAATATCATTCTCTGGATGTTACTGTGCAGTGGATAGTACACGATTATCCAGAAGAACTGGTGTCAGAACTAAGAAAGCATACTTTTCTACTCTTGTGAGTATTTGGAAAAATTTTTGTCATGAACATCTATAAACTTACAAAAAAACCCAAACAATTCAAAGAGTTCATAGCATCATTCTCTGCAGACTGGTAATACACTAATCTATTGTACAGTATGTATAATTACAAAGTAGTGCCATTTAACAGAAGAAAAAACAGTCAAATAGGGTGTTACTATACTGATATTTCAGGGTTGTCTTGTTTTTGTGGAAAATAAACTGTTGCAAAGGAAGAATGGATGCCATTCATTTAATTTAATTTTAGGCATCATTAAGTCATATAAATTTAAGCTGGTAATCAGAGAACCCTTATATATAGTCACTGGAGGATGATTTCAGATACTTGACATTGCCAAGGGTGATTTTAGATACTTGCTTTAGAAGGAAATGCAGGCACCTATTTCTCTTCCGAGAAAGCGAAACGAGATGACTTGCATAGACATAGATAATTACTTTTTAGATATCTGAAGGTATGTGAGATGAATCCCATTCTATGAAGTTAATTAAAACACCTTACAAAATACGAGGCTGTCAAATTGTTGTTTTCATACGCATTTCCTCATCATCCTGTCTTCTAAGGGGTTGACTTCACACCTGAGAAGAAGACAAGCAAACAAACAAAAAGTTGTGTTTATTATAGCCTCAGGGAAACTAGCATGAGTAAGATGAGAATATCCTAAACACAACGCATTCTGCTTTTACTGTGAAGTAAACCTGTCCAAATCAGTTTCAGGTAGAGTAAAAGGCTGACCTTAATGTGCTTACATGTCTCTAAACTTCCAATCCTTCCTGTATCAGAGAGGGCTGACAGTTTATGCTTGTGAGATTCTTTTCTATTACCCCTTTATTTTGATATTCACTACCCCCTGCAGTAGGACAATTTCCTTTTGATTACACCTTTCAAAATGTCTGTATGAATATGAGATTCGAAGAGATTTCCTAGGCAATTCACCCATATCACTCATGCGAATACTTACCAGATTTCAGGAAAACACCTTTGCTGAGAGTGATTGGTTTATGGCAGTACAGAGACCTATCACATTGGCATGTTAACTATGGGGCCAGCCTCAGGCTCTGTCCTTTAGCCATTAGCTAACCTCGCTGTATTCATGCAGCTGCATTAGTGCTCTGCTAGTCAAACTGGTTTCTTTTAAAGATTTAATTTTATAATTTGATAGATTCTAGGCCTGAGGTGACAATTATGATTATCTATTGTGACTGCATAGCATAGGATTAGAATCCAAACTGAAGCTCAGTTATTTTGCATGGGCGGTCCTCCTCTCTTTTTGCTCCCCAAAAGTTACTCCTGCACTTGGGTCATAACAGCTCCATGCAACACTACAGTCTTGGGGCAGAGTGGCTGCAAAGCTGCCTGGCAGAAAAGAACCTGGGAGTGCTGGTTGACAGCCAGCTGAATATGGGCCAGGACTGTGCCCAGGTTTGTGAAGAAGGCCAAGAGCATCCTGGCCTGTATCAGGAACAGTGTGGTGAGCAAGGACGAGGGAAGTGATTGTTCCCTTGTACTTGGCACTGGAAAGGCCCCACCTCGAATACTGTGTTCAATTTTGGGCCCCTCACTACAAGGAAGGCATTGAGGTGCTGGACTCCATCCAGAGAAGGTCAATTAAGCTGGTGAGGGGTCTGGAGAATGAGTCTTATGAGGAGCAGCTGAGGGAACTGGTGTTGTTTAGTCTGGAGAAAAGGAGGCTGAGGGGAGACCTTATCGCTCTCTACAACTACCTGAAAGGAGGTTGTAGAGAGGTGGGTATCAGTCTCTTCTCCCAAGTAACAAGTGATAGGACAAGAAGAAATGGCCTCAAGTTGTGCCAGGGTAGGTTTAGATTGGATCTTAAGGAAAATTTCTTCACAGAAAGGGTTTTCAAACATTGGAACAGTCTGCCCAGGGGAGTGGTAGAATCACCATCCCTGGAGGTATTTAAAAGACAGATAAATGTGGGGCTTAAGGACATTGTTTAGTGGTGATTTTGCCATCATTACGTTGATTCTATGATTCTATGAATCACAGTCCCCAAAGGGTGTTGTCTGTGATTTCATAATACAGCAAGAAGCTATGAAGTTCTGCCATGCACATTTCAGAAAATTCACTATGTAGTGATATATGTACTGTTGAGGCATATAAACAATTTCTCCCCTGGTATTCTGATAGGAATATTTATTTCAATATATCACAAACACTAAAGTAACAATATTCCTCTGATTCAGCACTTGAGTTTTGTAAATTCTAATATGCATTTTTATTTATGACAGCTGAAATGATGAGGCTCCATCTGCTTAAACAAACATTCCTAGTACCTAAATTACTAAAGAATAATCCTTGAAGGGACCTAATACCAATTGGGTCTTTACTTACTGATTATGTTATACTAAATCAGAATATGTTATGAAAAATGGAATCTATGTAGATAATTTATATTCTTTCAACCAAAAGTGTTGTTCTCTTATTGCAGATTAGAAATATGTATGATAAACATGATTTTTACACCAAATCCTAATCAGCTATAGCAAATTCTCAATGTCTTATTTTAGCAGAAATCCTCTATGTTTACACTGGCAAATAATGGAAAACAGAGCTTAACTATGTATTGCTGACCCTCTTTTATGAATCTCCTTAATGAAGGCAATACTGGGTTTATGTACTTGTCCACATACTTTATGATTCTCCTTAATTATGGTGATCGAAATTTAAAATATATTCATAGTTGATCTTTTTATTTTTTTTTCCATCAAAAATAAGCTTAAATTTAAATCAAGGAAAGGAGAAATAAAGAATCATAAATTCCTGCAAAAAATGAAATACAGAGGGAAACTCCAAAATATCACAATGTAATTTTCCATCAGCACTAATTAGAGCTATCAAAACAGTTCAATATCACAGTTAAAAGAAAAAAAACACCAATAAGGATGTACTCTTACCATTGTCATAATTAAAATTCGGCCATCTTCCAGAACCATTATGAGAAAAGTACTTGAGTCACGAGACAGTTCTGTCATAGTAGGAAAAAAGACAGTTTTCACTGTGTCCCATAACTTTCCATGAGACTCATGTCATACGGACTTCTTAATCAAATCTGGATTGCAAGATCGTTCAAGTCTACCCGTTCTTTTAAATAAAAATTTTTAATCTTGGAATGCAGCTAACAGTAGTGTTGTTGTGGTTCTTTCAATCAAGGTGATAAATTAGTAAAAAAACTATACCCAGATGTTAAGACTGCAAATGGTAGGTTTCTTTTGTGTGTCAGGAAGTTAAAGCAGTTTGATTCTATAACAGTGTCCAGGATTAAAATCTAAACAAAACAAAAGATAGTGAATCAGCCAGTATCTATCACATCAAGCAGCAGCCAAATTAAATAATTTCTATTGTCCAAACCCTCATATAAACCAAAATTTTTTTATTTTCATTTTGAACTGATGAATTCAAATGTAGACCATTTGCATGGTATTAAGGTAAAGTAATATATCAGGAGAATTCGTTATTTCATATGAATTATTAGAATATACATTTCCAATGTCTGCCTGGGGCCAGCATCTTGCCCTCCTTCAACTACAGAACACCTATGCAGTATTCAGAGAAAATATTGTGGTTTGTTTTATTTATGACTCATTCTTTTCCTGCCATATTTCAGCTGGGTTCAGACATACGTAAATGAAGGGACTGAAAGAAAACAATGTAGGCAATGTTGAAAAAATAGTGTTACAGTAAATGATTAAAAAATGAAAACTGGTCTTTGAAAAACAACAAAAAAAGAGAAAATTAAACAATAAGGAGATTAAACAGGGGAGCTTAATATTGTACAACAACAGATGGAAGCTTTTGCCTACAACGTGAAGGAAATAAGGTAGTAAACCAATAATAACTTTAATATGTATCTGCATTTACTTATCATGCTACATGAAGCCAGCTTTATTGCTGATGGCCTGGGGATAAACATCTATGTTCTCAGAGCCAATATTACCTTTAGCATTTATATAAGGGTTGAATTATGTGTAAAACTTGAGAGATTAGGGATTGCTGGGCATCTGCTTGTTTAGCCTTGAGTGGTTTTTTATGATAAACTTTTATTTGTTGAAATTATTTTTAACTTTCTTTAATCAGTTTTTTGACACTATAACAGAGGTCTTTTAATTATCCTTTTGTCTCTAGAAGAGATAAACATAGTAAGACAGAGAACAGAGCTAATAACAGTAGCTTTACAGCCTGATTGCTGTATTTGTGAAGCAGAATCCAAATATTTCTGAGGTAACAGCTGAAAAATAAGATTTAGGCGTGAGTCTGTGTGAGTGTGTGTGCTTGTGTGAGAGAGAGACAAAATTACAAGGTAACTCATTACATGACACAAACTAGCTGAGGTAGTCTGGTTTATGTGTATGTGTCCATGTAGCTGGATTCTTGACATTGTTTTGAACATATAGAAAATAGCAGCAGGAAAAGCTTTCTTGCTTTCTCCACAGTGCTGTGCTTCTATTGACCATTTTCAAATGCAAAATTGAAGACAACGTGGTTTGCTTCTATGTAACTTTTAACACAATATTCCCTAGTACATTAAATCCTTCATGGCTGAAGACTTCAAATCATACTTCATTGACTGTACCTGTTAAGCTGACAGGTCACACAGAGGAAAGAAAAAAGCATCAGGAACAAAACATTCTAGTTATCTCTGTGCAATCACTCAGTATTCAGAAATCAGGTTTTCAGACCATCCAAAAACCATGTTAGTGGCTTGAAAATCTGAGATGTAAGAAATGCTGAATGCTGACAACTTTGATTTACCTTTATCTTCCTACTTGTGAGTAGGATTTTTTTTTCTCCTGAAAACCCAACAACTCTAATCTTGATAAAGGAGACCAAAAGTATTTGTGTGGAGATAGGAGCATCACAGCTGCTAAGGGAAAAAATGCCTGATAGGAATTCTAAGGAAAACAAGAGATCTAACTAGACACATACAAAGGAAAGGTTGTGCTAATTGCAGGACAGGAGCTGCTGCAAAGATATTTTGGAAATGTTTTTGGAAATTACAATTAAAGGGGAGAAAAGCATAATGCTAACCCATTGGAATTCTTCCAAAACTTCTCTCACTGTACTCGCTTCCCCATGATCCAGTACCACCAAGACTCAGGAATGTCTTGCTAATTACTTGATTTTACAGGTGGCGGGAAGTCTTAGAAGAACAATTCTTGAGAATGACTGTTCTCACTCAGCAGGTAAGCAAAAGGGCTGCTGAAGAAACTGGCAGATGAATTTGCCCATTCTCTGGATATTACAGTACATTGGTAAGGAGGCAAAAGACAGGACAAGAGTTTTAAAACTTTCTTGCTTTAGTATTCTTCCTGTCCTGGAAAATGGGAAGAAACATAGAAAGAGAAGAGATGAAGCTACAAGGAGGTAGAGGTATTTAAAAAATGGCACTACGCACGCAGAAAGGTTTAATGACCAGAGGGGATGTGAATTGTGGAAAACAAAATAGATCTGGAGATAGCAAAGGAATAAACTGATAAAAAGAATAGGGGCTAAAGGAAAATGTAAACATTATTTTCTTCCACAGGGCTAAAAGTCCCTTTCCTAAAATCAGTGGGAAGGTGGACAAGTCTATTTGTCTCATGAACATGCGTATGGCTAGGAATTATTCTGAGTTAAAATGAGACATTATAGAGATGCAATATCTCTAGAAGAATTCTTTGGGCAACCAAGCTCATCGTCTATCATCTATTAAGATTCATACTACTGTTTTCTCCTCTTTCCTCCCCACTCCTCAACACAGTCACCAATAGAAACTGATCTTCATCCCTCAAACCTGTTGAGACTTCCTGGAAAAAAATCTTGTAAGGGAATTCTAGTCTCAATAATATACTTTCCACTAGGACTAACTCTCCCCAGTGTTTTCAAATCTGACATTTAGAGCTATGTGCAAATTATTTGTGACTGAGCAAATTAGCTAATTAAATAATTGGCTTAGGGCTTCATAAAATTTGGCTGCTATGGAAATGAGGCTGTCTGCTATCTTACAAGCTTCATCTAAGCGTTAAAAGTACTTCATGTCTCTACTCCAGCTGAAATTGTGATAGTAGCAGATTTGTTTTTAAAGTGCTTGTTTATAGAGTTGTTCTTGCATAGTTTCCAAATCAATATGCGGTGGGATATTTCTCCTGAGAAGAACTGTACCCAAATAAGACTGCAGTCTACCCTTCTCAACCATACATTTATGCAACAGTAACTTTACACAATGTTTTCACTTGGAATTCAAAATCACAGCTGTTTTTATGGTATTTGGTGTACTATATTAAGATTTGGGTGTCTAGACAATGCAGAATGAAAAATGCTGGTGAGGGGTCTGGAGGACAAATCTTATGAGGAACAACTGAGGGAACTGGGGTTGTTCAGCCTGGAGAAGAGGAGGTTGTAGACAGGCAGGGGCTAACCTCTTTCCCTGGTGACAAGTAATAGGATGATAGGAAATGGGTTCAAGTTGTGTCAGGGGAGGTTTAGATTGGATATTAGAAACATTTTTTCACTGAAAGGGTTATTAAACATTGGAATAGGCTGCCCAGGGAGGTGGTGGATTTGCCATCCCTAGAGGTGTTTAAAAAAAGGGTAGATGTGGTACTTAGGGACATGGTTTAGAAGTGGTTTTGTCAGGGTAGGTTAATGGTTGGACTTGATGATCTTAAAGGTCCCTTCCAANAATGGTTGGACTTGATGATCTTAAAGGTCCCTTCCAACCTCAGCGATTCTATGATTCTATGTAAGGAGTCTATTTTATTTGGAATGATACGTGATAAATATTACCTGTTCCATTCATACCAAAGTACTAGACCAAAGCAAGAATATATAAAACAAATTACTATATGTTTAGAACAAATTCAGGGTTATTTACTTTACCTAGCCCTTTAGACATCTGCCCTTCATCACTTCATTAAGTTATAAGTACTACCTCTGTAGACTGAAAGGAGATGGGTACTTTCATACATAATAAGACAGAATGATTAAACAGTCTGTTAGAATCAAAAACATATGAAGTGAAACATAATCAGCTGTCTTTTTTTCTCTCTGTCACCTATTGAAGAATGTGGCACTGATACAAGTAAGAGACAGACTGTATATAAAAATATTTTGCTGGTTTTGGGTTCCTCAGAACTCCAGGCCAGTACAGCTCCCCTGTGCCTTCGTGTCTGTTACAGTGCACGCAAAGCACCACCTACTCCCTGACACCATGGAACAACAGCCTTTGCCCTCTGCATTACTCAGATTGGTATGTAGGTATGTATGAATGTTGCCTGTTTTTTAAGATACAGTTACTTCCATGCATTATACCTGAAAACATGTCAGAGAAGACAAACAACCATCTACCTGGGAGATAGTCAGGATCTTCTCTGGGACTCAGCAGCTTGAACAGCCTCAGTGCCCACTTGCAGTAGAGAAGCAGGCAGTGTCTACCCCCATCATCAAGGTAAGTAAAATCTCTGGAGAAGAAGGATGGAAGTTGGTGACTTCTAGCACAAAGAGAAAGGCTGCTGCCTCACTTAATGGCTTACAACTGCAAAATTAGGTTCACCATCCTCAAGTTGAAGAAGAACCAGATGTGCCTACAAGCAAAGAACCTGGTCCACCTAATGTCAAACTATACATGACTACCAGGAAGAAATAGTGAGTCAGAGGCACCTATCTGCTGACCTTACCAATTATCTGCAGAGTTTTGCTGCCTGCCAGGGACCAGGATCTGGGACATTGTGAAGGGATTCCCAAAACTCACCTGGCCTTCTGACTACTACACCTCCTGCTCTTATTCCACGTGGGCACAAATGATACTGCCAAGGGAAAATTGAACAGTATCACAAGTGATTACAGAACTCTGAGGGTGGTAATCAAGGGCACGTGTGCCCAGTTGGTGTTCTTCTCAATCCTGCCGGTGAGGGGAAAGGTTATGAGGAGAATGGCACTAATAGGGAAAGTCAATAATTGGTAGCAGAACTGCCTTGGTGACATGATTTTGGGTTCTGTGACCATGGAATCCTGTTTGCAGATCAGCATCTACCTGGGAGAGGTGCTATCCTCCTCAATGAGCAGGGTAAAGCTATTTTTGCCAATAGGATGGATGACCTCATAAGAAGGGCTTTAAACTGAGAATGAGAAGTGTCTACAAGGCACCATTATGGAGAAATACCCCAAATCCTCTCCAGGAAGTCGACATACTGGGGTGTCTCTCTCTGAAGAGTCTGTACACTCAGGGATGCAGTAATGGGAATAAGCAGGCTGAGTTAGAGACTTGTGTGCAGTCGCAGGGCTACGTTCTTGCTGAATCTTTGATTTTTGTGAACAGGGGGTGAGATAAAAGATTTATGCATGGATGGAAAATACAGAAACTTTCATGAGTAAATAAATTTTCTTGGATGCATAACAATTATTTCAATAAAAAAAGATAGCATTCTCTCTTCTTTTTGTGGATATACTTGTAGCCCAGTAAATATGACTTGTGCGATTACTAGTAAAAGGCCACAGGATCTGTATTGACCTGACACGGCAGGGTCTCAGCAGTTATCTGGGCTTGTCTTGACTTAAGCTGATTTAGCTGTTATAACAATTGCCTAATAGTCAAGTGACAACTTGACTACTGGCTAACATATTTTTGCTTAACTCTTTATATAACACATATCTAGAAAAAACTCAAGCAGTCACTGTACAACAAGCAATGACTTTATTTTAGTTCTTATAATTAACTGAGGCCATTAGTTAAGAGACAGGAAGAAAAAAGAAATAATCAATTATGTTTATATATATATTTTTTTCTAATTCTATCAGGCTATTTAATTATTCTGTTTTACTATGTAAGAAAGTACCTGTATCTTTCTTTGAGTACACCGGTAGTATTTATCTTTATAACTTAGTGTTAAATTTTCAAACTCCATCTGTAAGCCAATGAAAAGAATACCAGCATTAACAAAACATATAAAAATAACCCTAAGCAGGCCCCAAGACTGAGAAAGAAGGGTTCCCAACTATTAGTGTTAATGCATCCTGAACACTGTGGTGGTGACCTCTCATAATGCTTACAGTTTATTGGCAAAACCTAACCTAACACTGATTGACCCAGAAAAACACTGGGAAGGGTTTCAGAGAAGGCAAGTAGACAGCAAGAATTTAATGTATAACACTTTCACTGGACCATTCTTGAGTAAGTGACTAGATGATGTGGTCTAGAATTGTTTCCATCTATTGTAATTGGACTAATAAATACCATTTGTATTTTGGTTGCAAGGTTAAGACTTCATCTATACTAACAGTAAATTCTTGGCCATACATATATGATGTTTTTCCTTTTACCCATAACACGTTTTTGGGGAAGAACAACTGATTTCCCTAGTTAGTTTTAATTTGATTAGAAATAAAACTGTGTTCTTACTTTTGATTAAATGCTATTGCTTTCATAGTGACCTTTCAAATAGTAGTTAGTTCGTTGTTCAAGTGTAAAGCATTTTGGTCTAGTTGCACTCTCATAGTCTAGTTTTTCATTAGTACTTTTTTTTTTTTTTTAGAGAAGACTAGTTTTTTCATTGCTTCAAATATTTTTAAGCTATAAATTTAATATATGAAAAATAGCCATTTCCTATCCAAATTGTTTACTTGAAAACTCTACCTATCTTCTTTCAGGCTATAGCAAGATAATAGAATTCCTTCCCTATGGGGAATAAGCAATCTAATACTGTTATAAGTTGTAAAATGAGTCTAGAACAACTATTTCTCACTAAGCACATTTATATTTATTGATTTATCATGCATACATTTTAATGTGACAAGCGAGTTAAGATTTGTCGGTTTGCATTGCAGTGCTGGCTAGAATATAATCTATTGATTTCAAGAATCACTTCACTGATACCTGAGGCTTATGCCTCTGGCATCATGATAAGGAGAGAATGCAATCCAGTAGGTCTAAAATAACTGCCTGTATTCCCTGTATGCTCAATATCCATAGAGACATTTGAGGGTCTGAAGAGGGAAATACAGTATACCCCAATTATTTGCCTACCTGTTCTTATTGATCACCTAAAGATCTTCTTTGCTTCTAACTGGTAAATTAGCCCACATATACCAGTGACAAAAACTTGATCAATTCTGAGAGGTAAATATTCCACTTCTCTCATACTGATGTTTCTAGGTTGTTTGGGTCATCTACATTGGATTTTAGGGAGACACAAACTTGAACATAGGAAGTTCCATCTTAACGTGAGGAGGAACTTCTTTCCTTTGAGGGTGGCAGAGCACTGGAACAGGCTGCCCAGAGAGGTGGTGGAGTCTCCCACTCTGGAGACATTCAAAACCCGTCTGGACGCTGTCCTGTGTAACCTGCTGTAGATGACCCTTCTCTGGCAGGGGGTTTGGACTAGATAATCTGCAGAGGTCCCTTCCAATCCTGACCATTCTGTGATCCTGTGATTCTGTGAGATGGACACTATCTGTTTAGTATGTTTAAATCTTTGTTTTAGCCAATGTACACGAAGCTGCATTTCTGCCCAACAATTTTGACAATAGTTTATGCAGTTTTCTTATTTCATACTGAATATTTATTTATTTAGTGAGTCTGATGGAGTGTTTGGTTTTTTTTGTTTTTGGTTTGGTTTGTTGGGTTTTTTTTGTCCTAGACCTAGGATCTATTAAATAGAGAGGAGGGATGTTTATACTAACCACCCATCAGAGAAAAGAGCTAAAGGAAACCACAGTTTCAGTTTTAAAGGATTTTTAAGGATTAATGGCTGAATGAACATATGCCTTGTTTTTCTCTTTTCTATCTGCCCAAGCAAGTAACAACATTTTTACTCTTCATTAAAATCTATGAAGTTATTTGACAAACCTAAATCTTGAACAGAAGCAAAATACTTTTTATCATCACCAAAAACTCAGTTCTCAAATCTCCTACATTTAGGATTTGTGAAGCCTTCTGGCCCAGGAGTGGAAATTCTTCTGAATTCAGTCTTACACTGTGAATCGTATGGTGTGTTCCAATTAAAGCCTTTTTGATGAGATGAGAATATCAGTCTGCTTTTAGGTGCAAAAACTACATTCTTGTCTGAAGTATGAGTGAAGCCCATAAAATGCTTATTTATCTTATTCTGAAGTGAATTTAAGAAGCAGGAAATTTCTGGTCATAATGCGTCTTTGCTAATTTGCCACCTGCAAAAAGGAACTTAAAGGGAATTATTGCTACAAGATGCCTCACTTGTTTTCCAGAACATCCAGTCGGTTTGGAAAGGTCAGATTCTCCTGTTCCTCTCATGAGTTCAGCACCTGTATGTGCCACGTGCAAAATAACAAACATGGGGACATATCTGGACAACTAGCCCTAGAAATAAGCTTTGACATTTCTAGGCTTTTCTTGAAAGCCAGCATAAATTGTTAGGGTCCTTGGAAATGGCTGATTCCAAGTGAGAAAAATAAACTTTATCACCTAGGTTATAAAATTGAATGAAGCAACTCAGCTAGCTGTGAGACAGGACGCACGCTGGAAGAGAGGAAAAGTGTGGGAAGGAAGGAGTGGCAGAGAGGAACTGTTATGGACTGACTGCAACTCCTATTCTCCGTCCCCTTGCGCTGCTCAGGGGAGAAAGAGGTAGAAGAGTCATGAGTGAAGGTCGAAGGCTGAACTTGGGAAAGGGGGTGGAATGGTCTTGGGTTTGTGTGTGTCTTTTTGTTTCCCACTACCCAAAAAAATTTATTCTACTTCGCAATTAATTAAATTAATTTTCCGCAAGTCAAGTCTTTTTTTTGCCCGTGAGAGTAATGGGTAAGCAATCCCCCAATCTTTATCTCAGCCCATGAGCTTTCTCATTCCTGTTCTTGTTTTCTCTCCTGGTTCTGCATGGGGGGGTGGGAGAATGACTGAGCAGCTGGGTGGGACTTGTGGGAGTTAGGCTGCTAGCCAAAGGTAATACACCACAAAAATATTAGGATATTAGGATATTTGTTATTAAGGTGACATATTAGGTTATCCTTGCATATGGATGACTAAAAAGACAAATAAAGGTGAAGATGTTCATGTGAAAATTCATGTCTTTCATTAATAACATAACGGAAAAAGCTTTCCAGTCAAAGACATAGAGAGCAAAGTTTACTGTTCTTTTCATGAGAACAAAAGTAATAGTTTTGATTTAAATATGTAGCGTAAGAACACTGAATTACCCAGTTTGGGCTAAGGCTTTGTAAGCAATGTGCAAAGTCTTTAATTCTGATTTACTCCATTTTTACCCTACCCTCCAATATCACTCTCTATGCGAATACATTTTAGGACAGCAGGGAGAGATGGAAACAACATTAAGTGCCTTCACAGAGAATAGGGCTGATGGTGTTTTTAATTATTTTGCTAACATCATTGGAGCCATTACCTCATAATAAAAAGTGCTGAATGGTCACCTTTTCCCAACCTTTCTTACCACTTATCATCAAAAAGCAAAGCATAATGGGCAACAGCTGTTTCTGCTATGCCATGGATTTAGATACACTCCCTAAGTGAGTAGTTTAGTTCACCAACATTCATTTCTCCATAAGTCCATAATTACAAAAGCAAAGTTAATCTGCAAAACATTAGTATCTATTTTTAAGACAGATGTAGGGAGGGTTTTAGTTTTCATTATGATAATTTACTTTTCTTGTTTGGCCTTTCTTTTTCTTTCTTTTGTCTCATTTTGAGATTCCACTCCCACATCTTTGCTCTTTTTAACTTTCAGCCTTATTATAATTCTTTCAGCCTTTCTTTTTCACGTCTTTAAAGTTAGAAAGCTACAATTTTGTGTGTTTGCTGGCTTTGCATCTTTATATTTCTACATTTATTTTGTTTGGTTTGCTTTGTTTCTTCCTCTTCTTTTCTGAGACAGTACCAGTGTCTGGGTAAAATGATAAACAAAGTCCAGAGAACATGTACAAAAGTCAAGGAAACTTTTACAGCAGAAAACTTCACAGAAGGAAAGATTATTATATAATAATAAGTAATGACTGTAGTAACTGAAATGTTTTCAGTCTAAAGGGACAGAACATACTGTTAGGTTTGAATTTTATTAGGGAAAATCTTTTTTGCTCAAGAATTTTTTTTTAGTTCAGGATGAATTTTGCAGGGAAGATTTTTCTTATTTAAACTATGACTGAAATTAGACTTCCTAAATTCACTATAAATATTCATTTTTCTATTATGGGTAGGTACCTAAACAAGATGATCTCAATTTTCCCCCTTCATCTAGCAGCCTATTTTTTAAATCTCCATGTGACTAACTTTAGCAGTTTGGTTTATCTTCTCTCTCTCTTTCTGAAAAAAAAAAAAAAAAAAGGAAAGATGTTGGCTTTGCCCATTTTTGGCATGTCATAAGTGAAATTATTAATCAGATGCACTAAAAATCTGTCTTTTAAAGCTGACTTACTATTCCTATTGCATATGAGGGGTTATGTCCTGACTACACTATAGAGGTACTCCAGTGTGTATCCTGCAGTCCTGGTTCAGAGAATTGTGCAGCTGCCTTCTTTCTTTCAGCCCACACGATTTCCTTTTCCTGGAAACAGAAGTGCAGAATGTGATCTGGCTGCTTCTTAAATCCATGTCAAGAGTCTGGCCATGTACCCAAACTAGATAGCTATTCATCTATTTTACCTTTTACTGCCTGCGGATTAAGTTCCTAAAATAGAGACAGCTAGAATCACTCATCAATGCTGATTGCATTTTTTAGCCTGGCATCTCACTGAATCTTGTTACTCAAAGGAAAGACAATGGACATTTTGCATTATTTCTTGAATAAAATTTTTAATTTTTATTTACTTGTTACATACACTGGCCTCTTTTCAAATACATAAACACTGTTGTCACCAAAATTACTGTAAATTCAAGGGGAAAAAGTGTTCTTTACAGACCTATTCAATACATTTTCTTTCTCCTTAGATCAGAGACGTTTCTAGTAAATGACTAGTTGAAATGTGGTTCTTCCTAGTCCCCCAGGGCATTACTGGAAAAGTGGGAATAATGTAGATTTTTGGAAGTTTTGGAAGCTGTTGCTTGTATGAACTGCTTTTCAATGGTCAATGACTATCAAAATTAGTTTTGCATAATTTTTGACTGTGCTCACCACTGAAGTCTATTTAAAATAAAATACAGCTTTATGACGAAAGACTTTTTATAATCCTCTGTCCCATTTGAACAGCAAAGCTGTATCATTTGTAGGTAGCCTAAAAAGGGCTTACACCATTACTTAAAGTGATACACTAATCAGATGCTTTTTATTCTTATGTCAGTGGTGAGCTCCTTGGCCAATCTTTATGTTGCCCCTCTGACTGCTAGAGCTGTCAGATACAGGGGAAAGAAGGACTGTTAAAACACTATCCTATGGCTAGGATGCAGAGGACTGCTTTTCACAGTGCTACAGGGCAATCTCTTTTATATGTGTAAGGCTTAAACCTGGAGATGTGAAATTCAAAAGAATACTTCCCTTCCAAAGAGAAGAGACAGACAACTACTTGCTGCTACAGCACTCATTCTTAGTAGTGACGGGAATGTGGTGAATCATAATGAGATAAAATTTTGTTTGTTAGCTCTACAGTTGAACCTGGTGTAGGAGTATGACAGTGAGCTTCTAGTTGTTGTGATCTGAGAAAGGGTTTTGTCCTATCCCTGCGGAAATCAGTAGGAATCTTGATAACTTCAGTGACATCCTGGAACAGGCTCCACTCAATTTCGTTTTTAAAGAATAGGGGATGAGCACTTCTGTTTGGTTACTTACTACCACACAATGGAGCATAATATGCTCAGATTTTATCAATTTTATCTCACAGAGTTCTAAAATAAAGACTATTGTTCATTGGGTTTAGAAAAAAAAAGAAGAGAGGTTTCTATAGTTATTTTTTACACTCTTGACTTCACTGACACTGAATTACTGATACTTTCTTTGGTATTTCTGGGATAAAGAGTAGAAACATCTTCATGGTTAAATGCTCCTATTGATTTTTATTTTTTTTTAATATACTGCATCACAATTTTTTTCTCCTCATGGAACATGCTTAGATCTCTAAGGAAATCCATTATCAACCAGATTCTCCCGTCTAGACTGGGGGGATAATCCATTCTTTGTATGGCTATTTGGATTTTTCAGCTGAAAAATGTTCTAACTTTCAGCATGGCTAATCCACCACTAATCCTTAGAAACCTTTTACCATGAAGCTGAAAACGGAGACACAAAAATATGTATTACTCATTGTATACCCAATACCCATATGTTAATTTCATTTTTTTTTACCTTTCATTTTGAGGAACAGCTAACCTCTCTAAAGATGGGTTAATAGTTCTGGTTCTTAATTATGACAAAGAATTACAAGGCAAAGAAAGATAATTATACTATTCTCCTACTGCAGAACAGAAAAGATGAAGCTACTCACACTGCAGGTGAAATTTAAAAGACATCCGACTTAGTAGAATTCTTATATCAGTTTGGAGCAGAAAACTGGAGATTTGAAGAGAGATAATTTTGAAAACTGTTTGGTGCATAAAATAAAAAATAAGATCTCTCAATAATGAAAGTTTGTGATCTTCTGTATTCCTTTTTTTTTTCTTTTTTATTTCATATCTCCCAACCATATTTGCTGAAGGAAAAATTTACTCTTTGTCTTCACAAATGCAACACTTATAACATTGACTTGTTAAAAATTAAAAAGAACATAGTATTTCTTTTGTTTGTTTAATGCTTTTGTGTTATGGAGTTTTGTTTTGTTTGGTTTTTTTTCTGAAGAATTTCTGCGTTACGAAGCAGAGCTGAGCAAAGATAATTCAAATTCATCAATACAATGAATATATGAGTTAGAGTCCTAGAAGCATAGAATCATCTAGGTTGGGACGGACATTTAATATAGACCTAACACTGCCGAAACCACTACTAAACCATGTCCCTAAGCACCACAGCTACTCATCTTTTAATACCTCCAGGGATGGTGATTCTACCACTCCCCTGGGCAGACTGTTCCAATGTTTGAAAACCCTTTCTGTGAAGAAATTTTTCTTAATATCGAATCTAAACCTACCCTGGAACAACTTGAGGCCATTTCTTCTTGTCCTACCACTTGTTACTTGGGAGAAGAGACCGACCCCCACCTCTCTACAACCTCCTTTCAGGTAGCTCTAGAGAGTGATAAGGTCTCCCCCTCAGCCTCCTTTTCTCCAAACTAAACAACAACAGTTTCCTCAGCTGTGCCTCACAAGACTTGTTCTCCAGACCCCTCACCAGCTTCATTGCCTTTCTCTGGACACACTCCAGCACCTCTATGTCTTTCTTGTAGTGATGGGCCCAAAACTAAACACAGTACTTGAGGTGGGGCCTCAACCAGTGCCGAGTACAGGGTGCTAGTCCTGCTCAGCACACTATTTCTGATACAAGCCAGGATGCTTTTGGCCTTCTTGGCCACCTGGGCACACTGCTGGCTCATATTCAGCTATCTGTCAACCAGCACCCCCAGGTCCTTTTCTGCCAGGCAGCTTTGCAGCCACTCTTCCCCAAGCCTGTAGTGTTGCATGGAGCTGTTGTGACCCAAGTGCAGGACCCAGCACTTGGCCTTGTTGAAGCTCATACCATTGGCCTCGGCCCCTTGATCCAGCCTGTACAGATCCTTCTGAAGACCCATCCTACACTCAAGTAGGCCAACAATCCCGCCTGACTTGCTGTCACTTACAAACTTACTGAGAGTGCATTCAATCCCCTTGTCCACGTACTTGATAAAGATATTAAACAGAACTGACCCCAGTACCAAGCCCTGGGGAACACCACTTGTGACTGGCTGCTGACTGGATTTAGCTCCATTCACCACCACTCTTTGGCCTCAGCCTTCCAGACAGTTCTTTACCCAGTGAAGAGTACAGCCGTCCAAGCCATGAGCAGCCAGTTTCTCCAGGAGAATGCTGTGGGAAACCGTGTCGAAGGCTTTACAGCGTCCAGGTAAACAACATCCATGGCCTTTCCCTCATCCACTAAGCAGGTCACCTTTTCATAGAAGGAGATCAGGCTTATCAAGCAGGACCTGGCTTTCATGAACCCATGCTGATGGGGCCTGATCATCTGGTTATCCTGCATGTGCCTCATAATGGCACTCGGCATGATCTGCTCTATAACCTTCCCAAGCACCGAGGTCAGACTGACAGGCTTGTAGTTCCCCGGATCCTTCTTGCGACCGTTCTTGCGGATGGACATCACGTTTACTAACCTCCAGTCAACTGGTGCCTCCCTGATTAGCCAGGACTGCTGATAAATGATGGAAAGTGTCTTGGTGAGCACTTCCACCAGCTTCCTTACTACCTTCTTGGATAATGGGGGCTTTATTCTGCTGCCCATCCATGTCTTCTAGACCAGGGATCTGTCTACTCATGGAACAACTGGTCTTACTCTTAAAGACTGAGGCAAAGATGGCACTAAGTACTTCATTCATTGTATGTTGTATGAACTAAACAGTAATATTATCATTTCAGTTCAAGATCACACAGTCATTTTCCTGAATTATTTTTTCTTTAACTTCTGCATATGTGGTGGTATGTTTTTTCTGTTTATACTTCAGCATATACGAACTGGAACACATTCTGAGGTAGGGTCATCCACAGTGGTGGTATGTGTTCCAGTCCAATTAACTTAAAAACTTCTGATCTCAGGCTTAGCGTGTGGAAAAGATAGAAGACACTAGAAGAAAGAAAATAATAATTTATTTCCTTATAAGAGAAACAAAAGAAACAGTAGTCAAATGGAAACAGTCAGAAGCATGTGGGAAAAAAAAAAAAAAGGTAAGAAATTACTTGTCTCCAGAAGCATTTATAAACCGATTTCTCAGCAAGTATAGAGCATAATTTTTTGAAAGGGTTACAAAAATCAGAACTTGAGCATGGACAGAGAAATGTCTGTACCAATTTATTAGGGTAATTATATTTCATAAGGGGTCTTGGCTGGAACTTTTCATACATTGACACTTCTCAAATATCCAAGTCTCCAGCTCATGGGAACTCTAAAAGCACTCATGGAATTGGCTGGACTGTCATAGCAGAATACAATACACAACATCCCTTAATAAGGAGAGAGTTTATTTTTACAAGCATGGATGCTTTTCATTTTGTAGCACAGCAGTTGGTAGATGAAACATGGTGACAGTAGTCACACTGGTGAGATCCTCCCTAACCCAGAAGATGCAAAAAAATAACGGCCAAAACCAGACCAAGGGACCCATACGAATAACAATGACTTTCCAGACAAGAAACTGTACCTATGCCTGGAAGCAATGAATGTAAGAATTCAGTCTCTTCATAGAACTGTCAATTGGAAGAGAATAGGGAAGAGGAGAATTGAGTGAGACTAAAGCTCTGATACATTCAAGCAGCCGATAAAGGCATTTAAAGAGTTTTTTCTCTTCCTGAGATTCAAGTGTTGTTTTGTACATTTGTTTGGTTGGGTGGTGGGGTTTTTTTGTTGCTTTTGTTTGTTTGGTTGGTTGGTTTTTTAATTTGAATTAAGAAGAAAACCAGAATTAGATAGTCAATTTTCCAATGTACAATTCTAGAATTTAGCTATATTCTGAAGAAAGAATTCATGGTGGGACATCTGATGCTCCCGTGACTGGAGATATCTGTTCCTCACAACAAATAATAAATGAAGCATACAGATAGCAAGGGCATCTAAACCAAAGAGGTAAAAAAACAGCACAAGAACACTAATACAGACAAATACACAGACTGATGACATGAAATTCAGGACCAAAAAGGTAGAAAACACAAGAAAGCAGAAAACTTGATCCAGAGTTTACTGTGAATTAAGCATGAATTAAGAAAATAAATGAAGTAATGGACAGAAATACAGGTTGTTTTTTGGTGTTTTTTTTTTTCTTTTGAACAATGAGAAATAAAGCTGCTGTGTGTTCACATACGACAAGTACCCAAGACAGACACACTGGAATTCATTCAGTGAGGCACTGAATTGATGAAATCTGGTTTTCAGTCCTATGTGGCCCACACATTCTCTGTGTAATAGCCCAAATCCCACTCAGGTTTCTCCTGCATATTCATCACACTTTGTTTTGTGTCTCCTTTCCTACTCCATAACTCTGTAGTCAACAGTACAGTAATTTCATATTTTCCTCCTCTGTAACTCTGTAGTCAACAGCACAATAATTTCATATATTCCCCATGTTTCAAAGTACCTTCCTTTCCTCAGTCTGTGTTTTCCCCAAATGTTCTAGGACCAGTGTCTAAAGCAGTTTCCTTAGGTTCCTCCCATGTCTCTAATTGCTAGTATGTTCTTTCTGGTCCAGAGATGCAAGTGTGTGAACTGGATAGATCAAACAAGTCTGGTATAAAATTAGTGCTGTAGCCTGTCCCTCAGTGGGTACCTCTACTCTGTTTCGGGAGTCCATCTTTGAGGTATTTATAGGGAAAACCTCACCTTTGAGAATATGTTATCCTCTGTTAGATTTTCTTGAACTTATTAAAGGTAGGCGAGCAGACAGGGAAAAAAAGAAGACAATATTTTCACACAAACATTTGAAGAAACTAATTTGAAAAGCAGAAGTACATTTGGGGGCTGAGAAACTTCCAGTGAAGAGGGCATCTGCAGCATGACTTCAGCAGATCCAAAACCACTTAACTACAGAACACTTCCAGCCGTTCAACAACCGTACTTGCAGCTATGTTTCAGAGAAATAGTCAGTTTGATTGTAACTAAATTGTGGAGCCAATTTCATTATAACCCCAGCCGTGCTGCTGAGCAACAATATTAGATTGGAGGAACGTGAATAAGCATTCATGATGTACAATAAAACCATTGTGAGGGCAATATAAGGAAATGTAGGCAACAGGTAAGGAAGAAGAAATATTATTGCATCAAATTTATAGCAGTGAACATACAGAAATATCATGCTGTACTTAACAGAAAAAATGAGCGATAAGCAGAAGTCATCAAGTTGAGCTATTGCGAAGCCACATATAGAGGTGATCAGAAAAATGTTGAACCACCAAATAATTCAACCATCAGCTAATCATACAATGTCATGGCAGAAAGTAAGAACATGTATTGCAATAGAATATGTCATGCCTTAAAATTTTCTTACCTTGAGAAAAGACAAAGCAAAGTGATGAGGTTCATACGGAATACTGTGTACCAACAGCAACCAGCTGAACAAAGGGAAGGGAAAAAAACTGTGAAGTTGAAATGCCCATATCAGTGATGATAACCGAAATAAGATAAAGAGAATTTATCCATACACTTGAAAAATACAGAAGCTTAAGTACAGATAGAAGTAAAAGGTACCTGATCTTTTTTTTTTAATCAGAATGATTAAAATCTTATTGTTACCTTTCCTTTGTTAAATGTCTTGTCTGGTTCTACATAACAGCTTCACTTATACTAGTATGCTAAAGGGTTTGTTTTATAAAAAAAAGCAGATTCTGTAGATCCTATCACTCACGTAAACTTATAGTTTTCCATTCTATTCAGGGAAATTTTGGTCTCAAGGAAGATTATAATGTGACTTCAAGGTTCCTCTCATGATAATTCTTTTCAGAATATTTTAGTAAAGTGGAAAAAAGGAGGAGGAAAAGGAAAATAAGTGACATGATCACACAGACATATAGGATTTCTTTTTCCACCATACTGCAAAAATAAGCATAGCAATTAGATACAGTTTATTCTTAATCATTTCCCTAATCTTTTGTCTAGTCATCAGTATATTTCTCTTTTCAATGAGCAGATATAGGAATATGGTCTGAACACTTTCCAAAAGTAACAAGAGGTAAGCTGAAAGACTTCAATATTGTTTATTCATAGCCCTTAAAAAGATCATATTTTGGGTCCATGTTGAAACATTATAAAAAAGAAATTGTAAAGATTCATTTATTTGGACCGAGAGAGTCCCCAAAAATGCACGTGATTTTTTACACTTAGCTCAGTGGGAAAAGAATGTGGGTCTCTAAAGGCCAAATTTGTTCTCTGTGGCTACAAGCTCTCAAAGGAATTGGTCTTCACAGAATCACACAGAATCACAGAATAGTAGGGGTTGCAAGGGACCTTCAGAGATCATCTAGTCCAACCCCCCTGCCAAAACAGGTTCACCTAGAGCAGGTTGCACAGGATGGCATCCAGGTGGGTTTTGAATGTCTCCAGAGTGGGAGACTCCACAGCCTCTCTGGGCAGCCTGTTCCAGTGCTCTGTCACCCTCTAAGTAAAGAAGTGTTTTCTCATGTTGAGATGGAATTTGCTGTGTTCCAGCTTGTGCCCATTGCCCCTTGTCCTGTCACTGGCTACCACTGAAAAGAGTCTGGCCCCATCCTCTTTACACCCATCCTTTACATATTTATAAATGTAGACTAGATCCCCTCTCAGTCTTCTCCAGGCTAAACAGACCCAGGTCTCTCAGCCTTTCCTCATAAGAGAGATGCTCCATTCCCTTGATCATTTTTGTAGCCCTCTGTTGGAGTCTCTTCGGTAGTTCCCTGTCCTTTTTGAACTGGGGGGCCCAGAACTGGACACAGTACTCCAGACACAGCCTTACGTGGGCAGAGTAGAGGGGGAAGATGACCTCCTTCAACATGCTGGCCGTGTTCTTTTTAATGCACCCCAGGAGACCGTTTGCCTTCTTGTGCGCAAGGGCACATTGCTGCCTCAAGTCCGCTTGCCTTGAAAACAAGATGCACTATAAAATACCTCTATAATGCTCTGGAATTGATGTCCTACTTTAAATAGAACTGTGATTGAGACTTTTTCTTCATACACTTTGGGTCCTCTATTTTTTTTTTTTGAAAAAAAGATGATCTATTATTAAGATGTACAACTAAACTAATTTATCATGAGTGATTATGTTTTAGAAACCATTGGAATAGAGATGTGTTGTCCTGTGTTATCACTCAAATTTTCCTAAAAGATTGAGAAGTCAATGTATTTCTTGTTTAAAAAGTAAATGTAGCAATAATTATTGATGTGTCATCAACCTAGAGAACCAACAAAAAGTAAAGCATCAAATCAGAAAATGCTAGAAAAATAAAAAGAAAAAAGAGGAAACCTGCAAGGACATTTTGTGCAATACATTTCCACTGAGTTATTTTAAGATGAAAAAAAAGCAACCATAAATGAGACGTAATAAGACAAGGCTTATAATAAGCAGTCAAATATAGGAAATGTCTTGAGTAGTTCAGATTTTGCAGTTATTTTTAATGCACTCAACAATATATAATAGAAGCAACGCTCTTTAAATCTTAGTACTTTTGTCAAGATTTTCTAATGAAGAGGTCACTATTACTGTGTTCTTCAGTTTTCTTATTCTCTGCAATTGGCGATTGCGGAAGTGTGGCATTCCTTGTTCCTACAATGCATTCTTCAAACTGCCAGCTACAAGGAAAATATACCCTTATTCCTCTCTGCTGCTGGGTACAGAAAGAGCCTAGAATGCAACCTAGGCTTTCACATAAACTATCTCGGTGCTTCTCCTGTAGCCCATTTTGAAGTCTTCAGGTTTTGTTAACATATCTAAGAGGTTATATAGAAGTTCCTACACATTGTATTCCATCTGTTACAGTTCCTGTCTTACTTGGCAAAGGGGAATCTTCATGTGGGCTGTTTTTTTTTTTTAATTGCATGCTGCATCTGATAGCAAAGTCACTAATCAACTGTCTTACTAATGCTATTTTGAGGGCTGGATCTCAGTATCCAAACACATTTCTTTTTATATTTTCTGAACAAATACACTAGACTGTCATTTACCTGTATACAGGTAATCACCTGTGATTAAATACCAAAGATCACAGTAGTGTTCATGATGACAATAACTCCACTGGCCTTGCTGTGGTCAGTAACACATACCGGTACATCGGCTGCATCTAGCTGGTACAGAGTACTTTAAGGCATTCTTACTTTTCATTTCTTAGCATCCTGCTGTGGGATGCATGCATCATATATTTTTTTACACAGATCCTTTACCTTGAAATACCGTTCACACAATAGGTTTTTTAAAACAGAAAAATGTTAAATCTAATAGATGAGCTTTTTCAAAAGAATATCTCATAATTTCTGCCTCTGTCTTAGAAAGTGGGGGGTGGGAGAAGCCTTTTTTCCTCAAGCCTGAACAACTTATCCAGTCAGTCCATTTTTATTCCTTTGAGCATTTTTATGAAAAGACAAATTGTCTATAAGACAGTGTCACACTGAGTCATCCCACTTGGGTCAGATGCCTACTTTTCAGGCAAGGAAATGTCAAAGTGAAGTGTGAGAAAATCACCCTTACTGAATATTCATTTAACCATTCTATAAGGAATTTGAGGGCTCCCAGCAATGCTATTTACAGATTATCTGTCAATATACTTGTGCTGCCACAGCTTTTCCTTCAGAATAATCCCTCTTTTTTTTTTTTTTTTGTGGAAAGCACCATAAAAATTAATAGAAGTGATCCCTGAACTGAGGAGTTTGCACAGAGATTTGAAATGTGACTTCCTGAATAATAAACAAGGCAAGTGGCAAAGGCTGTGGCAGAATGGGTGGGATATCACAGTGAGGTAATTTGGTTACTCATCTAGAGCTAGAACTCCGATGTGACATCATGAAAAAAAAATTATAGTCACAGCAATTGCTCCTTTACTTAGCTAATACCTTACAGTGCTGCAGAAAAATAAAAAATTAAAAAAATAAGGGGGGGTTTCAGGTCTTGAAAGAGATCTTTAACTCATACTCCACTGGAAGAGGTCTCCAGGCATTCTGCTGAAGTTGGTAAGTGAGGTAGTAAGGTTGATATCAATGGTGGAAGGTATGAAAGAGAATCAGAGATAAGGTCCAACAAAAGGAAAGATTGGTTAGAGAAAGGACTTGGAAATCTGGATCAGGAACATGAATTCAGTGCACTGATACGTCAAATGACTCAAGAGTTACAAACAGAACAGGGTTTAGGTTTTCCTACATGGGATTATTCCAAACCAGAAGGATCCCTGAAACAGCCTGACTCAGAATTCTTTCCTGATTTAGGTTGACTAAGTTACAATCAATTTTGTGTTCCGTGTTTTATGCATACCTTGTGTTCTGGTTTTTTTTTTCCCTACTCTGGTTTTCAAATGAGAATAGCTTGTAATAGCCCTCAGTGTGACAGTGTCAGCTGTTTCTAGTTCTACAACTTGTCCTTTTGGAATGGCTCTTCCAGAAGTTCAAAATCTCATTTTCAAAAATGTAAGGGTCTTTGGAATAGATAAACTCCTCAAAGGACAAGAATGGTTCATCTCAATGTATATGAAATAAATCAGGTACGAAAAAAGGCCAACTTTGCTGAACAGTGAGCTCCAGGATGGGTTCAGACACAAGAAAGGAAGCTTATGAAAAGTGAAAGTGGACAGGATACCTCAGAGGAATATGGAAGCATTGCCCATGCAGGCAGTAGGAAAAACCAAATTTCAACTGCAACTGAAGCTGAGAACAGCCTGTGAAGGACAACAAGGACTTCTGTAAGTACATCATCAGGAAATGGAAGACCAGGTATACTGTGGGCCTTCTGCTGAATGGATGGAACAACTTAATAATGAGGGTCATTGAAAAAGTTGAGATATTTTCTTTGCCTCAGTTTTTGCTGGCAAGGGCTGCTCTCAAGCCTCCCAGGCTCCTGTGCTCAGATGGGAAGTTTAGAGAAGAGAGGCAGTAGCATCAATAGAAGAAGAATATCAGGTGATGTATTCCTAAGCAAACTGGACATGCACAAATCCATGGGGATGGATGGGATACATTCAAGGATGCTGAGGAAGCTGACAGACCTCATTGTGGTAACTAAGGAGAGGCCTTGATGCCTGCAAAATGCACATTACCATCATCTTCAAAAGGGGCACTAGGAGGATTTAGAGGACTACAGGCTGGTCAGCCTAATATATTTAAGGACCAAATCCTTCTGGAAGCCATTCTAGGCACATCAAGTGCAAGAAGATGTCCTGGAACAACCAGCATGTATTTATCAAAGGAAAAATCATGCCTACCAGCCTGAATGGTGATGAAATGGCTGGACAAGGAGAGAATTGCTGTTGTTTACCTTGACCTAAGTGAGACATTAGATGTCTTGCTATTGCATTTTGGTGGCCAAGATGAAGCAATATGGACTTGCACCCAAAGTGGGTGAAAAAAATAACAGTACTCAAAGTGTAGCAGTCAACTGTTTCAAGTCTAACTGCCAGCCAGTTGTAAGTGGTGTTCCCTGGGGTCAGTTGTGGGCCTGGTACTGTCCAACGTCTGCACTGGGGACTTCTGCCACAGAAAACCAGGCATCTCAGTGAATTCCAAACTGGAGGAAGCAGACAGCAAACATTTAGTTGGCCAGGGGCCCACATTCAAAGGGATCTTGACAGGCTGTAGAAATGGGCTGACAGAAAGCAAAAGCAGACACAAATTCTTGCATTTGTGACAGAATAGCACCTTGCAACTGAACAAGCTGGGGTTAATTAGCTAGAAAGCATCTTTGGAGTAAAAGATGGGAATCTGGGAGTCTGATGGACAACAAACTGAAAAATGTCCCATGGACAACAACCAACAATGTGTTCTTGTAGTGATGAAGGCCAACTACACTCTGATTAGTGAAGCAAACAGGTTGAAGGTTGATTATTCTCTTCCCAACCCTTCTGAGACCATATCTGGAATATTGTGTCCAGTTTGGGGCTCACCAGAGTAAGAGAGAGAGTGACAAAATAGCGTCCAGATGAGGGTACTAAGGTGGCCAGGGGGCCACGAGGATGAACACAGGAGAGCTGCTCAGTAGACCATGTCCTCATTCTGCTTTGCTCTTCACTCTCTTTTGCCATTTCCACCAGTAAGAAACAAGGTGGAAAAGGCTCATAAATCGTAATTGCAACATTTTACAGTTCCTTAGCAGAGTAAGTGGCTATCAATTAAAGTCTAAGAGGTTATGATTCTTTACTATGTCTGTTTTTTGTTGGAACAATTCTATTTATTTCAATAATTATTCTTATTCCTACCATTTGGTGTAAAGGAGTGAAAATTCAAATACTTCTTCATAGAGTTAGCTGTTAGGCAAACAGATATGTATATTCATCACCAGTCTCATGGAAAGAAGCTAATTCCAAAACTTCCCATAGTAAAGTCTTATCCCACTGGAAAACAACATATATGCAAAGAAATGAATTCTTTTATTCTTAAAAAGAAGGAGCTGAGACAAACTTACGCTTTCCAAAGTCAATGTGAATTCTTGTGTTTACTACAGCAAGAGAAAAATGGGCTCTAAAGCAGTTTGCATAGTTTTCTATATGAAAAGCAACACAAAAGTTTTTGTTTGTTTGTTTTTTTAATGAGTTTTAGTTTTGCTGATCAGTTGCTTGCTCCCTACTGGCTTTTCTCAGTCTTCATAAGGAGCTTCACATCTTTGGGTCAGAAAGATAAATTGCTTAGATGGGAAGCGTTCAAAATAAAGAGCTACTTGACCTAGTGGCAGGCTGCAGTCTTGCTGGTTTACTTTTCCCTTTTAATGATGCTAGCCTGTCATTCTGGTTGTGCAATGTGAAAAAAAGTAATTTTGAAGGCAATGTTAGTCTTTTTTGGAGCTCAATGTTCTGAAACCTAGATGGTGCACCAGACAAATAATGATTTAACTAGACACTAAGCTTATACCTTCTGACTGTCTAGAAAACTAGCTGGTTATTGTAGTACTAGCTGCATAAATAATTCAGAACAAAAAAGGCATCCACATCCAACAAGCTCAAGTCTTTTCCAACACCATGTTATTCCAGTTTTAGGTTTGTACATTGAATCACACTTGTTCCTGGTGCCGTACAGCACCACTGTGTATACTTGAGTTCCTAAGCCAGTTACTGTGCACCCTTTGCAACCTCAGTGTTGCTGTATAAGGACCCTTTAGGGCACTGCAGCTGAAGCCATATCTCCTAGGGACATGGCATGTGCTATATAGCATGCCCTTTACACTTAATTTTGCTTTATTAATAGACATAGTATGCAAGTGTCAAAATAGAGGATGAGGATGCACCAACATTAGGCATTGTGACTGATTAGGACTCAGATTTGGGAGAGAGCCTACCACATAAACTGTAGGCATGCACACAGTGGCACCACTGGTCATAACCATGCTGAACATGATTATGCGTCAGGAGTTTTCAAGTTTTTGTGATTTCTGGGTGGCATAAATCACTTCAGAAATATATTTTATTTGCTGTAGTGGATATGTGGAATTGGTCTTCCCAGAAATTTGTCTTAGTTCCCTTAGAAGCATCTCCAGGACCACCGTAGATAATGGACCACAAGTAGAAAACACTGATACACACAGTTGAAAACGTGACTTCTTCCTACACAGATTCTAGTGTAGCGCAGAAATGAGAATGGGATGACTAATGAAATAATCTTTTTTATCTTCCTGGCACAATTCTTTAGCTAATCTGGCATAATTAGAAGTCTGCCTGTGCACCTGCAGTAGTCAACAACTTCACAGATCTGGTGTTTTTCTAGTTGGTATTAAAAGGTGTGAATTTCCTCTTAATTACATTTATGCAAGAAAAGATTATTTATGCTGAGACCAGAGATATAAGTGAAGCAAGATTCAAATTTACTGGCTTAGGACCTCATTGTGTTCTACTCTGTATCTTCTGTAGTTTTTCAAAGAAATTCAAAGACACTATGAAATTGTACTTTTGTCCTTGATAATATTTTATACTGACTTACGCAATAATAAATGATTACAACAAAAAGCTTGGGACTGAGCTGCATAAGAAACATTTTTCTTGGCTGTGATAAGTGGCCTTGAAGAATATATGAAACAGAATTGCACTACCTGAAAAGCATAAAGGTACTCCACTGTAACTGTGAGGCTTAACATACAAGGCCATAGAGAATCAAACTCTTCCATCTAAAGTTTGGACTCCGTATCTCCAAGTAGAAAGCCCCCATTAATGTTTTAGTAAGGCTTAAAAGCTTCATTTTCTGTTGGGAAAACTTATTATAGCATTAAAAAATACTCAAACAGGCTTTTCACAGGGAAAATGAAGTTTTAATGCTTCAAAAATTGCCATGGGGACTTCCTGTTTTGAGACAAACTTCCAGCACAGCTACCCACTGTTGCTTTAAACAAGTTTTTTCTGAACATTAAAAATTTGAAAAATAACAAATTGCTTTTTTAGTTAAGTTGGGAGAGGCATTAATTATGGAAACTTAAGGCAATATAAATAGACTATAAGCTTCTGCAATTAAAATCTTTTTTTTGGTATTACTAAAACTACATTGGTCTCAGAGGGTGTAGGTACCAGTTGTGCTTGTAACCAGTACTGTAGTGGAGAACAAGAGGCATTTTTAGAGTGAGGTTCATCTGACTTATTTTAGGCATCTGGTTCAAGATGAAAGAAATTGCATCTCAAAGGTTGGACCAGATGATCTTTTGAGGTCCCTTCCTTCTTGGGCTGTTCTGTGATTCTATTGATTGACGTAAACCTTACCAGTTCTCTGCATTGATTGTAAAGGCTTCATGAGGTGATCTCACTGTATATGTCTGTATTTTGTCAGACTAATCTTCCCATTTTAGAGACTGACATGACAGTAATTGAAGTTTAAACAGTTTGCTGCACAATGGAAGCTGATTATATTTTTGTCTGAACAAAGTGTGTGCACCCTTCTCTCCATTCCAGAGTACTGTAAGGTTTCTAGAGCCAAAACCAGATTGTGTTTTGTCTCTTTTGTATCCAACAGTAAACAACTCTTCATCCAAGGAATTTTTTCTCTGCTAAGACATATGTTAATATGTCTCCTTTTTTATAGCCTCAACATTGTTACAGAGAAATGTATACATTAAAGGATTTATGATGCTTCAACATCTATAGGTAAATTCTATGCCTTGCTGAGTTTAAGTATCTAGACATCTATCAACTTGAGAACTCGTAAATTGTCTGAGGTTATGAGACTACTCATCAGACTGAAAAAAAGTTCACATCTCTAATCATAGATCTGAAGTAGCTAATAAGGAGTGAAACCTTGCAGACTCTAGATAAAATTTGTCATCCTTAGTTCCTGCATATTAGATTAATATTTTCTACTGTGTTTCATATTTTATTTCTTCTTCNCCTTAGTTTGTTTCTTGCTATTCTACTTTTTCTTTCTTTTTTGAGGAAACAGTCTTGCCAAACAATCATTTCATCTTTGGAGATCTGCAATGTTAACTGTCATAGATACACTCTTCCAGTCACTCAATTTTCACTTGGTAGCATTTTATACCCTCTTTGCAGCAATGGAAGTTACCAACTGTGATGCAGAAGAGAGAAGAATCAGGTCTCTTAAGAAACAGATTAGGTGTCTTTTTATGTTTATAAATAAGGGGCAATATCAATGCTTACTAGTGGAAAGAGAGGAAAACTAACAAATACAAGTTGGATGCAGGATTAAAAGTAAAACGGAAAAAGCTATTCCACAAGCTGAGCTCAGCTCTTGGATGGAGCTTGTGTTGGTAAAAGAACTGATGGAAAGCGAAGGTAGCTTTACGACACCTTTGTGTCTGGATTCTTGTCTGGTCTTTGATGCATGTCAGAAGCAGATTGATTGGGAAAGTACACAGAGCTGCCATGACCTTTTCCTCCTTCTCTTTTGCCCTCAGGAGCAAATCAAAAGGGAGAAAGTAAAACAAGGGAAAAGACAACCCTGGGAAGAGTTTACTTTCACCTCTGCTGATGAAAAATGCTGAGATAAAATTTTCATGCTAGGTTTGCATTCAATCCCCACTTTAATCACTTGTATTTTACTAGATTTTCATACTGAAGGACATACCAATCCTGAATGGTCCTCACACACTAAAAATGACAAAGAAAAAGAAATCCACAAACCGTTACTCAAAATAAACATGGACACAGTTGCCCCAGAATTACAGGAGAAGTTAATGGAACGCATCCTGGGTGAGCTGCAAACATTAGAGCAAGCTGAAACTCTCTGGTCTCTAGGTCTCCTGCCTAAATCTCTTTTATAGTGATGGCAAAAAGAATTCCTTCAATTTTGAGAAAATCTATAGGATTTTTTGAAATTTAAAAATAATCTGAATGGGGTATAGTAAACGTAGTAGTTTACAACTCAATTTAAATTCATAATACTGTATTTTTATTATTGAAAGGGCAAATTGGGATACTTGTTCTGTGACTTCATAAGAATGTCAATTGTCCTTTCAGTAATTTTGCTGGTTAGTTCCTGTGTCTTAAGTCTTACATCCTCTTGTCTCTTTGGATATTAAATATCAATCTAGATGAGTAGTGGGCATGTTTAAATTATGTATGTGTGTCTGTTGGCACACATATACACAATATATCCAAAGATCCCAAAACTTATTACAAAAATTACAAATTAAAATTATAGCAATCAAATTGAAATAGACTGGAGACATTCAAAACCCACCTGGTCGCCGTCCTGTGCAACCTGCCCTAGGTGACACTGCTCTGGCAGGGGGGTTGGACTAGATGATCTCCAGAGATTATCTCCAGATCAACCCTGACTGTTCTGTGATTTTGTGATTCCATGATAGGACTGCATAGGACAGAGACTGAAATATTGTTGCCACTGTAAGATGGAACTTGAAGATGAAAGGTTTCCATGCATTTTGATTTGCCTGAGAAAACACAGATAACCTGTGGCTTTTTTTTCTTTGTTTTTAGTTTACTGTTCAATCCTCTGGGCTAAGTGTGATCTGAGATGCCTCATCTTGACTTTGTGATCAGACCAGTGAGGAGGTCATTATGCCAGAAGAAATTCTAGTTTGAGTATTTGAGCATACTTAGACTTAAGACAGGCACCAGGTCTGTCTGCTTTTCCATCATAGCTGCAGTTCAGGGGGTACCCAAGATACAGGAACCTAGGGAACTTTATTGCTGAAACAAAGTCCCCTGTAGGCTATAAGCATTACATTCCTGGAATTAAGGACCTATATTCCAACTAAGTTCCACTTCAGGCATTTTTCTTGGATAAAAGCCAAGTTTTGGTTTTGTATTACTTGAAGGAAAACTAGTGATCCATTTTTTTGGCCACATTTTCTCTTTTAAAACCTTTTTCTCTAACTTCACTAAACATTCAATAGTTCAAATTGACATTTTCTGGTGAGCTTCAGGATAATTTTGGAAACCATTACCCAAAATGCTTTAGATTCTTCCAAGTAATAAATTGGAAAAATACTTTGTCTGTAAAACCTTTCACTAAAGTGTACGCTAATGCAAAAAAAAAAGACCAACTACCCCTGTATAAACCAGTTACTTGAGAAGCTATAATGACTTCCTTTTTTGGAAAGGGGATTAGGTATTTGGAAGGTGAAGATTAGCGTGCTCTTTTGTGTATTCCAGGAAGAGGTGTTTACATTTTTGTTAAGTATGCATCTTTGCTTCCCACTTGCTCAACAAAAGTATTGTTAGACACTTTTCCAAATATTTCTATGTACCATACATGTTCTTCATCATTGAAACACTGACTAAAATTTCTTAGCAAGGGCATCACCACATGAAGAATATTTCTCTCATGGTATGAAGAATATGACAGCCTGGTCATATTAGCTGAGGTTAGCTGCCTTAAAATCTAACAGAGGTGTTTCTTACCATTGGTCTTGTCTGCTTGTTCTGGGGCAGGGGGGCAAGAAATAAAAGAAAAAAAAAAAAGTTGTGCCTTTTTTTTTTCCTGAAAAAGTGGAAATAAATACAGTTTTCTGTTAATATTTCATCCTCAAGCCCTAGATTTTTCACCACCTTGTCAGGTCTTGCTTCCAAAATGCTGAGGCTCTTTTTACTACACTAAATCAATGCCTTGGTTTTCTAATGGGCACAATACCATACTTCTTTTTTCATATTTCTTCCTAAAGCCTTTGTAGGCCAACAGATTGAAGATCTCTTTTTAGCACTTTTCTCCTGCGGTTCTTACAAAGGATTCTTTGGATTAAGAGAGAGCAAGGTTTTGTTTGTCAAATCTTACTAAATAACTAGTGGGAGGAGTGAAAACGTCACTCACTCTATTTTAGCAATAGTACAGAAACATTTCTTGTAATTCTGACGGCTAAAACTAGCTTTGACTGATAATACTAAAAAAATCCAGACAAAGACAAAATCACTGGTAGCTTGAACAGATGCAATTTAATTTACTTTGGAAATGTTTTACTTCCCTGCAACAGTGCTAATTAAATGTTACTTAAATCAGGACCTAGAGTTCTCATCAAGCAGTTGATAACAGTGGAATTAAGCAAATAATCCCAGTTCCCTTTAATAATGGATTTTTGATTACTGATAGAAACTACAGCATTCCATCTGACTGCCAACAAGGGGTGCATCCATTACACATCTGGGTTCCCAATATTCTGGAATCAATGAAGGAGAAAAACACAGCTGCAAAGCTAACTCTCTGTCTCACGTCTGAGTTGCACAGGAGAAATCTCCCCATGTGAAAGTTCATTCAACTTTTGAGAAGAGCAACTAGAAATTCAGAAAGAGAACAAAGGTACATGTTCATATCTGACTAGGTCAGGCTGGGTCCCTTCATAATCGATGTAGAGCATTCTAGGGCACAATTCATCTCAGGCTGAAGTTGGTGTCTACTATAGGCCTTAAACATCGGTGATTTCCCTGATGAATACTCTGATGTCTGATAGCAATTTCCGTGGGTCATAGCTCAGGTGTCGCAGAAAACTTCGGTAAAAGGGTAGGGCAATGAAATAGTAGCTGACATGAAGACAGGTTCTCGTGCGGATGGTGTGTGGTGGGGTCAAGGTATTAAAGTAAGATTTAACTTAGTGTTCTTTTCTGTGACAGATGTTATTTTATTACATTATTACATATTGGTAAAAAATATCCTTTTTGTCTAAAATCACCCCTAACTTTGACAGTAAAGAAAACCCTCTTAATCTAGATAAAGAATTAAACAGCAGAGAATTTTTATAAATCCCTATTTACAGTATGTTCAAGATGGGCAGTTATCTTCATGCTTTTTGATAAAACCGCACCAACTGATAAGTATAAACTCAATACATGATAAAATGCTAGAACAATTAATAAAGCAGATAATTTGCAAGCACCTGGAGGAAAATAACTTGTAAATAGTAGGCAACATGGGCTCATCAAAAACGAATCATGCTGAACTAACCTCATTTCTTTCACTGATAGGATAACAAGCTTAGTGGATAAAGGAAATGCTGTGGACATACTACGTCTTGATTTTAATAAAGAATTTGATACAGTTCCACATGACATTCTCATAAGGAAACTAGAGAAATTTTGATTAAATGCAATCTCTGCTAAATAAATACAATGCTGGAGAGAAGAAAAAAAAAGCAACAACAACAAAAAAAACCCAACCCACAGAGCAATTATTAATGGTTCAGTGTCAGGTTAGGAAGAAGTATCAAGTGTGGCCTACAGAGGTCTGTTCTGGGTCATGAGCGCAATTCTACTTAATATTTTCACTGTGTGCTTGGAAAACGAAGTAGAAAGCACGCTAATCAAAAAAGTAGAAGACATAAAATAAGAACAAGTTACATTTCCTTAGATACTTATAAATAGTGCCACAAAGCTTTTAACACAAAACAGAAAACAGACAGCACAACCTTTATCCACTCTGAATTGTCAGCAATGTCATAAGAAGGAAAGCTGATTTTCCCTGGCCTGGTTCAGTTAGGATGGTTCACTTCCCCACATAAGAATCTTCCATACTACTCAAGAATATGTCACATAAAAAATTTGGGTTGGATCAGCAACTCAAAGGGCTTTTTGGGAAGCACTAAGCTTCACACTGTAGTAGATCCTGGAATGTAACCAGACGGGGATCCACTTCTTCCGCTCTTGCCCTTCTGAGAGTCTTCTGGGGCAGAATGCACAGTACAGATGCACTTGGTTTTCTGACCTGATGAGTTTATAGTCTGTATAATTAATGCTGCTAGGAATGTGGATGGGTTCCAAAAAATCTGAAATGGTCTATTTTAATATTCAGTTATGTCAAATTTAAATTGGTTTGGACAAAAAAATCATAGAAAAAAGTAAAAATTACATATTTGGTCAACAGTACCAGCACAAAGGCAGGCCCAGCCCATGATTAACTAAATATAAGTAACCTGTCTGATAACATTGCAAACCCATGAATATTGCAAAGTAATACTGTATGTACAATGAGCAAGTAATTAGACAATTAACTGCTTCATAGTGATCAAGCTCCAGAAAAAGTATTGCATTTGGGTTACACTTTAAAAAAAAAAATGTAAAAAAGGAAAAAAAGCAGAGGAAAAACCAAATATTATCTAAAACTATATAAAGAAATATCAGGGGACATCTATTCTCATTAATTGTTAAAGATAAAATAAAAAGTAATGGGCTAAATCGACAGAGAAATATTAGAAAAAATATTAGGCAAAACAGACTATACAAAGCTTCAATTATATAAGTTTATCACTTTCTTCAATTATATAAATTTATCAATTACATACAAACCAGTTCTTCAGCATGGCAGCTCTTCAAATACACAAATTTACTCCAATTACATACAACTACATTTTGAGTGTTTAATTATATACATGCAACTTTACCAATGCCACAATCTCCATGGTCTGGAAGGGTATCATAGGAAAAGACTTAGCCTATAGATATAGTGCAGAGATGCAAAAAACAAGTAACACTAAGTTTGTGAAAGCCCAAGCACAGTATGCTTTTATCAGTTCCATACACACTCAAATGACTGCACAGATACACAGGAATTTTAAAAACCAGACAGTAATCGCCCCCTGAGGAGCAGTAGTGATTTCAGAAGGTTTCTTTCCTGAATGAATACTGATAGGAGGTAGTATGATTTGCCACCTAAGCAGCAGATGTCTGAACAGACATGCTAGGTTAAGGAAGTAATATCATCATCCTTCTCTTACAGGATGGAGAATTAGAGCCCCATTGATGTTAAGAGTCGATCATTTCTGAATTAACAAGTGATTTGTGGGTATTTCTGCTACAGTGCAAATGTTGGCATATGTGGGCCAGGTAATGCTCACTCATCTTCAGCTACCTCAGACATCTACGTTAGGTTCTCGAACCTTGTATTCTCTTCTTATAGACAGCATAGATCTTTGTAAACATTTTGTGAGGAAGACAAAGCAGCAAATCATATTTTTTTCCCTGTTTTGCAAAGTGGGTGAGGAGGGGGCAGATATTTTAACTTTCACAAAGTTCTTTTAACTATATTTTTTTAGAGCCGGTGTTGGCGAATAAGAAGGAAAGAGAGAGCAAAAACTGTGAACCTATGTACTTGTGCGCAGGTGATTAAGTGACAATGTTATTCTGAGCTAGGAAAAAGGTATGGGAGAAGATTAAATGCTCTGTGAATGACAGAGAAGCAGGCCTTGCAATGAAGAAAGAAGAAAAAAGAGAAAAAAAAATCAAAAAAAGAGTAGAAGGCAGTAAGGAAAGAATAAAGGGACAAAGGAAATAGTATATTAGAAATAAAAAAAAGGGACCGGAAAGAATGGAAAAATACCAAGATGCTGCAAAGAAGCACAACTTTATTCATGTAGATAATAAATATATGTGCACATATAGTCCTGATAAGTTAGTGATAAATGCTGTTAAATTATCAATGACTGTTTAATCACGATTGTTTCTGGTCTTTCCTTTTCAGTGATGTCTGGCATGTCTGGGATAGCCTTTATATGAACTAGAGAGGTTTTTTTTAGGTAGAAGAGACAAAGTCTTTATATTTACCACAGGCTGTCCTGGGGGCTCACAGAAGGTAAATATTTATACCAACATATTCCAAAATCTATTTTTGAAGTAAACCTATAAGCTGGACTAGATCCCTTCTGATGCTCCTCCCCATCAAATCTTCTTAAAGCACTTGCCATTTCATAGAATCATAGAATCATAGAATGGTTTAGGTTGGAAAGGACCTTGAAGATCATCGAGTTCCAACCCCCCTGCCATAGGCAGGGACACCTCCCACTAGACCAGGCTGCCCAAGGCCACGTCCAGCCTGGCCTTGAAAGGAGATTTGAGGAGATGCAGTACAACTCATCTTTGAGGAGATGCAGTACAACAGGCAGATATATTAACAAGAAAAAGTCTCTGTCAGACACAAATCTTAAAATTCTAAACAGCTGTCAGCCAGAATTGCTAATACTGAAGAATTAGTCCAGAGGTAGTTCATTTAAAAACAAACAAACAAAGAAAACAAACAAACAAACAAACAAACAAACAAAAACACACACACACACACACACACCCCCAAACCTTCTAGTTCCTCTTTGAACTTGAATTTGTCTGTTTTAAGATTGTCTTATAAAATAGACCTCTAGCAGGGCACCTCCTAATATAATTTTGTGTGACACTGTGTTTCACTTTTTAACGTGTGTTTTTCAGTAAGTCTACATTTACAGTTTACTTTCCCAGCCTTATTCACTTTAGTCATTTATTTTATTTTAAGTTATTTAGCTCTACCGCAGCATGTCTTCAGAACCATCTTTTACCAGCTATATAAAAAAGTGCAGGACGGTTCCTTTCTGTTCTCAATCATACAGTTTTAGTAAGAGGAAGATGACAGTGTAATCTTCTAATGATAACTCATGTAGAAACATTTTCACAGCCTTAGAAGTGAAGTGTCTTTGTTACGAAGTCAGTAAATGAGGAGATGTGCAGAAGTCAGATGTGAGTGAAGCAGTTCTGGGCTTTTCTGCCAGTTGTTCTTCGGGTTCCAATATTGTCTCTTTAGTGTACATCACTGCAGAATTAGTTGTAGTAATTTAAGTGAAAATCTTATCTTTTCTCAAGTAAGCTAATGTAAGGATTGCTCCTTTTTCTGTCTGCATGCAGTTTTATTCCATTAAAGACTCATCTCTCCTTCATGCTCACTATTGGTTACAGATATAGAACAAAGCTCTGAAAAGTAAAAAAAAAAAAAGGAAAATGCCTACTGAATAAAAGGGTATGGAGACATATGCAGATCCTGTAAACACTCTAACTTTCATAGAACCAAAAGAAATGCGTGCAAGTATGTTAGCTGCTGCCGCATCCTTGCTACTATGTCAAATCTCATTGGATGCTGTATAGCAAAAGCATTTCTCCCAGACAAAAATTACTTTGACAGTGCTGACTGCCAATATGAGAAAAAAAACCTCTTTGAACTTAAAAACAAGACCAGTTTATCTCATTTCTTTCTATCCAGCGCAGCATAATAACTAAATTCAGGTTGTATTTCTTTTAACCCAAATTTCCTGGCCAATATGAGAAACCAGATTCACATAAATTTTCAAACTCTATCTGAGTATTTATTTTCGTATACTTCCCACATCTTAGATACTATACCAAAAAGGAAAAAAAAAAGTTAAAAAAAAAAGATTACAGAAGGGAAGATGATCTTTTGAAACAAAATTGAACAATGATCTTTACATATAGCCTTCCTACATCTTTCCCAGTGAATCCCATAAGCTTCAAGAGAGGCTGAAAGTTAAATTCATTTTCTGCGTATTCCTTGAATATCCAGAATGGAAATCTAGGTGTTAGTGAAATACACATAGAATTTCACATAGAAAGTATGTTTCAATATGTGTGTCTGAAGACTGGGCACCAATGCCTCATCACCCTGTGAACTTAGCATGTGTGAAGCAAAGCTCTTAAGCTGTTTCTAATGGTGAAGACACAACAGGAGAAAGCTGGTTGCTCAGGTAACAAGGCACAAAATCATTTAAGGATTTCTAGGTCAGAATCAACACCTACCTGTTATCTGAAACTCTTTTAGCTGCTTCTGCATGTCAGTGAAGTAGCTATTCATGTCTCTGGGAGAAACTCCAATTGTTAATGAGCAGCTAAAGTTTCCCATTGGAACAATCCTATTCTTAGACACATAGCAAAGATCATCTTTATACTGAAAATATTATATTCTAGTACTAGTATGGCAAACTATGCTGAAAAGAAAAGACAAATAACAAATAACAAAGAGCATATTAAGACTCGCTGCAAGAACACCTGGAAACACAGGGTTCAAGTTGTAGTCGTTTCCCACAATTTGTATGGTGGCCTCTGGTAGATCTATGTGGAAAAAGTTGATAAGTTTGGAATTCGTTCTTGAAAATTTACCTTATAGTGAATTAAATTAGATTAATTCTTTACAATAAAATATGGTGATCTGGGGGGGAGTATCTGGGGTGTGTGTGTCTATTTATACATAAGATATAGGTAAGAAATGGTGAAGAAACCAAATTAAATGAAGTCATATTTAGTCTGGACTCTTTAAAAATGACCAGTCATGTCTTAATCAAATATATATGTTCTTCTCTCAAATTCAGAATTAATAAGCATATAAAAAGCCCTATAGAAGTGAAGATACTTTGTGAGATACTGCAATATCAGGTTACAAATTCGATAGGAGCAATAGGTCAGATTGTGCTGGCAAGTGGGTGTTACTATACCTTAAGTTACAGAGATACAGAGATGTATCTGCTACGTACAACCTCCTAGCTCTGAAGCTCACTGAAGGGTTTATGTGCTCTTCATGTACAGTGTCAACTACCCCGCTGTTTTTTCAAGTGAAATGAACTGTAGCCTCTGGATTTAGATTAAATCCAAGTGTATGAGAATACATTTGCTCTCCAGGCATACCCTGATGTGTCCACCCACACTATGTTGTCTTCCAACCCACGTTCTGATGTATTGCAGCATAGCCATCACACTATCCTTCTCGGGTAATTTGAACTGAAAAATCATGCACAAAAATAAAAAGTATATCTTAAGACCAGAACAATGGGATCAGAAGAGACTTTGGCCAAGTTGTAAACCTTGTAAAAATACGCATTTTTCTCTAAAGAGGACTAACTTTAAGCAATGTGGTCACAGTCTTCTCTGCATATCCTGACTTGAAGCCCAAGGTCGTTTAGTGGTATAGGTGCAGCTAAAATCAAACAAGGTAATCAAATTAACTGTATCAACAAGAAACATTCCCTCTGATTTGAATATTTCTTGTTAAATAGAGAGAATATTGTGGGAAGGTTGTGTTATTAATCACCTGAATAGGATAGGTATATTGACTGGGACATGCTAAGGGAGATGAGAGAGATTACAATGGCAGAAAACTCAGTAATAATGAACAACTCAATTACTCCCGTGAAGATTGGTAAAAAGTAATTTTGGGACATGTTCTAAAAACTAATTTTAGATGCTATAATGATTGCCTCTTGGAGCAGCTATTTTTTATATAATTCTGAACAGAGCATAAGAACTTACTGAAATTTTTACTACTGAAGATCCATTCTGAAATTCTGACTATATTACATTTAAATTCCTCTTCCCTATAGGAATGAAAAAAAAAAATAAATCACACACCTACATACACGTACACATATAAACAAAGGGAAACTCTATAAAAATGAGCGACACTAGAAAAACACCCAAGAAATCTAATGGAGAATCTTAAAGGATAAAATTATTGAAACTGTTATGGAAATTCTGTACAGTTCATGGTGATCAACAAAATCATGGTATTGACAAACAGCAGAATAAAGAAACTCTGTAAATTAAAATCTTACGCTCAGAAAGTGGAATTTATATCCATGTAAGGAAGATCTGAATATCGTGAGCTCTGAAAAGTTTAAGGTAGAATCAATCTAAGACCAAAAACAGCTTTAGAAGACAAGCTTGTGAAAGGCATGAAAACTCATAATAAGCCTTCTTTCTAACCCATCAGAAGCATAATGTCTGCCAGAGAGTCCGCAGAGCTGATAGATGATGGAGGTGTAATAGAAGAACTCAAAGGAGATAAGACCACAGTAGAAAAGTTAAATGAGTTCTTCACATTGATACTCACCACTGAAGAGTTTAGGAAGGTTCCCACAGTGGCTGTTTTCTTTGCGAAGGATGAACTGTAGGAACTATCTTAAATTAAAGTGTCAATAGGAGTTATTTTAGACCAAATAGATAAACGAATAGTAACAAATTGCCAAGACAAGATGATATACACCCAGAGGTACTTAAATAACTCAAATATGACCTTGTCATTTGTTCATAGATCTTATACTACTGCGTATGTCAGCTTCTGTATAAGAAGAATAGAGGTTAGGAATTTTTATGCCCTTTTTTTAAGAGGATCCTTAGAGAAATTTGGCAGGGGAGATTTGGGGAAGATGCAGAAAACTAAGAAGTTTTATGTCTGATTCTTTACAGGTAGATTGGTAGAATAGGATTCATAGATACATAGATAAATACAATAAAATAGGGAGGAATACAAATAAATTTTGTAGAGAAAATTCTGGTTTCTTTTTAAATTCCTTAGAAAGAATAAATGAACATACAGGCAAGGTTGATCTGTATCTGTGCCTGGATTTTCAAAAAACTTCCGACAAGGTCCTCTATAAAAGGCCCTTAAATAAGTAAAATTGTCTTGGATTATAAAAAGAAACCTGCACCTGTGGATTTATAAATACCTGAAGGACAAGAGATTAATAAAAATCTAAAGGACAGAAAACAATAAGAGGAGTAAATGATCAGTTTTAATAATGAAAGTCCCACTCTTTGTGAAAGGTTGCAAAAGCTCCTGGCAGTATGAACTGGATGATAGAGAGGCAGAGGCAACACATACAAAGCTATGCACATGAGGAAAAAGACAAATGGAAATTCTCACTGTCTATGAACAGTGAAAGGCTCTAAACTAGACATTGTTAACCCAGAAAAGATATTAGCAGCTACTCTGGATACACCTATGGAAATGTTCTGTCAGTGTTCACTGACAATCAAAAGCAAACCAACCAACCAAACACAAACCTCTAAGAATTATTGGGGAAGAAAAACAGAACGTGACACTCTTTTACATAACAAAATAATAATCAGAGCCATCAGACAAAATTGTAAGGTAGTAGGTTTAGAACATTTTTTTTCTGTTGTTTTTTAACATATGACTAAACTTTGGAGCTCATCATCACAGGACAGTTTGGATGCCAAAATGTTAACTGTGTTCAAAAACCAATTAGACAAATAAATGAAAACTTATGAAGGGTGGTTAAACACTGAGATACGAGCTCTAGTTTAGGAATTCCCCTAAGACACACAAAGCTGGAAAAGTATCCTGAGGAGTATGGCTACTTAAGGTAATAATAAAATGTTTAAAATTATGTAAAAATAGAGCAAGCACAGGGTAGCTTTTCCAATCTTCTGCTTCTGTAACACCAGAATGTTAAAAAATGGTCATTCTTTCAACATGTGGAGTCAGCTGTTCAAGCAGTGTAAATCAGTATTGTACTGAAGAAGTTGGTGTGTTAACTTGGTTTAAGGTATGTACAGACCTGACCAAAGCTCTTTATTTGAGGCATATACTTTTCTACACCAAAGCTTTTGGGTTGGACTTCAGACAGTATGTAGATGTATATAAATACAGATATAAATATTAATACAGATTGCAATATTAATGTAAATGTAAATAATATAAATACAAACACAAATATAAGCATAAATATAAATATAAGCGTATATATAATCAGTTCTTGCATGCTTCCCAGCATGACTTGAACAAGTATATGAAGAACCTAAGGAGTGATTCAATAATCATTATGAAACCACACACAACTCAGATAAATGATGCTTCTGCCCTGTAGGCATAGAATAACTGTGCATAAGCAGGTTTACTGTTGATGCTTACAAATACTACATAGTAATAAGCCAATTACTACTACTTCTTAGGCCACTGAGCCAGGAAAAAAAAATCAAGTTTTAACTAGAATTAAACAGAAAAGATTTTAGAAACAATTACTTGTTTTAGTTTTCTTGCCTGATGAAACCTGTTTTAAAGCTTTAGTTGCTGTAGGCAACGTAAGCACAATTAGAAGGTAAATGCAAGCTTAACACAATGAATAATGTCAACTAGGCAGAAATAAGTACATCCAATTGGATGAAGTTTATCATGCATTTGTATGAGATGAAGAATCCTTCTTTTTACTTTATGGAATTAAATAAATTGAGGAAAACCTGAACTCTTTGTGATCCAGCTCATTTCCAAGACATTTTTGTCTGACAAAAAAATAATAAACCAATCTCAGACTGCCAGAGAAGAACATCCCCGGAAGCATGGTACAAAGGTGGGCTATGGGAAACGAGCTGATAATAGGATGTTAATAGTTACTTTTAGGAGTTTATTTTTTTGCTTCTGAGACAATTTCATGAGTAGTGAAATATTTCCAGTGAGTTCATACTGGACTCCACAGACTGGAAGTCCAAAGCAGCTTTCATTCTCTCAAGATGAGACAACCTTAAAAAAGGAACTGGGAAGTCCTGGTGTGGTGCTGAGTTGGCTCAAAGTCAGTTTCATGTGTTGGGAGAAGTGTTTTCATTTTTTCAGGAGGTGTATTCAAGGGGAATATTTCAACCTTTCAAGGGGCACACGCAAGGTAAGAGCATTCCAGGGATCTGAACAGTACATGAACCTTGCTATGAACCATGTGTGCCCAATCCCCAAACATTGAAATGGCGAATAGGTTCCGAGTTATTCAGATTTTCTTGCTGCAACACCCGTAACTTCTGTTAATGGGATGCCAGCTTTTCCTGAATGGGAAAATCCGTGATTTTTAAGACAAGAGATTTGCCTTTGTCAATTATGCATCAGTCATCTCCAACTGATTTATACTTACTAGAGTGTCATATTTTCATTTATACCAGTGAAACTGATGACTTGCATGGAATTTAAAAGACCACAACACATAAAATGCCAGGAAGAATCTTCCAAAGCATTTAAAGGGGTAATAAAACATCTATCAGATTCAAAACACTTGGATTTGGAGCAGCCTTGAATGCATCTAAAAATCCCACTGTGCAAATTGCACAACATGCAGTATTCCCACTAATGGATTTTTAGGACTGGCATGAAGACTGGCTGCAGTAGATGCAAAAGTTACCAACGCGTTGTCTTGACAGGGCGAGACAAAAGAAACAGTTTCAGTCCCATGAACTTCCTATTAATTTCAGACCGTAGTTGGAGGTGGTTAATACTGACCTTTAAAGTTCTGTGTAATTTGAGTCCTGGATAGCTTAGACATCACTTCTGTTCACAAACACAACTAAAAGAGTTGAAATCAGCAAGTTCATGCCTGGCAGCATATTTGTGAATCTAGGAAATGGTGTTAGAGCTTAGAGAATGACTATTGACCCGGGACTAAGGGCTGCTGATACTGGAATTTGGTTCTCCATTTGTAGAAGAACCACTGATTTTAGCTCAAAGCACAAAGTAAGACTAGGTACCTTGCCTTAACTTTTTCTAGTATAAAAAAGAAAAATGTGCTAATGTTTTTGGGGGATCTCGGTTTTGTTTTGATAAAACTTCTTATTTATAACTTTTTAAAGTAGCAGTTGTGCCATTTTAATTCTAGGGCAAGCAGATACAGAAACTTAATGTGCATACATTTTAGGAATAATAAAACAGGTTGTCTACCAGAAAAATACAGTTGCTGCAGAATAAGAACTTAAAAAATATGTATTCTATTTGAGAAAAGAAGTGACAAACTGAGCTTCTTAGAACAGATCTTTTATAAAGAAAATAATTTAAAACATCATCTATTTTAAACTACATCATACAATTAAAAACACTTAAATTGTGCATTTCATGAAGATTTTGCTCCCTCAACTGCCAGAATACCTAGCTGCACAACATTTGTTTCATATGAACACGATTATTGCCATTTCTTAGGCTCTTCAAAAAAGACAGAACAGTGTTGTTTTGACAAAACAACGCATTAAACTAAGGGTGTTGAAATCACTGTTTTAGTTACATAGATTAAGAATGAATTGCTTATGGCACCGGTTATTGGGTAGCAGGTGTCAGAAAGCCATATAAATGTGCAAATGAAAATTGAGCCACTTCGAGCTTCAGGAGTGGGTTGCAGAAGGTTATAAAGATATGGCTAGGCTTTAAAGTCTAGATACCATCTTCTAAGCGTCTCACAATTAAATTACATTTCTCAGAATTATCTATGCTGAGTGCCTAGCGATAGGTGATTTCACATGATATAGCAGACCACTAATACACGAAATAGATGCACAATACAAGCCTTGGCCTGAAAATCTACTGAGATGAGGCATTTAGTATTGCACTAGGAACACGCTGCATGGATCTAGCTGTAGCCAACAAGCTGAACTGCATGTGTGATAAATTAATTACTATAATTTCACTTTTAGATAAGATTCAGAGCAGGGTGGGGAGGAGGTTAGAGACAGACAATCACAGGGCCCATGAAAAGGTTGTGAGGAAAAATCTTCCCAGGCATAAATACGGCATCAGGAAAGAGGCACTAAAAAGTGTTCCCTCTTAGTCTGATAATATGAAAATCAGGCTGGACTGAGAACAGAGTATTTTTATTTACAGTGCATATGTGTCATATGTCTCCCATTGGGATAAACTCATATCTTCAGTCTCTTTTAGTCTGCCTTTCCTGTTTATTTCTGGGCTCGTGTCAGTGGTGATGCTTCACTGCTGATCTGAGTGCCTCCATATGCCTGTGAACAAGAAATCTTTTTTAAAACATTTAAAGTTCATTTTTTATTTTTTCTAAGGAAGTATATATGGTAGGACTTAAGAAATCAGAAGCACCAATGGCACTCTGGGATCTACAACTTTTCTTTTTTTTTTACCTTGTATGATAATAGGACTTTGATTTGATTGCATATGCAGTTTTAGCCAGCTTAGCAATTCAGGTTTTCTTATAATTTGTTTTGAACTACAAACATAAAGGAGTAGTAATACCTTTAATTCATCCTAAAAAAAACCCAAAAACATTTCAGTTCTGGTTGAATAAAAATAAGAGACTTATGGGATAAATTAGTTGAATCTCCCATTCTGTGATGTTGACAGTTTAAGAGTTTTCTCAGATTAGTGTTCTGCCAATGCCAAATGCATTAAGGAAAACTTCATTGTACAGGGTTATTTATTTATATATTTATTTCATCTGTAGGGGAAAAAAATAAGAGCAGATGAGGATAAATCTGATCGTCTTCAAGGCAGCTAATAATGCGCCTGAAGGACATCAAAGAAAATCTGAAGCATTAATAAACTAATGTGTACTGTACGCCCCACTTCATTTATTCAACTTATATGTTCTGTATGCATTATGAATTTGTGCATTTATTCACTTTGTACTCAAATATGATTAAGTAAAAGAAGTCTAAAAGCTAGATATTCTTTCCAATCTCAGAGGGCTATTTCTAGAGAAATGTAGTGGCGGTTAATTAATTATTTGCATAATTTGCTCTTTCTTTTCGAATAGGCTGCATGTGGCATTAAATTTATCTTTATTTTTTTTCAATTTCCTGGTAAACATAGGTAATTGAGATCACTTGATCTCTCCTTACATGGTATAGATTTGGGTTAGTCTTTTGTCTTCTGAGATGGAATGTAGGACAGGGTAGTAAACAGTCTTCTAAAAAAGATTCTTGATTTAGAATCACAGAATCATAGAACAGTTTGTGTTGGAAGGTACATTTAAAGGTCATCTAGTCCAAACCCCCCTGCAATGAGCAGGGACATCTTCAACTAGATCAGGTTGCTCAGAGCCTTGTCCAACCTGACCTCGGATGTTTCCAGGGATGGGACATCTGCCACCTCTCGTTTGAATGCTCACATGTATTTCTGTACTGTAAATACATACACACATGCACGCACATGCACATCTATAATTACTGACTCTCTTTTGTTATAATGGTTTCTTCCTGGGTAAGAATTACCAGGTGCTTCTGACCTATTGATTTTTTTGTTAGCTGATTGCACACCCATGTATACACACACGTGCACACACACACATGCACAGTCTCCAGATTTCATTATTTCATATAGCTTTTAAGAAAATGAGGCCTAAAATTTTCAAGCTGACAATAAACCATTTAATTTTTGTTAATTTTATGACATGTCTGGTTTCTGCATTTGCAGCAGCTATAAAACATATGTTAACTTCCTAATAAAACCTGAGTAATGCTTTCTCTGTCACCTTTTTCCCCCCCTTATTTTTTGCAGTGGGAAACAGTGCACAAGTTATTACCTAGGGAACAGTTGTTGCTGTCTCCTGTACAGATCCATATCATTCTCAAATTTGCATTCTGATGGAGAAGCAACAAATGTTACTTAAATCCCATGAAGTGTGTTAATTACACTGAGCTCCATGAAATTATGGGTGAGAGAGCCAAAAAGAATTCTACAATTGCATCTTGAGTCTCTTGAGCATATCTTGTCAGATTAATGTCTTTGTCACTCACATGATAACCTTAAAATTGCTTTTCTCCCTAAGTGATATTCCCTAAACCTCAGTGATATGGAAAATCTCACACAAAGCTAAATAGCAGATGCAGTTTGTATTGTTTACATAAATAATGCTGGTACTTTTATGAAAATAAATCAAAATTGAATTTCATTAACAAGTGCAGCTTGTTACTTTCTCCTAATTATTTTACAGTCCTTTTTCTGTGCTTCTGCAGGCAAGTCTCTGAGACAGTATGTCTTCATAGTGTGTCTCTGGAACAAAAGCTAAAACCATGTAACTGTCTAGAATGTAATGCTTTTTTTTTTTCTGATTTTTTTTTCTTCTTACTTCTTTGAAAGCTCTAAATAACCATAGATGACTTACTATTTGAATCCAGAAGCCATTCCGCTATGTAGCAGTAATAAAAACTGTCCCTGAAGATTTGACCACATGGGTATCTCTCCACAGCTCAACTGAAGCTTTCTTAAAAACTGGTAATATGGAAGATTTGCTGTGCCAGAGCTTGAGGTGCATGCTTCAGTTCCCCAGCAGGGGCCATACTCCACTCTCAGAAAGCTGCAAGTCTTCTCACAAAGTCACAACTATGACTGGTGAAACTCAACCCATTGGAAATCTATATTAGATGTCAGACCCGTCTAAGAGACAAATCTAATCCTTTTGGCTGAAAAATAGCTCACAGCAGTCCGCTGCTCCTAGTTTACTGATATTTGGAAGAATGGTTAGGTTTGGCAATCAATGTCCTAGAGCCACCAAAGACCTTGATATTATCTTTTTTTCTTTAAACCCATAAAGTGGATTACTGGAAGAAAAAAAAAGAGAAAAAAAAAAAGAAATTCTGTGATGTTATATGAGAACCACCAGTATTACTTTAGGTTTTTGCTTTCATAAAAAATAGGCTATTTTACTAAAGCTCACTAGTAATGTTTTAATTATTTGTAATGCATTGTAAAGAGCTGTAAGCTTTATTTTGCTAAATAAGACAGGCAGCGCACAATCAGATGTGTCCCATACAATAAGAAGTACATTTGAAATCAAGCAAGTTCTTTCTGTCTTACCATTATGTCAGAAGTGGTAGCTGATGAGGTCAAAAGATAAGAACATAGAAAAAAATCACTAAATTCAAAAGAAACAGTGCTATTTGCACTGGTTAGGAATGAAGCCAAAAATCTTTGAAAATAAGAAGAACCTCATTTTCCATAACTTCATACCATAAACTGGCTTTCACATTGGTGAATGCTAAACTGTAAAACATGACCATTTAAGTTTGAAATGCTGTGTTTTTTCTTTGTGCTTACTATACACGGAATAAACACAAGATTCATGGCATTGATAATAAGACCTATGAATACAATACAGAATTACTTTCATTTTCCCCTACTGAGATTCTGGCACTTTACACTTAAGTCTCCTTTCTGAAATATAAAATTTTATAATGTAGCTTGAAAAGGGGATGGTGGGAATGAAAGAGTTATGCTTATGGAAGTCCATTCATCCAGTCTCTGCAAGACTACCAGATCTATAAATAATGGAGAAAGGCCCTCAAGCTAGGAATGCCAAATTTAGTAGTGTCTAATGAAAAGATAGGAGTAAAGTCCCGAAATCTCTTTTCAATTAACTTCAGCAGAAATGGGTGACCAGATTGAAAAGTCCTCAGGAAGCCATTGGTAGAGGTTTCTCTGACAATCTTTATATTCTTTTTACAAATAACTGCTTCAAGATCACAATTAAAATGTCTGTCTAGCTACGCATTTTAAAACCTGATCTGTTTACTCAAATCAAGGTTTTTCAGGCTTTGCTTAAAGTCACCATAAGAAGGGGAAGGGAGAGACAAATCCTTATCATTACTTTTTAAAATGACTTAAAAACAACCGACAGCTGAATAAAGGAATGTCTGGAAGGACCTATGTGGAAGTCTGTCTACAAAGTAGATTGAAAAAGTGTTTTGTTCTAAATCCTAATCTCCTCTCTGGTCTCAAGAAGGCTGACACAAGAAGATTGCCACAAAGATGAGTGATATTTGTCACCAGACATCTGCTAAGACACAACCACAGTGTATTTTCCCTGCTGGGTGGCATGTAATGGAGGTTACCCAATCCAGTGTTTACCACGAAATTTCAAATCCAGTGTTAAGAGATTTTCTTCCTGTAGCTCGTAATGAGAAGTGCCTTCTGGATCAGTTATATCAGCAGGCTGGCAGGAAATGAGTGGGATATCAAGACTTGAAAACAATAGTTTTTAATCTGCATGATTCCCAGTTTTACTGTACAGTAAATTAAGTACAGTGATGCTAGCAGCCAGTGACAGAAAGAACAACAGGGCAGTGAGAATATTCGTGCATAAGCCCATGACTCATTATCCTGAAATCACACAAACACAAGTTCCTTCTCTGAGCTCAGTCCCACTTACTCTGTGCTTTAGGAGCTGTATCGCTGTCAAAGTAAATGCAGAAGTTATATACTCCCTAGTTTTAGTGTCTTTTGGGGAGATCAAGCACTGAAAAGCAGAAAAGAGACGTTCAGGAATTGAGCACAGATGAGGGAATGCTAAGGGGCTGGTCAGGGTTTGGGGAATGGGTGCAAGCATCTAATCAAATCTTTTGAGTTTTTCCCAACACTAATTAGTTAAAGTAAGTGAAAGGATATAACACCAACTTTAATAAGCAACCGATTTATTATTCCTATCTCCTCTGCTCCACTGCAGAAAATATACTGCCTATTGTATACTCATACGTGGCTGGGGACACTTGGATTGGGACCTATGAGGAGGGCAGGATACCCGTTTCCCGTAAATCTTCCGTATGCAGGAAACCCTGTATTGAGACCCTGAAACTCCCTTCTATTTTTCTTTCTATGTCTTATCATCCATTTTGCTTCTAGTGAGCTCTGATTCCCCGGCAGCCCCTGGTGTTAGGATCACTTCTGCCTGTAACCCCAAACAAGAGCTCATGGGCAGGGTGGGGCAGCTTAAATCACTCCAGTCATAAGTCCCTGGTACTGCTGCACCAGACACAAAAAACAAACCCACTTTTGTGCTGTTAGCACGGGAGGTAAAGAGAGGCAGCCCCATCCTCTCAATTACCAAGACCGGTATTTTTAATTTTTTTCTGTTCCTTTCTGTCTCATTTGAAAAGTAAAATACTATAAATAAAAATGAAAAGCTTTGTAAAACAACCTGCTATAGGCTTTTCTACTTACTACCTGTAAAAGCCCAGGTGGCAAGTACCTGTTCTGTTATAAAGAGCATCTGAGTTACACAGCGCTGCATTAGCGCATTCCAAATTACCCTCCGTAGCCAGACAGGTTTCACCAAGTGACTAATATAGTGCAAGCAGACAAATGTCCCAAAAACTAATTTTGCAAGCAAGGGGAAAGAAATGTGTAAATCTCAGTCAAAGAAAGTCACAGTACTTCACAAAATTGTGGTGCTTTCCCTTTATTCCTTTTTCTTACTACTACCATGCAAAGAATGCCACTGATCTTCCTTAATGTTACCGTAAATACTATGCACCAGTAAAATACAGAAACAATCAGATTCCCCGTGCATACAGATACCTTCTTTCAAAGGGATTTGAAGATGAATGTTTTCCTTTTACACATAATAAATATTCATTCGATTGCAAATGTTCTCTGTTTTACCTTTGTCTCTTTAATGAACCTCATCATAGCTAAAAAAAATAAAAGGAGTGGGGTGGTGGAAAAATCTGGGAGGTGTTTACAGTTTAGATACCTTCTGCTCTAAAATCACAGCTCTTCCAAATGAGCTAATGAAGTACTGTAACTCCACTAGCTCAGTCTGACAGCCATTACTCCCAGCTCTGCAAACACTGCATTAAATCTCTGTGTATCCTTGGTGACTGTTATTAGTAGGCCTGGGTGTATTTCACTAGACATTTGAAATTCAGCTAAGAAAATTCTCAATCAGAAACAAGCCATAATGGAGATAAATATATTACAATCACTTTCTTTCTCAGAAGAAAGCAGGGGGGGGAAACGATTCTTTCTGCCTAGAATGGTTTGATTTTGATAACCGGAAAATTTGCTAAAAAACAATTCCCGTACCACCCCCCCCTACATCCTCATGCAGTTTTCCTGCACATTTGGGCATCTGCTGATGCGTAAGAACTGCAATTCACACAGAGTTTTAAACAACACCCAGTGCTCAGATCCTTAAATCCGTCTACCTCTTCCAATACCTTAAGTCTAACATGAAGGCACTGGTTCCATCTTTAAGGCCAACACTCAGGTTTTACCTACTCTGACCAACGTAAACTCACATTTGTAAGAATCACAGAATTTTCTAGATTGGAAAAGACTTGCAAGATCATCTAGTCCAATCATTAACCTAACACTGACAAGCCCACCATTAAACCATGTCCCTAAGCACTATATCTACATCAGGCCTAAATACCTCCAGGGATGGGGACTCCACCACTGCCCTGGGTAACACGTTCCAATGCCTGATGACCATTTCAGTAAAGAAAGTCTTCCTAATATCCAACCTGAACTTCCCTTGGCCCAACTTGAAGACATTTCCTCATGTTCTGTCACCTATTACTTGACAGAACAGGTTGACTTCCACATCTCTGCAACCTCCTTTCAGGTAGCTGTAGAGAGCGATAAGGTCTCCCCTCAGCCTCCTTTTCTCCAGGCTAAACAACCCCAGTTCCCTCAGCCACTCCTCATAAGACATGCTCTAGACCCCTCACCAGTTTCGTTGCCCTTCTTTGGACACGTTCCAGTGCCTCAATGTCCTTCTTGTGATGAGGGGCCCAAAACTGAACACAGTACTCAAGATGCGGCCTCACCAGTGCCAAGCACAGGGCTAAAATCACCTCCTTGGTCCTACTGGCTACAGTAGTCCTGATACAGGCCAGGATGCTCTTGGCCTTCTTGGGCACCTGGGCACACTGCTGGCTCATGTTCAGCCAGCTGTCAATCAACACCCCCAGGTCCCTCTCTGCTGAGCAGCTTTCCAGCCACTCCTTCCCAAGCCTGTAGCATTGGTGAGGGTTGTTGTGGCCAAAGCGTAAGACCCAGCCTTACTGAAACTCATACAGTTAAGAAGGCAGGAAGCCTCCTATATCTTAATGTTACTTATATTTCCATGAGGAAATATTTTCTAGGATTGTCTATCCTTTGATTTAGAGGAAATCCAGAGAGGCTGGACTCTGATCTCAGCTGAACACCTGAAATTAAATGGGATTAAGAAGTATTAACATGCCTTGAAGTTTTGGATCACACTGCCTCAGTATCTGACTCAAACTTAACGTCCTTCAAGTAGTACAATCCTGGATAAAAGTAGGTAAATAGAATTTACTTGATTGATTTTGCAAGACATGTTAACATATATTTACCAGTGTTTCATATAAAATATCATCTTTCTGTACCAACACTCTTACTTACCATTTTGCCAATACTGTGGTTTGGGTTTGTTGTTTTGTTTTTGCAATAGTAAAATAGAATTGTTTGGGTTTTTCATAGTTACTTGGTGCTCTCCCTTTAACTGACCTTGCGGTAATAATTAGTGTTTCTTGGATTTATCTTTATGGGGTTATTGACACCACTTACTGTAACCAGTAACATGTGTGAGGTCATTCACAAACTTATGTTTATTGATAGCTCTCTGCTGGCTGACAGCGTTGTTCACATTGAATGGCCAAAGCCAGATTCTGAAGGGTACACGTGCTTTTTTGTTCAACTGCTAGTGGGTTCTGGCTCAAAAGCTTACACCTCTAACAGCAGTGTGATTTCCTAAGCTCTGCAGCAGGCGGGATTGCCATTGGCAATATACATCTAGACTTGTGTTCCGGTGCTGTTGGCCCTTTTCGCTACACAACATACAGTGCTGAGCCACAGCTGTTGTGTTAGCCGCTTGAAACTGGTGTGACAACCCCTTACATTTTTCCTTGAGAACCAGTCTCCTTGAGTCCTAGCAAAGTAAAAGGGTGAGCAAGATATTTTTCATTCTTTCCACCTATATTTTATAATTAAACTCTTCAGTTTGAGCTGAGTCGAGCCTGTTTTCCCTTATCTTCCCATGCCATTTAATATAGTGTTAACCAAACAGAAATCTGCTGTGAAGTTTTCCTCTAAACAAACTCTACCGATGGCTTCTTATCCAGACAAGGCAACAGCCCCGCTATCCCTGTCCTGGTCTACTGATAACTCCCGATTAAACCATTCTGAAGGGCAGCGCTTCTTCTACGACACTTCAAGCAAATTTGAAATGAGGCCACGACATCTTTTTCAGTTGCTTGAGCCTTCAGTAGAAATCAGAGATGAATAACAGCTCCAGACCTCTGCACAGTCTAGTCTATCTTTGTTTCCACTTTTAAATATGTCCATGAAATTAATTCTGGCTCAAATAAAGAGTTCCTGCCTTTCTAGTTGCTAGATACTGTGAGAAGATTTTTTAACAATTTCACTATAAAAAGACCCTGGGTTTTTGCCTTCTATGAGCATATTTTATTTCTCATCATTTAAAACAAAATACAGGGCTAGGTGGAGTGACAGTGTAACCCCATATATCCTGCTTATTTTCTTCTGTTCCCTTATGGTTTACTCAGGAACTGGTCCTGCCTCCAGTGAAACCATCATCAAAACTCAATTTGACTTCTGGGAAATGGGAATACACTTTTAAAAGGCTATTAATTCCAATGCTGCGCATGCAAGATCATTTCCAGGAAATCAGGGGTACCTTGTTAACAGCTACTTCCTGCTTATTCATATAATAAAAATAAATAAGTCCTTTTTCAGTAACATTGGTGTAATTATGAAACATTTCCTGTGGAAATAATAATAAATGGTTGGGTTTGGAATTTGTATTTTACACTTCAATTTTTTCATTCGTAGTAAGGGTGCCAAGGAAAGAGTATGTGTTTCTTTATGAGTGGAGAGCACCAGACCTTCCTTTTTTGACTTTTGCATGTAAACAGCTGTTTTCTTTTTTGCCCAGAGTAGTTTTAGTTATCTAGCTGATTTTGGGTTGGTTTGGTGGGGTTTTTTTCCCCTCTTTTTTCTGTTAGTGATGGATAGAATTAGATAACTAGCATCCTGCAACTGACACATCTTTAGATGAAATTCTCTAGAGAAAAATCAAAGGGAGATGTGAAGAAATGCTACATTTGACTCTGGCCCAAGCTCTGTGTAAAGAGCTGTGGCTGATCAATACTGGCCCTATTAATTCTTATCCTGGACAGATGATCATTGCTTCTGTTCCCTCCCCAGAGCTAAATTACTTTGAAACAGTACAAAAACTGCTCACAGGAGTTAGTCCGAAGACATACAAAAATATTTTCTACCACACTGTCAAGTATAACTCATAGTTTCACAAACTGAATAGAACAGAATTTGGTTTTATATTGCACCCTTCATCTGCTCCAAGTACCCCCAAAGCAGTTTGCAATTTTGAATTATGGGAAGCACTGACTGTGCAAGTGAGTGTGTAAGCAATAGCTCAACAGTGGTTACACAGAAACCTGCGTATTAGAACCTGTTTTGCTGAGGGATGGAAAAGCTGGGCAGCCTTCCTTGTGGGATTCTGCACTTCCACCTGCATTGCTAACTAGCAATGGGCTGCAGGTGGTTCGTTTAAACGTTTCATTGAACGGCACAACACATCCTTTACGCAGCAGTGCCCACATTGGGCATGAGTGTGCATGCTAGCAAGCGTAACAAAGAAACCATATTAAAGTAAATCTGTAGGTAAATATAAAGAACTAGAGCTTCAGCTGGTGAAAATTGGCATTGCTCCACTGAACCCAACTCAGTGCTGTTGATTTCCACCAGCTGAAGATCTAGCTGTAAGTATTTTGACACTAAGCCAGACCTCTTTCACAATTGTGTTGTCATTAAGCTTTATACGTAAGTGTGCAGTCCTATAAATTTTATTTAAATAGCTAATTTATCAATTCTTTGGTAGTTCAGTTCTGTGAAGAAGCAAACACGTTTAGGTAGGATTTTCCTGTTAACTCAGCTCTCAGGCAAGCAAAGAAGAAAGGTAAAGAAGGGAAACCACATTCAGTTACAATTTTTTTTTTTAACTTCTTTTTAAAATTCAGAAATCAAAATGAAGGGGGAAAACCAGCAACGAACACACATTCAGAAGAAAAACATTATATCAGATTCTAGTGTCTACTTTACTATTATTTTTATTACCATTCCTTATAAATATTCATCAGTGCTGTCAATGCACATTTGGAGGATTGCTTACAACCACAGAATCCAATCATGCCTATAAGGTATTGTCATGGTATTGCATTAAGTGGAAGCTATTAATGTTCCTCTGAAAAAAAAAAAAAGAGAGGCACATCTCTGCCCTAAATACTATGATGATTTGGGCCTATATCTTTCTGGTGAAGTCTATGCTGCTCTTAAACAGTAGCTTATGGTCGACCTGCCTTCGCTCTAAACATCTGGCAATCTACAACAGCAAAGATGACTCTGTGCTAACTGCAAATATATTCCAAGCAGTGCTCGATAGCCAATGTAGATATATCCATGCATCTCTCCGTACTCATCTTTCAAACAAAAACATTTCATTACCTTGTTTGGGAGAATACAGAAAGATACTCCCTCTCCTTGCAGGGAGATGACTCCTAGTCAGGGGGATGACGAATGTGGGTGGTGGTCAGTTCATGACAATTCGCCTCTACCTTTCCTTCCTCATCATGCTCTTCCCCTGCTCCAGCACAGGGTCCCTCCCATGGGATACATTCCTCATGAACTGCTCCAGCATAAGTCCTTCCCACAGGATACAGCTTTTTGAGAACTAGTTCAGCATGGGTCCCCTCTGTGGGGCATGGTCCATCAGGAACAGACTGACCTGTGAGTCCCCCACAGGCTGCAGCTTCCTTCAGGGCATGTCCACCTGTGCTGGCTTGTGGTCCTCCATGGGCTGCGGTGTGGATGTCTGCTCCATCATGGTCCTCCATAGGCTGCAGGAGGACAGGCTGCTCCACTGTGGTCTTCCCCACAGGCTGCAGAAGAATTTCTGTTCTGGGGCCTGGAGCTCCTTCTCCTTCTCCTTCTTTCACCTCGGCATCTGCAGGGCTGCTTCACAATGTTTTTCCTCATTCCTCACACTACTCTGCACCATTTTGCCCTTTCTTAGATACGTTTTCCCTGAGGTGCCACCATCTTGACTGAGGAGCTCAGCTGTGCCCTGTGGGGGTGCATTGGAGCCATCTGGAACCAGTTGTGCCTGATATGGGGCAGATCCTGGCCTTTCTTCACATAGACCCCCCCTGCCCCCCAGCCCCGGTACTAAAACAGGGGCACATAAACCTAATACAGAGGGGAACCTCACATTTCAGGCACTAATACATGAATCTTGATAAGGAAAAGGGTAACAGCTGTCCTTCTTTCTCATGTAAGACAAAATTAAGGGAGAAACTTATATCCACTTGGTAAAGGAAAATCTGCTTCAGGAAACAATTGTTTGACCAATTTTTATAGTTGTTCAAATAATTCAGGAAAAAAAAAATCCATACAGGTGTTAATATTAGATCCAGAAAAAATATAGTTACTGAAAGAGGTGGAATTTACCTCATCAAACTTTAGACATCTGCAGACCAGTCCCCTACAGCTGCGCTGATCACTCCAGATACTCTTTACAGTTCAACGGTGGGAGAGAGGTTCTTTTAGGGTGAAATTCTTCTGACCAAGTATAGATGGCCACCTAAAGGTAGGCTTCTTCCTCTAAAAGTGTTTACTTTTCTCTGACAATAAAGATAGCTTAGCTGCCTGTGTTTGGTCACATAAATTCCACTTTACATGATTTATGGTCATATTTCTAGATATTTGGATGCTTAATAAAGACCATAAGCTTGATGTGTTAAGACATGCTGAGCAAGCAGAACTGCCTCTTCAGTATGAAATGCTGAATTTAGTCATAGGCTGGTGGTAATTAGTAAGCCAGAGTGAAAGAGAACGAAATTCCAATCCTTGTTCCATAAATATTGCAAAAGTTTTATATAAGCAAAACATTTTTAAACAGATGAACTTGAGAAGACCTGGTTTGAATACGAAATAGCCTACTGGTTAACAGATGTTTCTAATGATATAGGTTCAGCTCCCTACAGTAGAGTGAAAACTCAAACAGGGTCCTCCAGGGGCATAGGTGCATGCTCTAACCAGTACATTCCTAAGTAAAAATTGGAGAGAGCAAAAGTGAGTACAACATCTTCCACCAGTAGTTTCTATGAGGTTCAACACAATAGATGTGATTTGAGAAGTCAGATTAATCAGTCTCAAATGGACAGTTCAGAGAGTAAACTATCTAGTTGTTACATACTGACAGAGCTGAGATATAAACCAAGACCTCATCTGTTCAGTGTTCCCTAGATCTAGGCAATTTTAGTAGACATTTAAGGTTCTTAAGCAGCTTTAAAATGTAAATGTAGGGATTTCTAGTGTTAGGCAACAGGTTTTGAATGCATAGTCTGTAGTTCTTCAGCTGTCATTTAAGATTTTTAGCCTAAATCTTCTAATTTCTGATGTGAAGATGTGTTAGAGCTTCTCTGCCTCATACGTGTATTTTATTTTTTTAATAGAAAAGTTACAATTAAATAAGGTGAAGAAAATTTGGGAAATTAGCTTTTTTAGCAAACCAGATTTAAGTGTCATTACCAAAGGAAAGTGTACGTGCCTGGCTGGCATTGAACTGTATTGGAATAAAGGAGATATAAATATATAATATTACTATATTCTTTCCTGGAATTACTGTAATTTCACAAGGAGTGATGTATTGGTCTGGGCCATTTCAGTGTGATGTGTCTTGACAAGGTGAAGACCTGGGTACCATTCTGTGCACCCTGTGCACTCAGATTCCCCAGGTTACTGCTTCCTTATGTGGCCAGTAGCTAAGCAGAGCTGTAGGCAGGGTGTTTATCAAGTCATGATAATATGCCATCCTCAGCATGTCAAATGAGGTGCATAGCTCAAAGTTCCCCCTTATATGTATGGCTTCTGCTGCGGTTATCGTTTATAATTTTTACAGTGCCCAAAAGAGTATTCTTAGGCAGGAGTAATTCAGCAGCCCGGCAGTTTCATTAGTGCAGAGTCAGGCTCTTGTGTTCAACACATTTTGCCTTGCGCTTGCAACACTCTGCAGTTCTTTGGGCAGGATGAATGCTTATATGCACAAAAGGAAATGTGTTCCCTTTTTTAAACATTTCCTGCCCCTTATTTCCATAATTCCTCACCCTGAACAGGCTTAACTCTTATCAAAAACTAACAAAAGCTTCTAAGCTCTAAGGCAAGACAACTTTTACCTCCCATATCAGTAACATCTATAAACTATTTGCCAAGTTGTTGCTAACCACTCAAGTATAGGAGCGGGAATCTCTCCTTACAGATTACGACAATCACTATTCCTTTGCCACATGTATAAAAATGCATGTCAGGCTTAAAGTATTTCAGAAGCAGAAATCCCATCATTCCCTTTTGCAAACACATCTTTCCTTGGAAGATGCACTCATAGCTGTTTAGCAGAGTCCAAAGTCTACATAACTGTAGAGACTTCCACTTTCAGTTCTGGGTTTGCATTGCTTTGTTTGAAGATTTTGTTTTGTGCTTATTTTAAAACCTTTCCCCACTTATTTTTGTAACTTTTATTGGTAGCGTCTTCAAAAACTATCCTCTCCCAACCTGCCCTTTCCAGTGTTCTAAATATAAATGTAGAAACAAAGAAATGCATATTAATAAGTAAAGAAGCACAGGTGTGCCTTGCAGACAGTAAGTTTTTTAAAGTCCTTCCTGAGTTCTTGAATCATTATCCCTGCATAATTTATACTGTGTTACTGCGTGCAAACACTGAACCTGGCCCACAAAGAAGAGATGTGAGCTGGTTCAAAAGACAGACCTTGGATTTTCACAGTAGAGGGCATAAGCTATTTATTTATGTATCAAATAATTATGGAAATTTTTGGCCATATTTTCTAATCAAAGGAATGTGAAAAAAAGGCAGAGGATATGTAGTTCATTATTGCCTTTCTAACTCTCTTGCTCAGAGCCAGGGATGCTGATACTATACCAGTTGAACACTGAGTCCTCTTCATTGTCGTTATCCTCTCACGCTTTTAAGACATTCTCTGTGGGGAAAAAAAAGAGGGAAGGACACCTGTTAAAGTAGTTGCTGGATTCATGTACTGAAGGAAAAAAAAAAAAGGAAAGTTAGTTCTTTGTGCTAATGGCATTGACTGAAAGCACAGCATAGCACGCAGCCTGGTCCTGAGTACGAGTACATAGTGTGAACACGTATTTTACAGGACAGCTCCAGAGACGTGACAAAAAGCCCAGACTCCTTAGCTTGCAAAGTAGCTCCACTCTGCTCCCTATGCTGGGAAGGCATTCTGCATAATATTTGAACTTTATTCTCCAATTTGGTTAAATACATCAACACATAGTAAAATTTTAGTCCATTTTCCCTTCCCTGAGTAATATTTGAAAAATACTTTTTTTTTTTTTCTCCCTTGAGGAGTAATGAACCCTTTAAATAGACCTGAGTATGATAAGATATCCTTAGCTACCAGCTAAATGCTCACCCAGCTGCTCACTTACTCCCCATCCTTAACAGGACATGGGGAGAAAATAGGAACAGAAAGATTCTGGGTCAAAATTAAGACAGGGAGATTGCTTACCAGTTACTGTCTTGGGCAAACCAGACTTGTCGTGAGGAAAAAAAAAAATAATTGCGAAGTAAAATAGATTTGGGGGGTGACAAACAATAACAAACACTAAAAAACACCTTTCCTCCTTGCTTTTTCAGGCTCAACTTCCCTCCTTTGTTGCACTCACCTATCTGCCCCTTCCCTACAGTGGTGCATTTGGGTTGGGCATTAGGAGGTTGAGTCGGACCATAACAGCTCCTGTCTGCCTCTCCTTCCTCCTCACATATTTCCCCTGCTCCTGCACGGGTCGTCCAGGGGCTGCAGGGAATCTCTGCTCTGGTGTCCGGACCACCTCCTACCCCTCCTCCTTCTCTCATCTCACTGTACCCTCTGCTGTCTCTCACCCTTCCACCCCACCCCACCCCTCTGCTTGTCCAGTGTTTTACTCTTTATTCAATACACATTCTCAGAGGTGCCATCATCTTTGCTGAGGGCTCAGCTGTGCCCTGCGGTGGGTCCATTAGAACGGGATGGAAATGACTGTGTCTGGCACAGGGTAGCCCCGACCTCTCCTCACAGAGGCTGCCCCTGCACCTCCACTCCTACACCCCTCAAATCTTGCCATGTATACTCAATACACGTACTGGAATAAATTTTTCAGTTATGAAAATTGGGAGAAAAAAGTCATGAAAATACTTGACTTGGTTTGAAAAGGAAAATTTTGTCAAGTTTTCACAGAGGCACTAAAGACCACTAAAGTTACATTTGTCAAATTGGAACATTTTGTTTGATCTGCAACAAAACATTTTAGTTTGCATGTTTTTAGACCTTCACCTATTTTCCTCTTTATCTGGTGCAATTTTAAAACAAAGTAATGATATTTTGAAACAAAAGTTAAAAAGTATGAGATTGAAAAGTTGAAAATGTTGAGATTTTTAACACTATTGATTTGAATCATTCAATTTTGGAAATGTTAAAATGAAATCTGTATGATTTTTTTCTCTTTTACTATTTTTATCCCAGACTATGTTGGAGTGTAGGGGGAATTTTATAAAGATTTTTCCCCTCTGCTACATGAAAATGACTCATTCTGTATTTTTCAGAATAGCAAAAGATTTAAGCATCTGCCTAAAAGTCTACATTGTGAAACTGTCTTGCAGCTGTAGAGAATCATTTTCACCTGAAAGCTGAGAATATCTGTGAGGAAACCAGAGAGGTTTCTACTGAATATAACCCAGTTACTTAAGATTTTGGTTTTGATGAATCAACTTTTTCTGCTAAAGATATTTTTTTCTCTAAAAATGTTCAGCTAATTTTATTGTTAAGTTATGTCATGTTTTGCTACAACTTCATTGACGATGCTTAGTAAAGCTAGTTTTACCTTTTGCATGGTGGAAAGTTATAGTTTGATAGGTATATGCCTAAAGTACCCAGCAGCAAAATCAAGTCAAGTCTAGGCTCATTTGCTTTTTCAAGAAGTGATTTTCAACAATGGTCTGTGGGTTGGGGGAATGTGTTGGATGCCAGCATTGTAAAGCAGTTTCCACAACTTCCAGTTTGAAACCCTTTGTTGACCATCCCAGCTCAGATGCTGATGAATAGAAGGGAACGAAGACTGGTTTCTGACTTGAAGATGTGGTAGCAGTGGGGTCAGATATGCATCTTAAGCATGGGTATGCACAAAATGTGGTTGTATATTTCTGGTTCTAAGTTTTGACTGTACCAATTTAGTTATTTTCATGACCAAAGAATTAATTTTTTTCCCCTCTGACAGACCAGAGGGATAAAAAANAAAAAAAAAAAAAAAGAAAAGAACTAGAGTTTATGGTACAAGCATACTCATTTAGTATATTTTTATTTCTGCAATATCTATCAAAATCTCCATCAGGTTGCTACATTAAAGCCATTTTTCTTGGCACAAAAATTTGGTCTCAACTCGTGATTTAGAATACTCATCTCTCTTCGTATTCTCACTTTTAAGATTTTTCTTTTTCTTCTGAAATCTGTCTGGATATATTTTGTACCTCATCCAGGTTTTTTTTTATCCACTCCTCTTCTACAGTGTTTACATCTACAACACATCAGAATTAAGGGAGAGAGAGCAGAATGACATGTAAGAGTATAGGAGTATTCAACTATTTTGTTTAAACTTTTGAATGGATAGTTACGTATTTGTTTGGTTTTGGTCAGTTTTCATTGTAGTAGCCTGAAGTGCAGCACTTTAATAATTATTGACTGTTTTTCAGCCGTTACCTATTCTGGAATGGAATAGCAATGAGCGTTACAGCTTTTCCGAGTGGGCTCAGGGAAGCCTGCTCACAATGTGAATAAGTCATCAACAGTCCACTGCAGGTACAGCCAGAATACTTTGTCAGGTGGATAGTTTCCTAGATGCAAACCAAATTATTTTATGCTTGGTTAGTTACACAGTATATTTCTACATTTACTTGTATTGTTATGCTGCATTTAGCTGACTAATGACTCAAGAACTTTATTTGCTAACTTCATCCAAAGCACCTGCTCAAGGATTGCAATAATATAAGTAATTTCTTTGGAATTAACAAAGGGAAAAAAAAACCCTAAACATTTCAGCCAGGGAAAGTTCAATACTGCTTACAAAACACACCACGATTGCTTAATAAAATCACTGTAAAGATCTGGCCAGGAGATCTGGTCATTAGGGAGAGCAGGACGTATTGATGTACAACCCTCAGTCATACTTCAGGACCAGTTTGCTGAGGTGAAGGTAAGATTCCGGGGCTGTAGCCAACATGTCCTTACGCAGCATGTAGAGATATGACATGGCAGTAACCTTACAGTTGAGCAGTTGTGTTGACCATATTGAAGCTGGATCCAATCCTGATGTTATCAATGGATAGATACTGTAAGATGTTTTGCTCCATTCTCAATGTTTAAGTCTTTTGACTTAGTTAAGGTCTGTGCCACTCTATAACAAGGCAGAACAACAGCTATATTCCAATAACACACGTTAGAAGATATACTAGTATAAATATTTTTGTAAATTTCTATCTATCTTCTTTAAAATTTGTGCCAAATGAAAATCTTTAATTTTTTGGTTTCAGTTTTGATTATGTTTCTTCTGTGTGATAATCTATTCTTAACATGTAAACAAATAATTTTATGTAGTGATAATTTACAATGGAAAGGAAGACAGTACCAGGACATTATCTTGAATAAGAACATTGACCAAGGCTATAGGAAAGAATGGAAAAAAAAAAATTATATACATTTCTTGAGAAATGAGAAAGCAATAATTCCTATACTAGCTTAAAGAAAACATGTACCATATGTTATTACGACACTGTCTACTGGACAAAAGTTATGTAATTCAGACACAGTCAAGACCACAAGAGTGTCTTGCCTTCAGAAAATGGCATATTATAATAAAGGTCTCCTGACTTTTAACTGAAAACTGTCCATGTTAAAATGATAAACAAAGCATACCAAATTCATTAGAGTAGTAAATGAAGAAGTAGAACAAATGTTGTAAAACCTCTGCATGATACTCTGCCTGATGAGTTTAATGCTGTCGTAAGTCCTCACCTGTGTAGAGTGACAGCCATGTTAGATTGACACAATTGGAAAAGGAAGTGAACCTTAAGTGGCCCAGCTGGCATAAATTAAAATAGCTAATTTGATCTTAGTTCTCTAATGTACATTAGTTGAACTTTGTGATTCATATTGGAGGGAAAGGATTTTCTTCAATGAAACTTAAAACCACTGCAAATGGTCCCATATGGAAACAAGTTGACTTGACCAGTGAGCAGTTGACATATATCAATATAAAAAACTGTCAAATTTAATGAATGCCTTTAAAAGTGATGTTCATTCCCTCTGATTGTACAGCCTGGACTTAACCACAAAATAACAGAGGGTATCACATAAAATAAAAAGTGATTTATGGTGTGCCTTCTTTATTGATGACTTCTGCAAGCAGAGAACACCCAGAGCCCAGTCAAGTGATAGAGAAAATGATTTTTCTCATTTGAATTTGAAAAACATGTACTTGACAGTTTTCAAGGGCTGTTTTCAGAATGGCAACAGATTTAAAAGTTAGCTGAGGTTTATCTGAGACCTGACCAGAGCATTCTGTTCTAAAGGGGAAGGGGGGGGGGGGGGGGGGGNCTGAGCTTTCTCAAGAGACTTTATAATTTGCTGATTTTTTTCTCCTTAGAAGATTGCCCTTATTCAGCACCATTACAGTCTTGTAAAAACTAAGAACAGACTAGAAAATGTCCTGGTCTTGAATTTGTGTTTGAGGGAATAATCTCAGTGAACACAACAGCAGATTTTTTTGAATTGGGAATACAAAATAAGTCCTTCATTTATTATCCCAAGTTTGTGTTTATTGTTCTGTTTTTCCATAAAAGAAAGTGACTCTTGAGTCCAAAGATTCCCTATTATTTACTGTTCTGACAAAATCTTCTTTTTATTTTGATGGAAGTATCAGCTTATCTGCACTGCATGGAACCTATAACTCAAGGGTTATGTGTATTGTTACCAATCTAAGTCGAACAGATACCAGTTGGGGAGATTTGCATGGACATAATCGTAAGACCCAGCTTAAATCATTTAAAGGCATTCTAACCTATCTGCTCCTCAGGGTTCCACTCCACTTCTTCACATTTTTATTGCTGAGAATTAATCCCTGTTTTGCTTTCCTATTCCTTTGAATAGATAATAGATCGGATAAAATATCACAAAATGGCTAGCTTTTACAAAACTCATCCCTAAAGGAGTAAAATAGCCTCCTCTGAAAAGAAAGACAGCAAAATTTTGATGAATGAACACTGAATAGAAGGTTTAAAAAAATATATTCATTCAGCATTGGACTACTGGCAGCAGAGTTAGACCACATCTAAATGGTCCACACTTCTAAAATTGTGCTGTATTATTCATTATTGATATTATAGGTCTTATATATAAAAACTAAAAGCCTAATAAATTTTGAAAAATGCTCTTACAGCTACAATGTTGTTTTCAATGTAGATTCAGTTTCTAAGTCTTTGAAAACATTTTCTTTGTTAGCAAATATAAGCAGCTAGACAAGGGATTTTCTTCATTTTATTTCTTTTTAGTATTTCCAGTTTGTCCTTATTTTTTGCCTGTCCTGATGCATATATTTTAATCCATTTGATAGCACGTCTCTTGTCACTAGAAATAGTGCAGCACTCTGAGAAGTATAACTGATAGGGCAGGATGCAGCTGCTTGGACTGTAATCAGTACAAAATGGAGTGACCATATTACATTAAATCTTGGTTCATCAGCTTGCGTCAGCCCTAAGGTTTTCTCGCTGATGTATGAGAAATTATGAAATCTTTTGAATTCTTTGACCCTTTGCATTCCAGAATTCTAGCTGAAATCATCAAAGAAAGTTTTCATGACACTTGCTTTAGGAAGCTGCTTTTCAGCATGTTGTTGTCTAAATAAAACTCCTTGCTATGGGATTAGAAATGCATTAGTAATACATTTTACTTTTTATTTGCAATTCATATGGCTTTATTCCATTTCTCACGCTTGGAATTATATATCCAATATGTTGTGTGGTTATGTTTTGTAATTTAATTCCCTAATAAATAAGGAACTAAACTAATTGTCTGCCAATTCTCTGGCTACTGAAAAGTTAAAAGTTCAAAGGTTAAGGCTACTGAACTTCAGGGAGATTTTAACTTCATTGAAACCAAATTTCAGGACTGAATTCCAGGTTTGAATGCCATTACATATTAAAGTATTTAAAATCCCTCTAATGTTTTGAATACTATGACCTAAATTTACATCTACCTATTTTTCTTAGTGTCCCCTATACACACATTTAAACATACACACAAAATCATTGTCTTACCAGTACCTTATTTTGCCTCTCTGTTTTAATGAGAATAATCTCTCTTTTGAATGTAAAATTTGGAATCATATGAATACAGTAAGAACTCCTATAACAAAGAGATTTATCTTCTCCGCAATGTTTTGTACTGATTTACAGCATGTACTGTATCATATACATTAGCCTGTGCTAAGATTACATAAGCTAAAGCCAGAGCATATAGAGTGTGTCTAACCTGGTTTCAAAGCAGCCTATGACAACTAAGCATACCATAAAAATCAGGCTACTACACGGCCTACTTCTGGGGAAAAGACTTATATATATCTATATTTTCAGAGTAATCCATCTTTCGTTCTCATTAAGTAGTATTATGCTTATAGGAGTTTCCTTTGAATTTGAAACTAAAAAATTAATAGTAATATGCCATTGTCATCATTTAATATTTACATTATGTCTCTACTTCAATTCTATGTCCTGCGATTAAAAAATGTAATCACACAACAATGTATAAACTATGAAGAGATAAAGAAAACAAAATAAGATTAATCCCTTTTCATTGGTGCAAATGGAAAGAAAGAAGTAAGGGGGGAGGATTACCAGTATTCATCTACTCTGATTTATAAGTTTAAGCATAAATTGATCATCCAGATCCCTCAGAAAGTGTGTCTGGAGCTCTAGTTCTGTCTCCCCTACAATAAACAACTGAAGCATTATACAAAGAGTGAATAGCATCAACAGCTGTCTACCATCTCAAAGAAAGCTTGTATTAGACATGACCATACAATAACTTTTCAGAGAGCTTTCTGAGAAAGAAATTAGGTACCTTGATTCTCAGTGGATTGGTAGACAGGAGACAGGCACCCATTCCCACTTGTGAGCATGCATAGGCATTGCTGAAATGACTGCCTAGGGAAGAAGGAGACACCTAATAAATCTATGCACCTACATGTCCAGATAATCAGAGTAATTAAGTAGGTTGTATGACTGTATGGAACAGATGAGTTTCAGGTGGTTCAAGGCTAGGTAAAGGTAGATTGATTAAGGTCGAATTTAGGTGGAGTGCATCTAGCACTTCGAAACAAAGCAAATGCATGCAATCATAAAATGGAAACATAATATGTTTTCATAACATGCACTCACCAAAGGGAAAATTTCGCTAGTAAGCTAAGCAAAGGGCCTGTGACATTCATCAAAACTGGCTCTTTTTCACATACTGTATTGTATTATTTGAATTAATAAAGTAGGAAAAGTGGGTCAGAGTGAAACATTTGCTCTGAAAGAAAATGTCATGTAAGTAACAGGAGATTATTTGCTATAGTCCGAGGTCAGCATGCATCTTGCTGAAGCAGCTCAAACTGTTTTATAAGTGCTCTGTTACCTGGCATATTTCTATTTTACAATGATATCAATGTGCTGCATTGATATCATAATGATTCTTGAACAGCTTTTGTACTTCTAAGCATCATATACCTGTCCAAGGTTTCCACTTACAGGGAATCTTAATTATTCTATAGAATTAACAAAGATCTAAGTTATCTTATCCAGTGAAAGTTCAATAGCACTTGCAAAGCAATTCCTGGCAGCATCAATTTACAAAATTCAAGTAGTGCAAAATCAGCTTCTATCTGTGAGGACAGATAAAGCAACAGTTAACACATTGAAAAGATTAAGTGAGTATATTGGCCAACATTCAGTAATTACAGGTACTTGGGAGAAAAAAAAAAAAAAGGAGAAAAAAAAGCACCACAAAATGAGCATGTCCTCCTTAGATAAAGAATATTTTTCTGAGGCAGTGAATGTTGAAAGGAGAGATATAAACTAAGGACTCATCTATCTATAAGCTTGTGACTATTTTGCCAGAAGACATTTGTCATCATGTAGATATAGAATAGATCATTTTTATTTTAAACAAACACTAAATAGAAAATTAACTGACTAGAACTGTTGAATGGCTGCATTTATTGCCAAAGCTAACATTCTGACTTACACCTGTGTGCACAGAGACTATGAAGGGGAAGTTTCCATGTTGTTTTAATACAGAACTCTTGGCTGAAGTTTAGCCATGTAGAAACCCTCCATCACCACAAGGTAAAATAGGTCAGACCTGCATGGGGCAAAACTAAAAGACACCAATTCTCTAGTAGTTTCCTTAGCTAGAAGATGGTCTAAAAGAGCCTGTGACACCAGAAAATTAAAATAAGATGCAATAAATATTGAAAGGGAGAGGCAAAAATATAGGTAGACATTTCGCAAACAGGAGAGTGTCTTCCAGTTCGTGCAGGCTGCTATGGCTGTATGGTAACAAGGCTTTTTTGCAACCTGCTTTTCCTTAGCAATGTTTAGCAGGCACGTGAACATAAAGGGATTCTCTATTTGAACTTTTATTTTGCTCAGGGGAATTGCCCCCCTCTGCCACTGATAGGAGCTGTAAACACCCAACATTATTATTGATGTTATGATATGCCAGTAGTATCTGTATTTATATGGAGGCATTAAAATATTTTGTACCCTGTTCCTTCAAACAGAATTTGAAGAAAAGTTTTTGAGAATCTAACAGAAAAAAAGAGAAATAGATCAAGGAAGTCTGGGACAAGACAACTGGTCAGTTATTTGAACCACAGTATTAGAATGGTTGAACATGATGAAAACTTCATCCTTACATAGAGAGAAGCTTAAGCAAGAACTTGATGACACATTAGGTCAAAGATGTTATACAGATGTCTTTAGCCCAACACAATGTAAGTCATATGTTTTATGAGATACTAATTAAAAGGCAGTATTACAAGTAGATACCTTGGAGAATCTCTCACTTGCTAGATTTATTCATTCTGACTTGAAGCTGTTGTTTTGCTGGCATTCTTAGTTCACAAATTGGGAGCCCTTCTGAGGAATTTCTGCCTCTAGGTACTGTTCAGTCAGAATAGATGGATTGTTTTCCTGAAAGCACAAAACCAAAGGCTAAGACAAGAGACACTAAAATGAAATAGATATAAAGGAAATACAGGAAAACCATCACAGTGTTGGTCCTCAGAATCAAGCACGGTTGGAACATAAATCGACTGTGCAGAGTTGGAACATAAATCTACTCAGTGGATAAGGAATTAGCTGGATGGTCACACTGAAAGAGTTGCAGTCAACGGCTTGATGTCCAAGTGGCAACCAGTGATAAGTGGCATTCCTCAGGGGTCAGTATTGAGACCAGTGGTATTTAACATCTTTGTTGGCAACATGGACAGTGGGATTGAGTGCACTTTCAGCAAATTTGCCAATGACACCAAGCTGTGTGGAGCGGTCAACACGCTGGAGGGAAGGGATGCCATCCAAGGGGACCTGGACAAGCTTGAGCAGTGGGCCTGTGCCCTCATGAAATTCGACGAGGACAAGTGCAAGGTCCTGCATCTGTGTCGGGGCAATCCCAAGAAGAAATACAGGCTGAGTGGAGAAAGGATTGAGAGCAGCTCTGCTGAGAACAACTTAGGGGTGTTGGTTGATGAGAAGCTCAACATGACCCAGCAATGTGCGATCACAGCCCAGAAGGCCAACCGTATCCTGGGCTGCATCAAAAGAAGCATGGCCAGCAGGTTAAGGGACATGATTCTGCCCCTCTACTCTGCTCTGGTGGCACCCCACCTGGAGTACTGCGTCCAGCTCTGGAGTCCCCAACATAAGAAGGACACGGACCTGTTGGATCAAGTCTGGAGGAGGACCACAGAAATGCTCAGAGGGCTGGAGCACCTCTCCTATTTAGACAGTCTGAGAGAGTTGGGGTTGTTCATCCTGGAGAAGAGAAGGCTCTGGGGACACCTTATGGTGGCCTTCCAGTACCTAAAGAGGGCCTATAGGAAAGATGGGGAGGGACTCTTTGTCAGGGAGTGTAGTGATAGGACGAGGGGCAACAGTTTTAAACTGAAAGAGGGTAAATTTAGATTAGCTATTAGGAAGAAATTCTTTACTGTGAGGGTGGTGAGGCATTGGAGCAGGTTTCCCAAAGAACATGTGGAGGCCCCATCCCTGGAACTGTTGAAGTCCAGGTTGGATGGAGCTTTGCACAACCTGGTCTAGTGGAAGGTTTCCCTACCCATGTCAGGGGGGTTGGAACTAGATGATCTTTACTGTCCCTTCCAACCCAAACGATTCTATGAGTTATTTGACCATTGTCAAGTTTGCCAAGGGTATCACAAAGAAGAACTAGAGGGAAGAACTGCAAGAATGAAGATCAAATTTTGTAGATGATAAGAAGAAAAAAATTCCAAGTATGGTAGAGAACTTTCAAGGTATCTATTTGAAAGCTAGAATTAAAATAACATGTAGAAATCCTTGAAAATGAAGTCTAGACTTTAAAATATTTTATATACAATATGATGTATAAGGGAAAGGTCATGAAAGAACTTGGTTTTATGGACAAAGGAACAGGACACAAAAATGATCTGTGAGATACCTGTCTGGGTATAAGCAGGGGAAGATTGTAATTGTCAAGGCTAAAGTAAGGGATTTTGTGATGATAAACAGATACTATGAATCTGAACAAACTCAGCCACATACACATATGGAAAAAAGCCATAAATAAGACTGTAAGTCAAAAGGATCTGCAAAATGTAGCCTTAGTTTTGACACGAAGATCTCCATGGATATCCAAGAGAGGGAGGCAAATTATTTTCTTCCAGTGGCCAGCCTATATTAGTGGAACATCCCCTTTTTCTACCTTTCTACCCCTTATCCCTTTACCCATGTAAGTTAAGGACCCTCCTGTATCATGTAATCTATCAGCTGGGAGGGTTCTTTTTTAATTAATTTCCCAGACCCTGCCATAGCACTAGAACTATTGAAGTTCATAACAGCAGCATAGATCTTTTCTGTCAACTTCAGTCTGGCGGCTGAGATTAGCAAAAGTATGGCAGAAGCTATACTGGCAAGTTATGGTTTTCTCAGCCACAGAAAAGAAATGACAAAGAGACTGCTAAAAAAGTTAATGGCCCCCTTTTTCCTCCCTTTCTTCCCCTCATAAATCCATCATAGGAGTGTTCAGGTTTCTGCCCATTGCGACAAAAAATGACAAGTAAACTATTAGTTACTATTTAAAAATATGCTAAAAAGTAATAAGTTGAGCACCATTGTTAGCTTAAAACAAAAGAATTAAAGAACAAAATTTTAGAATTTTAATTTATTTTAATTTTGTAAGTCTAAAGTGAAATCAAAAGAAAACTTTAAAGAAGAATGCTTTAAAAGATGAAACTATTTCATCCAGAAAGCACTGAAGCATAACATTTATTTTACAGTGATTTTTTTTTCTTCAGGAAAGGAGAGTTCACTAAAATATACAATAATAATTTGGTGGTTTTGTAACTGTTCTTCTGTGGATGGAAATGTAACTGCAAGGAAGATAAGTATGGTCAAGTGCTGCTATGGTGACAAGGGGTCACCACAGTGTGCTACTGCATTCAAGGACAGCAGCTAAGGAACTTCTCTGATGGAGAAGAGGCAGGAGAATTACGGAGAGAAAAGGGTGAGCCACAGGGAAGGAGAAAGTGCAGACAGTTGTGAGAAAACGTATGCAGAGAGAAAATTAGAGCCAGGAGAAAAAGGTCTGAAAGAGCAGAAGAGCAGCCAAGGCTGCAGATATGAGATTCAATTAAGCTCAAGAACAAAACTGTGTCAGTAGGAAAATGAGAGGATGGATTTGTACTGGAAGATGTCAGTCAGGTCACAGGATTTGCTTCACACAGAAAACATATTCTTGCCTACATATGCAAACTATCTGTTGCTCTGGGTCAAAGTATTTTGCTGGCAGCAGATCTTTTTGTAGCAATACAGTAACGTTTTGAACAATTGTTTTTTAATTGGCACCTCCTTTGGACATTTTTGTTTGACCATGCAGCCTCCCTGTGAGGTATACGTCAGATAGATATGTCTATTGGACACTTTACCAATCTACTTTAATGATTATGGGAGGACTGGAACAATTTTAAATCCTTAGGCTGAAAAACAATGAATAGGGATTTAATATTGATGTGCAGTTCTAGTGTTCTTAGTGGAGAATCTAAGCCTCCCTAATTAATCAGTTCCAAATAACAATACTCAAATTGTTAAAAATGTAAACAAAAATCTACATAAAAAATGACTACACAAAATTTCAAACAAAATATTTGTAGAAATAATTACGCTAGAGCTGACAAAGATGTCTTGAATTATGACATTCTCCCTGAAGAATGTATCTTCCAATAAAGATTTTTTTCAACAAAATATTGTTGTATAAAACACATTTTGATGGAAACATTTGAAAAAGAATTTTTTTTTGTTGGAAATTGAAATTTTAGTTTATTTTTCCAATTTAAAAAAATACTGTAGTATTCTTTCATAGCATTTCTCATTTTCACCCCTCTTGTTTTCATCTAAGTACTTTTTGAAACAGATCAACTTAAGAAAGAGTTACGTAATTCTTAAAAATAAATAAATCAGGTTGAGTTTTTTATGTTGTAGCACAATTTGAGAAAACGAGAAAGCTGTAGAAACACAGTTTAAAAAAAAAAAGGAAAAAAAAACCAACAACAGAAGAAAGGTAGGCAAAAAGACCCTATGAAAACTGTGTAATGGAGTACTTTTGAAATTACCAAGTTTGTAAAATTGCTCCTTTATTAGCTGTCAGCAGTACATCCATGTTTTTTAAAAAAAATCTAAACCCACATGAATTGTTTCCTTTGAATTTCAGTATTTTGCTTAAGTGTTGGAAACACTGAATACATTGGAATCTCTTTTAAGTCTTAAGACAAGAAAATAGGAATGATTAAAATCTAAGTGACTGATTGATAATTATCCTTTGTACTAAGGGAAATGTAAAATGATAAGACAACATAAATAAAGTGAATAATATGTTTAAAATTAAACCATTTTATTTGAATTAAATAGTAATAAAAGGTATGGATGTTTTAGTATATTTTAATATGTGCTTCTTTAAGGCTGAAAGCTATTTTTATCTTTACATCACCTCACAGCTCTCAAACAGCATTGATTTCAATCATAAATGGTATGGATCCAAAGTGGTACAGAAAAAATATGTGATAATCTGTTTTCAATTATTTGAATACTTCTGTCCTCTATTTTCACCACCATCCCCATCCTTATCCACTGACATTTTAATAAAACTGAGACACTGCATTTTACAAGTGATCTGTGTACTAATTGCTTCTTCATTTTAATGTCTGTCGCGGTAGTTTTAGGACAAGCTGAGGTTTGCAGAGGATGCTCTGAGGTATACCAACCTGCTGGAAACCTGACTGCAATTTATAGTTTTCAGTGAGTCTTGGGAAATTGAAGAACATGATCCACAACAGCTGCATGGCACACACAGCTACGCCAAATGATACTATAAGAATATCCAGTCTTTTATGTCTAGAAATGGACATACCTTAAAAGCTTAAACACCCTTATATTAAAATATCTTCAGCTATTTAACCCAAACAATATGAAGACCCTGACACCTATTGACACATACTATTTGCATCCTCTCACAGCTTTTCATGAGTACTCGAGACCTGACAAGTTGCTGAAGCTGCCTACTAGAGCAGTCTGAAGGAAAAGCAAAACAAGTGACAATACATTCTCCTCTATTCTTGCTGACTTTTTCATCAAGAAAAGGTCCTCTGTCTTGTTCAGCATGGTAGCTCACACTTTCTCTGTTGCCTGTTATGCTTAGGAAAGACTGGCCTTCCTGACCCCTGGAGAAAGCACTTATACACCCAACTGCTGTGAAAACAAACCTATTAACTGTCTACTCTTCGAGCTTAAGAGTCAGTGAGTTTGAGGGAACATAAGCTAGTGTAATTGATTCTTTTCTCAAGATCCTTTCCTTTTTAAGTTTGTCTTTTCCTCAATGCCTGAGGTAGATTAGGAAGATTTTGTTTCTGTAAAATAACTTTAAACTCAACTACCGCACTGTTAAGAGGATGGTTTATAAACCTACTGGCACCAGCAAAATGCTATTCATTAAGATATCCTTGACTTTAGAGAAGATTGGGAGGGGACTAGGTTCTTTGTTTTATTGCCCTCACAGAAGTCATAACACCTGTGTATACTAGTGTAAAATGTTTTCCACTCAAGGTGACACTATCTCTATTGTCTTTGATGATGGGGGTTTACATATTTATTTGTTTATTTTACAGAATATAAATATCAATGCCGTTCATAGCAGTGAAACGAAATTGGTGTTTTATGCTTTTGACATGTGACTCTATGCAGTAGTTGTAAAGCAGCTCACAGAATGATTTTCTTTACCCCACTTTGGGTGAAGAATATAAAACACAGTAAATTCATCTTTTGATTGGTTCCTGTCTTTATTATCTTTTTAACTTAAGCTGGGCTAAGCAACTGTGTTCAATGTCAAAACAGGATAAAGTATATTGTATGTTAAGATAGACGACTATAAGGGAGATACTGCCCAGTATTTCTCAAGCTTGCTTACTACTGCAGAAATTCTAGATCTCGATGAAACTTCCCCTAAAAAACATATATATAAAATATTCTTTAGTTTTCTAAAAATAATACAGAGAATTACTTTTCCAATTTCTCAATTCCTAACATCAAATTGTGATCCCAAAATCATTTAAATAAGCATGCATGTATTGGTACTGGAATCTCTCATAACTGTTTTCTACGGAAAAACAGAAGCAAATCTTTTGCTGCAGGCAAAAAGGTGTTGCAACAACACTAAGAGGTGTTGTGAAGAGGCAGGAAGAAACTCAGTGCCTGTATTCTGTAGTATAAAATCTTTTTGTGTGGTCATGGTTTACTGAGGAAGATGAAAATCACTTCAGCAAAAGTGGCAAAGAACCAACATACACATACATGACTCTGCCACTTTCCTCACCTCGTGGAAGTTGTGCAATCTTTCCAAAACTAAATAATTGTAACAGGCTACCTGCCAGGATGGAGTTTCTTGTCCAAACTGAAGGTGGGTGAACCCTGCTGTCCTACCGTGTGTGCAAAATTGATTTGTATTGTTGCTTAGATTTAACATTGTTTTGGATTTACGACAGGAAAAGATGGTGCTCACGCTGTGCATTAATATGGATGAAAAGTTTGCTCTATTATGGTAATCTTTCATCTACAAGGAATTCTAAATAACCTATCAACACAGCACAACATAAACATTAATGCACTGTTAAAAAGGCTTTCATAAAAGAATATGTGGTTAAAGAAAGAAGGATTGTAATATAGACGACAAAAAAAGTTAGTTCTGCTTATTTTCCCAACACCCGCTGCTGACCACCACAAGGCAGTATTCACACATTACATCCACATGCAGGTAGCATTTATGATTGTACAGCTCTACTGAAAATTAACTGGGTATGGCCCATGAGGTAAATCAAAGAGCTGTTTGGAAGCCTACAGATTCAATATTTGATTTATTTAATTTCTGTAATTCTGTATACACTCTTTGCAAATTTCCTCTTTGTTTTATGTAAACATGCATATGTATAGCACTTGAAATATTTCAGTGGTGTTTTCCTTACAATTACTATAGCTGAACTTTTAGAAACACTCATACCAAAAATAAACAAATAGTTTACGTTAGGGGAAAACAATCTTATGCTAAGAATTTGGGGTTATTTCCTCATAGTATTTTCAAGGATTTATAAAGATCATCAGAGTAAAAAAAAAAAAAACAAGTCTGAAAATGAGAAATACATTGACAGAGTCTTTTAAAGTAATAAGTCACAGCAGGGTATGGGGCTACACTACTGCCTAATAGTTGTTAATCTGAATAAATAATATGTTTTTAATCATCAAGTGGCATTTAATTAACCTGCAATAACTGGCTTATTAATTCTCAATTAAATCATTATTTGAAACACTTAATTTAAATGTGAATGAATATATCTTCTGCTACCTCCTATAAGGTATCTCACTATTTGTGATGAATTGTAGGTTAAAGTTTGGCATTTGCTCTCCCCCTTCCTCAACGAACATCAAGGACAGGTTTGAAAAGCTTCATGCTGTTTGTTAATTAAAGTAAACCAGAAGAGCAAAAGACAGGGAATTCAGAAAACAAAATAACCCAATTACCATACACTCCAACAGTGCAATATGATTTATTTACACTTGATCCCACACTTAACAAATACTCAGGGCCAGATCCTCAGTTAGAGTAAACTGACAATATTGACTTCAATTAATTTATTTACTAAGTCATTATGTGTTTTGTTTTGGATTCTTTTCTTTTCTCTTTTCTTTTCTTTTCTTTTCTTTTCTTTTCTTTTCTTTTCTTTTCTTTTCTTTTCTTTTCTTTTCTTTTCTTTTCTTTTCTTTTCTGTTCTTTTATTTTATTTTATTTTATTTTATTTTTATTTTTATTTTCTGTTGGCTAAGTATGGGCAATCTGCTGGGTTTTGCTAAGAATCAGAAGCAAAAAGCAATCCCTGTTCCAAGCAGCTTACCATCAGAGGTACAGGAAAGTGGGGATAATATTTTGTTCCTTTGGTGTGATGCTCACCCTGGTATCAAAAGAAGATTTTTTACTAATACTTTGAATAAAAGCAATGACCTGTAACTGGGAGTAGGAGGTCGAGGAAAATATGCCATCAAGGAGAAAGAAATGGAAATGTAGAGCCCTGAACACTAAAACACACTCTATGCCAAGAATTATTTTAAAAGGAACTTCTTGTAATGAAGTGTGGTAAGCCTTTGAAGGGTTAGTCAAAAAGACTGACTTTTACCTATGAAGGAGAATCTTCTTAGGCATCCTCAGTGGATGAGGACACCTTCAATGATGATTAAAAGCCTCTTATTATGAAACATCTCCTTTGTGGAACTTGTTTCTCTCCTTTGATTAAAGAAGATACCTGTGGAGACTAGCTTTCCTGTTGTAAATTCCTGTCTTTCCAAATACCTCTTTACTTTCCCTCAAATAGCCAAAGGAATTCCTACACAAGATAAATGCTGGAGTGGTCCAAAATGGCATTAAACTGCATTCCAAGACAAAGCACAGCTTTCTTCTCTAGACTTCTTAAAGCCCAGCCAACATAAATAAATAAAAATTTTCAGGCAATGAGCAAAAACTAAGTTCTGATTGTGTTCTGAAAAGATAATAAGGATATTGTGTAACTTGTACCACAGATTTCACTGGAACAAATGTATTAAGCAGCTGTGATAATGCACCTGCATAATGCAATCTACTTCTTGCATTCACAGGACATGAACCCATCACAGGAATTCATCTTCTATATAAGGTGAAGTTAATATTTGCACACAAGCTGGAAATGTTTATATTTATACTGTATCCATGTATTACCAAGCCTTTGTTTTCACATTTATTTTAATTTTCTCACTTTGTTGATTTTTTTTTGTTGTTGTTGTTCTGTTTTCTTTAGTTTTTCTGGCCTGCTAAATTCTCTTTTTTCACCTTCCATCCAAGATGTTCCCCCAAGTTATTTTCCTGGCAGCATAGCATATTTGCTCCTATAACAACCAGTTACATGCCAGAAAATCTCCTAGGTCTAAATTGAAATGGCTTCTTGTTCTTTATGCAGAGAGGCCAAAATAGGTTAGAAACATAGAAAAGATGGGCATGGTTTATACAAAAACGATTCAGCAATTTGCTTCATGGTTATTTATTGAAACAGGGATGAAATTAGAGACTGATTTAAAAAAAAAACAAACTAGTGAAAGATACACCCTTCTCCCTCCTCCCCCAATTTTTCTCTTCCTTCCGATTCTCTCCCTCCCAGAAGGTGGTGCAGTACTGCAGTATCCAACTTCACTTCAAGACACCGCCCTTCCTTCTTTAAAATAGATGGAGGTAGAGGGGTAAAGGATAACAGTAACAGAGGTGTCCCTGTGTGTCAAAAAGTGCACATTTAGGCCTTCTATTTTCACCTATATTCTTTCCATTTTTATTTCTGCTGTGTTGCTGCTGCAGCAAATACCTTTAAACATCTTTTTTTTTTTTTTTCTTGTTTCTTTCCATTTGAAGCTTTTCCAAAGTCTCTTGCTTTCAGGCACCAGCTGCAACCACTGAATACTAAACTCCCAGTCAGAACTACTCAGTTCTCTGAGGTGACGGGGTTAGAGGAGATACAGAACCTCACCAGAAGAAGCCTGTCTTTTAATTTCCATCAAGGGATACTTTGAAACAAGTTCAGGTATTTTACTACCAGCATATCTCTGCACTAATGTAGCATTTCACAGAGTTTCCGCAATAACTATCGTTGGGTCTTCTCATAAGAGCTCTATAATAGTCATAAATATTCCTCAGGAGAGCCAGATAGACTCTGAAAGGCATATAATAGCTATCATAAATGAATAATAAAATGTAGAAAGGACAAGCCACCATGAAAATGGCAAATGAATATGATGACGTGTGTGTTGTACATGAGTTAATTGTCTGAGTTTTATATTTACAGAAAATCCCAGCTGTTTTCTGCTGTGTCAGCGATATTTGTGGAAGAGGAAGCATCCTCTGGAAGGTTATGACTTTTTTGCAGAAAGAGTTAAGTTCTTACTTACTGGAAACCTTGCACCACTGTCCTGCGTGTACTCCTTATGCATCTTCTGAGACTGTTTGCTGCAGTGACAAATTCTGGAAGTTACAGTCCAAGCACAGTCTTTGTCCTGCCAAAGGGAGCAGATAATTTTTACTTCAGCATAAAAACTAAATCAGGGATTTCAAAAATATGTTAACACATGTGCATAGCATAATACTGTGCTTCAAAGCCTCCCTTTCAGCCTTTTCGTGTCTCCTTCTGTCAGGACTTTGACTGTGTAAGAATAGTGGCCTTATCAGATGCCATGTTCTCTTAATAAGAGTAAAAATGTGATTACCTTGATTTAGTAGTCCTTTACTTCCTGCATAACTTCATCAATTTCAGTCCAACAATATATGGCGTAACATACCCCTCAACGTAGGAAGTGATACTACTCTGTAAGTAGTCCCATTAAATGAAACCCACTGCATTTGCAACGAAGTCTTTAGTTTTAATTATGCTGTCATAATCAGGCTTTAAAATTCTTCTTAAGGGGACATTATGGCTTCCTAATGCTGAAAAGACAACCAAAACATGAACGAACATACAGCTATATATGGAAAATATACATAGAAAAGCAGAAAGGGAAGAAAATTCATATGACATCAGTGTACAGAACTGAACAGGAGAAGTCTTGAAATCTGAGAACTGAATAAAGTTAATCTCTTTCTCTGTGTATCAACCATTATAGGAGCTTCTGTTTTAAAACAGCCATGTATGTCAGCGTAAAAACACTGACAGTACAGTGCACATTGCAAAAGTTTGCAACTCACATTGCAAAGTGGAAATACACTATGACTATGTGAGTAGAGAGTAAGGGGAAGCTTGGCTAATACTGTCTCAATATTCTCCAAAACATTTTACATCCTCAATGCAATCCTTTTCTATTTTTGCACAAAATAAAACTTTCTTAAGGCAATTCATCCAGCTCATAAAAGACAAAGAGATATTCCTTTTTCCGTGGCATTTCCAGAATCTTCTTAACATGTATTAGTAAATTGAGGAGACGCTACAAACATTTGAAGCATAGGAAGGCTATAGAGAGCAATCATTGTGATTTATTGAAGGCTGTTCCTGATATATTTCACTTAGATTATTTTATAAGCATGAGTCTTTTTAAATAGACAATGTCACAAAAAGACTGAATGATATAGCCTAGCTCAAAATTTCCAAGATGGTTGTTTCTGAAGGGGAATGTCTTGAAATCAGAAAACCTGCTCTTTTGATTGTGAGGTTATTTTTTTTTCCTAATTTCTCTATTCCTGAATATTACTTTCTCTTGAGTATTGTATGTCTTAAAAAATAAGGGTAATTGAAGTCAAATCTGTGTTTAATTATGTGTGTAATTTACTAATATTTAGATATGTTTAACCTCATGCTGTGTCTCTGGCTTGCTTTATGAAATCGTATGCAGAGTTGTACAGAGGTGATTTGTGTTGGATGTGAATTATTTTTTTAATGGTACATTAAGCCATGGCACTACACTGATTGCAAGTTACGTGAACCTGTTTTATACACTGAAGATTACAGTGGATAACCATTTTGTTTTCTGATCCATAGATTTTATTTTTCCTCTTCAAAATTTAATTTTGCTTCGTTTGACTGACACAGAAGCTAGCAAAGAAAAAAATACCAGACAGAGATGCCTTATAGCAACCTGTGAGCTGATGAATGCCCTTAGTTCTTATTGAAGAGAATAACTTAACTGTTTACATGATTGGACTTTAAGATGGACAGGAATGAGTCTCCATGGCAATATGTAACACAGAACTACCACAAAAATGAGTCTGAATTCACAGTTACTTGTCTTTTCATATAGTAAAGTAACTACCCAGCTCCTGATCTCCTCTCTGACAAAGAAGCACTACATAGGCTGCATATTTCTTGTCCTATTTCTAATTAGGCACACTGGAGGAAGAGCCACTATGATGTAACAATTTAAACTGTAAAAAGAGAAGCCCTAAGTTACATGCCTGTAAGGGTATCTGATTTTCAAGAATAACAAAGATATAGGATAGAACTGTGAGGCTTTCATATAAGGCATTTCTTGTCAGCTCTTCTGACCTCCTTGTTTATAACCACGTGAAACCTCCAGTTGTAGAGTGGAGATTAGCAGAGAGAACATGATGTTTTCTTGCTCTGCATTTTTATATGCTGGTGAAATCAAGGGCTACATAATTAGACCAATTTAACACAGGTATCAAATATGTAAGTTCCACATTGAGTCTCCAAATTACGTACCCTGATTCAATTGGGAAAATATCTATGGAGGGAAAAGACAATTATTAGCATGTTTGACAAACATTAGACAATAAGATTTGAAACTTTCAGTCAACATTTACCTTATGACATTGTATCAGAAAGTTTTACTCAAGTATCTAGAACATTTTTTAAAGTCAAAAGCCTAAGTTTAGGCAACTAAATTCTTCTATAGTTTTAAGACTTACTGTGCATTAAAGAAGTCTTATTGAAGTAATTCAGAACCTAGGCAAGATGATCATAAAACCAAACATACTTATTACTCTAGCAGACAGTCTTTCTCTGGAATTATAACAATTGCTATCCATCTGCAGACGTGCTCTAGTTTTATTTTGGGCATTATGTTTATATAATATAAAACCACATCATTACTTATGAAATCTGTTCTTTCTATGAACTCTTCAGAAATGCCTGTGTAATCTGCAGAGGACAGTTTCGGAAGAAACAGACATCTGGAGATCACAGAGGCACCATCCGTATGTCTAGAGTGGGTTATGATGTAGAGGACAAACATACTCCTCCTGAGTAAATTCCTGTGCATGTCATTTCCGTTTGAGAAGGAGAAAGTATGTCACAGTTGTACTAAATATTTACAATATGCTTGGAAATTTTATCTTAAAGCAAAATAAGGCTATTTCCATAATTCTTTTTAAAAACAATAAAGTAATAAGAAGGAATTTGTGTGTGTTTGCATGTATGTTGTCCTCTTTTTTTTTGTCTTGGGGAATCCCTGCATTTGTCAAGCAAATAAATTAGTGATGTCCGTATCTAAAAAATTCTAGACAGATTTTATTTCAAGAGATATATCTTGGAAGAATAAGCTTGAAGGAAAGTGACTTCATTTGCAAGCAATATGTTATGCTACTCTATGCAGTAAATGACCACTCTAATTTTGAAAATTTTTGATTTCTTTTATTCCGGTTCAGGACCTACATGTTTGATTTAGGAAAGCTGCAACATACCGAAATATATCAGTGAGTAAAAAGGACTTCACTTCCTCATATTTTGACATTGACGTCATTGACGTCACCCTACGTAGTGTTTAGTCACTACTTGCTCCTTAATTCCCTATTGTCAGAGGTTTTAAAATCCGTGATAAAACATTCTTCCATGCTCCAAATGTAAAGAATCAGTCTTTTGTAGGCAAGTATGGTGGAATCTGCATTGCCTTGTTTCAAAAAGATTCACAGTTTAATGATCTTAGAACTGTTAGGAAAAAAGTAAATTCTGAAATGACTGTAGGATGCTCTATGTAAAAGAAGAAAACACTTTTTTTTTGTTCTGTGGAATAACCTGGGAACACTGCATCTATTAACCACAGACCCAAAAGACGACGGCTTTTGTGTTTTTCTGGAAAAAAAATGCCTGTCTATTATGTTAGAGCCAGGGTCCCTGACAAAGGGGTTTTAGAGTGAAAAAGTTCATACAGGTTGTGACTATGTAGTATTAGATGACACGTTTTACTTATTTGATAGGCAGGAAAAACTGAAGCAAAACTAATTATATGTGCAGATCTAGGACGTCACAAACAGACTTCTTCCAAGTACAGGTAGTAAGAGACCATCAATGACCAGCATTTTCTTGTGATACAATTTTCCTTGGCTCTTATTCATACTATTGATTTCCCTTTTTAGAGTGTTTCACAGTTATGCCTTAGACTGAGGTGTAGCTGTGCTTCTCTTCTTCACTTATTCCAAAACAGGCATATTTTGTGTGCAACAGTAGTCAACAGAGTCCTTTTTTTTTTCCCAAGTGGTATTTTGCAAGAAGCTCTGCAAGCGTATGCATTATTCACATTCTAGATATGTAGATATTTGTCAGACCAGGAAAGGGGAATGTATTTCCAAAGGCTAATTTTTGTCTATAAAGGTTAATTTCCCTAGAGTCCCTTGTAGTCAGTAGAGGAAGATAGTATGATAGTAGCCTTCAGAGAACAGTTCAGAGTAGGAGACTAATTAATCTCAGAGGGGGAGATTAACCACACTAGACTATAGTCAGTCTTGGTGAATGGCTCCCACTCTGGTCATTCACCCAGATTATGCCAATTGCACAGAAATAACCTCTCCTTTTCCTCATTTATTATCCCACCAAAGCCTGTCATCTGCAAAACTTGCTAATAAATATTTTTACATGGTTATCATAGATACAGGAATGGACTGAGATTTGGTCCTAAGGGAACTCTCCCCTCTACTCCACTGATACCTATGCACTGGCTGCACATATTGGCTGCTTAATATATTTATCCTGTGTAGGTACCTTTGGTCTCCAGATCAAGTTTTGTAGGGTGATTCACACCCATGTTCTTCAAGGTTAGTCTAGGGCAAACTAGCTGCATCCTCACTAAGCACAGCTTGACACTGACTTTGCTTGTAGTCCCAGGTGCTGATCCTTTGAACAAAAGACACAATTATTGGTTTTATTTTAGGGTGGGTTTTTTTTCTGTTGAAAATGTAACTAATGATGTGAAGGCTTTATTGTAGCTTGTCAGAGCCATATTCTTATAGCCTGAAATGTATTGCCTGCCTTGGCATCATGGCATGTTCAGGAACTTATGGATCAAGAGAACATTCAGAAAGTATTGGAGAATTGTGTAAAGCAGACAGTAACAAACCTACTGTTGTCTTAACCCTTCAGCCTTTTGGAAGATATCTGTCAAAGCAGCTGTTCCCAGAACCACTTTCAGGTTTTATTTCAGAAGGAGCTATTTTGCTCTCTTCAAAAGGAAGTTTAAATGATATCTATGCAGTACAATCAGGTGACTAGATATGGCAGCAATGAGATGAACTGAATTATTTGACACTACATATATATGCATTAAGAATTACATTTAAGATTATTTGGAAAGACAGTTTTCAAATTACATGCTGTGGATCTCTTAATTCCAAATAATGGTAAATCTTCAATCAAAATATTGTGTGGCACTATGAAAAATCAATTAAAAATAGTTTTTGTAACACAGTGTACTGCTTGGTGGGGATTCTTGAGCTGGCAAGTGCATGATTCCAATTGTTGTCTGATCTCAACAGTTTTATATTAGCAAAAGATATTAAAAATAAAGACAGCCTCATGCAAAATTTATTTAGCATCAAAGCATTTATTAGGGATCTGTTTTATCAAAGTAAACAGGAAGAAAAGTGGATCTTACAATCCTGAATGGAAAAGAACTGCCCATGTATCAGTTTCTTCCTTTAATAATAACTCTTATTAAGAAAAAGTTTGACCCCCATTGCTTTAAAGGAAGGTCTTGTTTTCTCTGTGAGTGTAAGCAACTTTAATTCACACACATACCATCTTCTTTCTCATATGCTCTACGTCCCTCTGGCAAACACAACCATCACTTATGTGGAAAAATATCTGGCAACAGAAGCTTAGCAAACATTCAAGCAAGACACATGAACTCTGCAGGAGACAATTCTTCTGTGACAGAGATACAGATAACGGATCTCTTCTTTTTGTTGTATCCAGAGTTGAATGAAAACTATAATATAGTTATTTAAATAATCTCTACACATTTCATTTTGTCGGTGCAATGAACAACCATATACATCAAAAAGCAGAGATTTTTAGCCTCATTCTGGACACAGAGCTATGTGTGAAGAAAATCTGAAAGCATGTAATCTCAAAGAAAAATGTGATATATATTGTTTGAACTGCATCAGGATCATGCTGAGAGCAAAAAATATAGTTAAGAGGAAAAATTTTATTTGTACCCCAAAATTTAAGACAGCTAAACCAGAGAAAACTTTGCTTCTGTAAGGATCTAATGTGACAAAGTTATTACTCCAGCTGCTTCTGGCTGAAGTACAGATAAAGGCAAAAACATTATACACAAAACCTTACATCAAATCATATAACCTCAGCTGTTACACAGATGGAGGTGTGTCACTACAGTAATTCTCTCTTCTTTAACAAGAAAGAATGCTACTGAAATGTGTGCACTTACAATTTTTGTAGACAGCAGCAATTGTCTCTTCCATATTCCAATGACATCAGGAGCATGGATTTCACAAAGGCACCAAGGATTTCATTACCAAGGTATAAAGGCAAGTACAAGAGGCAATGTCTCTCACTAATCTGAAGAATAATATGATGTGTATCAGTGAATAAGTACAAGCAGTTAAGGGTAAGAAAAATTATAAACATCTATCGGACATCATTTCTGTAAGTTTCATGGAGTCAAGTGTTTTGCTTTTTGTTAGTGAAAAAAGCTTAAAGAAGTGCACAGACTGAAAAATGCAAAGTCCTGCCACTGTAATTTCTTGTTAAGTTCAAGATAGTTTTCAAGCTGCAAGAGATAGACTATGAGTCTTTTTGTGCTATCTTCCAGTACTGCTTTCTTAGAACAGGTAAAAGCACAGAACTTATACAATCATTTTTGAAATCAACAAAAACTAAAATGATTTTAAAACTCTGTTCTCCCAGGCAAGTGTGGAGTGTAAACAGTATGTAAGAAATGGTTTGCTACCTGACAGAATCTTTCACCTAGGAGAGCCAGGCATCATTTGCATGGAAGTTGGAGAGCATGCAATTTCAAACTTTCATAACTCTCTGGCAAAACACAAGACTTTCAAGTTTTTAAAGTAAGGCACACTGTCAAAAGTATAATTTTTTATTTGATAGAAAAGCTTTATGAAATAGCAGCTTATTGTCTTGTTGTGACTACTGGAATGAATACAGTTTTAGGTCTGTGATACATCACAGAATGGTCAGGGTTGGAAGGGAAGTCTGGAGATCATCTAGTCAACCCCCCTGCCAGACCAGGTTCACCTAGAGCAGGTTGCACAGGATGGCGTCCAGGTGGGTTTTGAATGTCTCCAGAGTGGGAGACTCCACAGCCTCTCTGGGCAGCCTGTGCCAGTGCTCTGCCACACTCGAAGGAAAGAAGTTCCTCCTCATGTTAAGATGGAACTTCCTATGTTCAAGTTTGTGCCCATTCCCTCTTGTTCTATCACTGGCCACCACTGAAAAAAGACTGTTCCCATCCCCCTGGCACCCTCCCTTTAAGTATATGTAAGCATTAATAAGATCCCTCCTCAGTCTTCTTTTCTCTAGACTAAAAAGACCCAAGTTCCTCAGCCTTTCCTTGTAAGAAAGATGCTCCAGTCCCCTCATCATCTTAGTAACCCTTTGCTGGACCCTCTCCAGCAGTTCCCTGTCTTTCTTGAACTGGGGAGCCCACAACTGGACACAGTACTCCAGATGCAGCCTCACCAGGGCAGAGTAGAGGGGGAGGATGACCTCCCTCGACCTGCTGGCCACACTCTTCTTGATGCACCCCAGGATAACATTGGCCTTCTTAGCCACCAGGGCACGTTGCTGCTGCCTCATCGTCATCCTGTTGTCCACCAGAACTCCCAGGTCCCTTTCCACAGAGCTGCTCTCCAGGAGGTCAGCCCCCAACCTGTACCGATGCATGGGGTTATTCCTCCCCAGATGCAGTACACTACACTTGCCCTTGTTGAATTTCATTAGGTTGCTCTCTGCCCAACTCTCCAGCCTGTCCAGGACACGCCGTCGTATGGCAGCACAGCCTTTCAGTATGTCAGCCACCCCTCCCACTTTTGTGTCATCAGCAAGCTTGCTGATGGTACACTCTATCCCTTCATCCAGGTCACTGATGAATATATTGAACAGGACTGGACCCAGTACTGACCCCTGAGGGACACCACTTGTTACTGACCTCCAACTAGACTCTGCACCACTAAACAAAATGCTCTGAGCTCTATCTGTCAGCCGCTGTTCAATTCACCCCATTGCCCATTCATTTAACCCACACTTCCTAAGCTTGCCTGTGAGGATGATGTGGGAGACAATGTAAAAAACCTTGCCGAAGTCAAGGCAGACAACATCCACTGCCCCCTGACACATCCACCCATCCAGTCACGCCATCGTGAGGCTATCAGATTAGTCAGACATGACTCCCCCTTGGTGAATCCATGTTGACTACTTCTGATAACCTTCTTTTCCTCCAGATGCTTGGAGATGACACCCAGAACAAGCTGTTCCATCATCTTTCCAGGGATGGAGGTGAGGCTGACCGGCCTGTAGTTTCCCGGGTCATCCTTCTTGCCCTTTTTGAAGACTGGAGTGACGTTGGCTTTCCTCCAGTCCTCAGGCACCTCACCTGTTCTCCAGGACCTATCAAAGATGATGGAAAGCAGCCCAGCAACGACTTCTGCATACATACTAACGTGAAGGGGGAAAAAATGTTTTAAACTTTATTTCCCTATGTTTTTTCATAACTGATCTTTAATGTTGCTTGGAACATCAATCTGGCCTTCTTAATTTACAGCCCAAGTGATTATGAAAACATTTTCCTGAAGTGGTGAGAAACTCCTCTACTCTTTTCCAGAAAAAAATCTGCCCCATTTAATTACAGCTCATCTCACTGTTGTCTTGCATCTTTTTAAATGTATGTAGAGTGATCCACTTTGGCCTGGGAATTACAAAGATTTCTATTTTTTCTGGCTCTTAACAGTGACTTGATCAGTGATCTTAATCAAATCCTTTAGAACTCAAAGCAGCAAACCACAATCCCACATTTTTTATTTCAATAGGACTTAACTTTTAGCAACCACTCGAGTATTTTGCATTCTGTTGGTCTGTGCCTCCCATCTGTGTAAAGGAAAAGAGAGTGTTTATACCTTCCTTTCTTCCCTCACAGATGTTGCAAGATTTAATCAGTTTGAAGAAAGATGGGGTTTTAATTGCATTGCAGGGAATTGAATGGCATGATACATGAGAAAAGATGCAGTCTGACCAGCAGCAAGATTTACAGAGAAAAGGTGGGGTTGAGGAACTTGAAGTACAACTCTCAAAGATTAATGAACACAAAAGAAAAGGCTATGTTGCTTCCAGGCTCCCATTTTAACTATTTTTTAATTTATTGACAAGTTTCCTTATTTTGTTTGGTATTTGTTTTGAAACTTATTTAAGAAAAAGGAAGTAGTTAAATATCAGAATTCCCTAAAGAAATCCCCGTGCTACTTTTTTTCCCATTAAGCTCCAGAGTTAAGGAATGCCATTAGTATTAGTATTCACAAACAAGAGGATTGTAAAGAGGAAATATGCATAAAATATAATTTCTTTCATCAGAGTAAGTTTGCAGGGCTACTGGTATTCAGATAGGGCATCTTTCTTTTGTTTCTGAGGAATTCTAAAAAGTTAAAATAATAATTAAAGGCAAAACCTACCCAACTCCAAACCATAAAATCCAACAAAACAGAAACAAACAAAGGAAAGAAGCTATAAGAGTCTTTGGGGACTGATTTGGAAATGCTTCCTGATATTTTTAAATGCTAAACCTTCTGTGTATATGTGTACATAACACTGATGCCTTAGGGAACTCAGCTGTTGGGATAAGATTTTAATAATCTATTTTGGATACTTGGGGAAGCATTCTTCAGTCTTCCTGCTTCCATCTTGCAAGACCTTTTATGCCAAGAGGGGTCACGGGTGTCCTTGCAGATGTGACATTCTAGATTTGACCTTTCAGAAGAACAATAGAATGAAATATTTGGAACAGATGACAGGAAATACAAAGTTTCTTTTCTACAATGCAATTAAAATCCCATACTTCTTCAAACTGAATAACACCATTGTTTATGATCTATATGTTGATCTTGTTCCCCATTCATAAAAAAAAAAAAAAAAGCTAGACTCCTGAGGCAAATTATCTGGGAGCTTTCAATGAAAATATTAATGCAACTTATGTTTCAAAAAAGGAAATATGTGGGCAAAATGGGTTACAGTAAGTAAAGGTTTTATAAATGATGCAGTCCACAGATAAAAACAATAAAAAGATCATATAGGTCATGCTTCAGACACTGTAACATACTCAACTCAACAGTGATTTTAGCAGTTTGTTGTTAAGCAAACTATGAGTGCTTTTCAAAGTTATCGAAGTTCAGGTATGAAAATTACATTGTTTTTCCAGTAGCAAGGCTTTGTACTAAGGAGGAGACCCAGTCAAATCTCCTGTATGTTCTCACTGCATGATCACAGATCTGTTAAATTCTAGCTTGCTTCATAATCTAAGCAGAGAGTAGACCAAAAAAGAAATATTCTTGCTTTACAAATGTTTAGGTCAGCATATTAGAGGATTTCACTTAAGATAAATCTTGTTTCATGGTTGCTTGGATTATCATGACATTTGGGACTGTGTAGGTAGTTCATCTAAAATTTTGGATCCTGTTCTTAAAAGTAAATAAACAATTATTTTTTAGATCGGCAATGTGTGTTTAAGATACCATTGTCTTTTTCAGCAGTAAAAATAAATTGATTTCATGGGTACACATTTCTTTTTTTGTCTTTTTTTTTCTCCAGGTGGCACACAGAATAGAGAAAGAACTTCTTTTTCAAATGCATTTCTTTCTTAAATTAAAAATAGTGGTAAAAATAACCCCAAATCACACTCTTTATCTCTTTTCTGGAAGGATTTTGATCTTGCTAGCATTTGTTCAAAACCTCAATGGTATGGGTTCTTACTCCTTTTACATTACAGGTCAGAAATTAAGGCATACAGGAGACCTGTATTTAATACTTTCCTATGTCTTCAGGGACATGATCTCACGTGATCCATCTTACAAGTTAAGGTATGTAGGTTTTTCAGTGTCTTAAGAAAATGACTACACAATGGATGTGCAACAGCTGTTGAGTACTGGGTGTGGGCAGTACTCCAGAGTGGAGATCTAGAGTGTCCATCTCAGGGATCCACACCTTAAAATGGTTACAGAACTGATTTTTTCTGTTTTCCAGATGCTAGTTGCAACTGTGGTCATACAAACTCTGGTGCATGGGAAGGGGTAGAGATAAAAAGGATGGAAAGAAAGGAGTTCTTTTAGTCCACACTGTAGAAACACCATGGAATAATTAAATATTCATTGGTCCAGGTAACGGCAGTGTGTGTTGGAAAGTGTGAGTAATAACAAATCCCATAGATTATTGATTGTGATGGTGCTCTGACCAAACATGATAGAGCTGTCTGAACAGGAACTAAACCTAACTCAACACAAACTAAAAGAGATTCATGTTAAACACCTATGCACCCAAAACTACTACAGAGATATTCCTTTTCTGAATTACAATTTAGACCTGAATTTAATGATCTATCTACTCTTTTCTAACTTGTGTAAAAACATAAAAATGGTTGCATTAGTTTAGAATAAAGGTCCTGAACCCAGATGAGGAAACCATCATGGCAGTGGCCAAAAATGAATGTGGAGGAAGAGTATAAAAACAGGAAAAGCATGAATGATGACTCCTACTGGTACTTTCCAAAATCTAGTGTTTTACAGTTCTGGGATTTTTCTGAGACTGTTTTGTAACCTGTCAGGGCCCTGGGGGCACTCACAGGCTTCACTGTCTCTGCCCAACCTCCCCCAGTGGGCCACCCACAGCCCAGGACCCCATTTCAGCCTCCCAGGACCATCAGCCCCTGCCCGAGAGACAGTGCAGCATGGTTGGTCTCCAGCTCCCCACAGCCCTGCCCTGCCCAGCTTTGGGCCCCCCATGAGCCGGGCCTACCCGTGGGCTCATGTCCTGTCCCAGCCTTGGCCTGTCCCCATCCCCGGGGAGGTGCCAGATGTCCAGGGCTGAGGCTGCTCTTGTGCCCACCAGCTACCCTGCTCCTGGCTGGGGTGGTGGGACAGGCCCAGGCTGCCAGGATGTGCCCTGACAGACCCTATGGGGAGTCCCTGTGGCTCCCAAGACCCCTAGCAGTCAGCCTGCTCTGCACCCTCGCAAAACCTTCCATAGATTTTGCTTTCAAAACTCAGCCTTATTAATTCCCCCACAGAAACTTTGACCATTCACAGCATCCTCTGGAAACAAGTTCTGACTCAATGTCCATTATGTGACTTCTCTTTTGGATCTGGCTTCAGCTAGCTTGACTTGTTACCCCTTTGCTCTTATATGGGTGGGGAAAATGAGCCTTTAACACTTTTTTATCCTTTCCAGCACACCCAGGATTTTATATATCTTTATTACACCTCCCTTCCCTATCTTTTATTTTGTAAACTGAAGAGCTTTGCTTTTTTTTTGGTCAAAACTTTTGTTAAAACCCACTCCATACCTTTGATCATCTTTGTTGCTTTCTGAACTTTTCATGGTCTTCTATAACTCTCCTGGGATGGAAAGTCAAGAACTACAAAGTATTTAAGATGTCAACAACAGAAAGAAATAGTGGCATATTTATGATCTTAATTTAATTCCTTATTCCAGTTTTAATATTTCCTAACAGTTGGGTGATTTTTGTTTTGTTTTGGTTTTTTTTTAACAATATTGAGCAATGAGCTCTTATTTTCTTGAAATGGGTCATAATCCCAACATCCTGAGTGGCAACAGTCAGCTTGTTCTCAGTATTTTCCTAAGACTTAACTTAGGCACCCTGCCATCCAGATTGCTTGTTTTGAGGATACCTCAGAGTTAAGAGCATCAAATACTTTATGAAGTTAGGTGAAATATGAAAACTGAAGGACACTGGGTGCCATGCAATATATAGATGCAGAAAGTTACCTTTTTTCTATAACTTCTAATTTGAATAAAAAGCAAATTTAATCTATTCAGAAATTTTTCAGTAAAGTGAAGCTATATCACAAAACACCTCTTCATTGTACCTAAAACATTTCTCTTTAATGATCTTGAATTCAACCTCACAGAATTCTTGTCTGCTGTTAGTGACTAAGAATCCAAGGCTCTGAAGAGTATAGCATTTTAGATATAATGTGTTTTTCCTCTGTGAATGAAATCTCATTACCCATTGTTCCAGGGCAGTTTGTTGTGGCAAGGTTTTCAGACTCTTTGATCCCAATTTCTGAGCTCCACCTCTAAACAGGGTTCAGCTTTTGGCTCTGCAGGAAGAACCTAGCAGCCTTGAGAGCTTTATACTAAGTCTGGGCTCTTGAGTTTTCCAGGTTTCCTGGCATGGAAATGTTGAAATTAACAGTTGTGAGAATTTCACATGGCTAGCAGCAGCAGTCAACCTGACAAGAATGTTAATTCCACTCTAGCAGCTGCTGGAGATCAGTGGCATGTGACCATAGGAAGCCCCACTGGGTAGATTGTCCTTTGGCCAAAGATTCTAAGATGTCCCGACTCCTGAGCCAACTCATTCCCCAGCCTCTTGATCCCCTCAAGAATGTGATTTTTGCTTAGCAGCTGCAGGTTCCAGTGCATTTATTTTACTTGATGAGAACAGAGGGCGATAGAGGAAAATGCCTTTTTTTCTTCTTCAGAATTTCTGTTCATGGGAAATTTAACAAATTTGGTTTCTGCATGATTTGGTTCAAAACCAAATATAGAAATATCATTATGTAGGTTTTATTACACAAAATAGAGTATCTGAATTTTGGCCAGTTGCTGTGCCAACTATTCCCATCTGCCCTGAAACAAGCATGTAGCAGAAGTAGGCTCTAAGGACAAAAGTAAGAGAGTGGCTGGTGTTCATGGTGAATCAACTGCTATGGAAAGTTTTTCTTGAAAAAAAAAAAAAAAACTCCAAAACTTTTAAAACAGACTTTAACACAGATTCTTTTGCATTCTTTTTATTAAAAATAAAGATAAAAGATTCTTGATTGAAAAGCTATCTTCCAGAACAATAGCAAGAAAGCAATATCATTTTTTCACAGCCATCTGGTCTTCCCAGGGCTCCAGCAGTTAGACCCTGTTAACCCTGATCTAGGTTTATTTTTTTTATTTAACTTTCTGATGTCAGTGGAAAGTGCTTACACATGCAGTATCAAGCCATTTTATATAAATCTGTACTAATACTCTTAAAACCACACAGCACTCAGAATCCAGGATTAAGGCTTTAAACCAGATGAAATATATATTGGGATTCCCAACAAGTTTTCTTTCTTTTTATAATGCAAATGTGTTAATACTCTGACCTTAAAACTAAAAGACCAAAGCCCAGATAGTTATCAAGAATCTGGCAAACACTGTTCAACTACCACAGGCACTCAGAAAAACAGGACTCTCCCATCCTAAATAATAACAAAGAGAGATATCAAAGACTTATATTTCAATAACATCATTTTGTTTCTGTTCTAATCACAATTTGAGTATTGCAATACTTTCAGCTCTCTGCTTATTAAAAAAAAATATAATTCCACAAAATACAGTATTTTTGAAATCTGTAGCTTCTTGAAAGAAAATATATTAATAATTTAATACAAAATACTGAAAAAAATGCTGAAGCACTTTTCTGGCCTGCAAGCAGTGTATAATAAATAAATAATAAATAGTAACAACAATAAATAGTTAAACAGTATCTTCTATTTTTGTGACTTTTTTAAGCATGTATATTGTTTCTTTCACAAATATATAACTCTTAGTATTTCATTCATTAAAGTACTAATCCAAATTTAAAAAAAAAAAAATGTGATGTACTCAAAACCAGCATTAGAGTGTTACTCACAGTTCTATGTTCAGCCCAATAAAAAACAGCTTGTTGTAGATTAGACATTCCAGATGCTTAGAAGCAACTGGTCTTCAAATAGAGAACAATATTGATTTTGTTAATCTTTCTTTCATGTTTTCTGTTGTTTTCAACTCCACAAAAAAAATATATATAACCCTAAGTGAATATGGCTTTTTTTATGTACAGGAAAGAATAAAGATAATACAGAAGTTGTGAAAAGTGCCCTAATTTGGTGACTCTTTGTTTCTTAAGCACAAAGAATGCGAGTGATTTATCAGCAGTACAGTACAGTGCTATAGTGCAAACATTCAGTCTCACCCTATTTTCCCTTTTGAAGGTTTCCCAGATGTTTGATCAAAAGGCATGACAAGTCTATGGAATTGGCACCTTTAGTTTATGCATGTAGCCTCTTCTCATTGTGGTTAATTTGTTATACTCTACCTGGGGGCAGGTAACAAGCAGAGTACTGCATGGGTTTATCTTCCAGTCTGTCCCATTTAACATCTTTATCGGTGGCCTACAGGAGATGAAGGAGTGTGTTCTCATAGAGTTTGCAGATGTCACCAAATTGTGGGGGACCAATCAATATGCTCGAGGGCAGGACTGCTGTACAGAGGGACTAGGCACAGGCTGGAGGAATGGGCCAACCTTATGAAAATCAACAAGGACAAATGCAAAGTCCTTCACCTAGGAAGAACTCCCTTCAGGTTGGGGATTGACTGGCTGGAGAGCAGCTCTGGTGAAAAGGACATAGGGCCCTCGGTGGACCGCGAGCTCAATGTGAGTCAGTAGCATGCTCTGGCACAAGGATGGTCAACACGAACCTAATCTCTATGAACAGGAACATGGCCAGTAGGTCAAGAGAAGTGATTGTTCTCCTCTACTTGTTCCTCATTAGACCACATGTAGAGTACTGTGGCCCGTTTGCCCTTGCCATCCTCCCCCACCCTTGTCAAGGACAAGGGAAACATCAATCAACTGAAGTGAGTTCAGCTTCTTCATCAAGAAGGTGGAGCCAGGTTCTTCACAGTGGTGCAGGCTGGGAGGACAAGAAACAACAGACATAAATTGAGTAAAACACATAAATTGAATATGATATGCTGGTTATAAGGAGAAACCCTTTTACTATGAGGACAGCCAAGTGGTGGGACAGTTTCCCAGAAACACTGTGCAGTTTCCATCCTTGGAGATTTTCAACACCCAATTGGATAGAGACTTGAGCAACCTGGTCTAATCTCATAGCTGAAGTTGGTTTGATGTTGAACTAGACATTTCCTGAAGTACCTTCCAGTGTACAATGTTCTCTGGTTCTGTGATTCTATTATTTTTTTATACATTTTTAAAAAGCTCCTTAACGGTCAAACTAACTGTCCACTTTGTCCAGTATCCTGTTTCTGACAGGAATCAATGGTGGATGCCTACACGGAAGTGTAAGAACATGGCAAGTGTAGTAGTATGGCAGTTCCCAGTAAGAATTCGTGATCAGACTTTGTGCTGGAACTCTCTCTTGGTTAACACTACAGCTGTCTGATCCACCCTACCACCTTATAACTTCTCCCCATTCTTCTGCAGTATCAAATGGTTAAGGAAGGCCTCAAGTTAAAGACAGGACAGAATATGAGGGCAGAACAATACTACATTTACCTGGTTACTTTTTCTTTCCCAATATATCCACCACAAATCATTTACAGTGAAGAGGTACTGGGCTAAATGGACAATCAGTCTGACTTTCTATGGACATTCATACAGAGAGCATCTGGCTATGCACGTAGCTATGAGCTTTCATATTTTTACAAATTTTAGAGTCTCAATGCCACCAAAGCAGTCAAAAGTTAATCCAGACAATGTCTGAAAATCATGAGCACAATGCATTCGTCTCTCAGGTGGCAAAAAAGTGATTTTCTTAAGGTAACAATGGAGTTCAAAGTTTTATGTCGGCTAAGTAAAGTGCAAAACCCAGGAAATAATAAATTAATAGTGATGAAATTGATAGCCAGTCTTTGCCATTCAGCCAGATGCACATCCATAAAGATCCGGCCAATTTTTTCTTGTAATGTTGCCAGGGAAGGGAAAAAAATACATTACCAGAATTTAACATGCTGTATGATTTTGAGAATAACCCTTCAAGCTGTCAGTCTTGTTGCCAAAACTACTGTGCAACAGTATTAAGCAACAGGAGCATGGACTCATTTCAAGCCCAGGTGCTGAGCAATTTGAAATGCATGAGCTCCTTGTTGTGAAACAATCATTCCCTCTGAGGCTCTTTGTGTCCTCATCACTCCATGAACTGTGCTCATGGTGAATGTGCATTTACTTGCCTTGTAGCTAGCGTTCACATGCAAATTTCCGAGGAGGGAGAACTATCTCCTCCTTTCTTTACAGGATGCTGTCCTTATAAGAAATAAAGCACCGTAAAACAGCTGAACTGGAGGGTTCAGCACTTAGGGCAAGAGTAGTAAAGGAAAGTTAGAGAGCAGATAACCTCTGATCCATGTACTAGTAGCAGGTAACAGAAGAAAAAACCCTTCACATTCAAAAAGAAAGTAAGAGCACTAAGAGCCAAATAGGTCTTAGGAATTTATAATACTTTGTTATTCATGCAAACAGGGTTTCCCAGCACCCCAAAATTTCGACTATTGTGGGATTTTTAATAGATCTTACAAATCAATTTCAAGAAGAATTAAGGATGAGTAAGCGTTATGCCAACGGTTTCTGTAGCAAAGCTCAGATTCATTTTCAATACTTAAAGTTATGTTTATGCAGCATGTGATTCATCTCATCCAGCTTCAGTTGTCTCAAAGTTACTTGTCTGAGTCAAAGCTGGATCCCTTTATACCACTGAGAAAAAATAGATGACTCGAGATAAATCACCTCTCAGGCATGCCCATTTCTTTTGACTATAAAGTAGAACTAAAACAATAAGCTGAATTTCAGACACTTTATCTGTGATTTCCAAAGTAAGTTGTTGGCAATTTGTTGACTTAGACAGTTTCTCAATCCAGTTGCTTTTATGTTTCTGCAAACCAGGGGGGTAAAGAGTGCAATAGAGATTGAGGCAGAAAAAATATGGGTCTGCAGGGGCAAGGAATACTTTAAGGCAATATTGCCAGCAAATAAGGAATCTTATTCTAACTTTTAGATATTCACATAAGGTGAGATAAATCCATTCACAGTACCTCGCTCCAATGAAGCTGAAAAATGTTGCACTTATTTACTTCAGAATTGTAATTTCATTATCTATTCAAAACATCTGTTTTCTATTGTTAAGTGAAAATTACCATATAGTGGATAGTGAGAATGCTTTAACAAGCTCAGAAAGCAGATCTGTGCTAGAGTCAGGTACTGATCAGGGAGTTACACTTGCACTGGGCAGTACAGGGCAGTGCTAGAGCTAGTCCATCCGCAAGGCACAGTTCAGTGCCCTGCTGAGAGAGCAGTCCAGAAAGGGGTTTTCTGCACCCTGTACCCTGTACAGAAATAGGTCAAAAAAATAAAGCAGAGTTAATCAGTATGTCATGTATACCATGACAGTGGTCTAAAAATACAAACCAGGTGTATTTATAAGAGGGAGGTAGTGTTTTTATTAAACCAACTGATATAACTGGTAGAAAAATAGCAAGCTTTTGGGCATGTAAGCACTCTGCATGAGTTCTCTGTTTTTCCAACTATACGAATTTGGAAAAGCTATAAACAGCTGAAGACAGATTTTATAATGGAAAATGTAATGAAAATTTAACTGTGCAGCTCTACTATCACTATCTGTTATTTACTGTAATGAATTTTTACATATATGCAATATATATTCATTATTCTTAGCTTTGCTAACATAACTTCAGAGGAAGAAAAGAATATTAGTGTTGTAAAAACTTAAGTCTTCCAATCACTCACGAGAAATAATGTCTTATGACTTAAAAACAGACAACTTTTATAAATAACAACACAGCCATAGCTCAAGGAAAGAAAGTTGTGGCATTAAAGTACTGTCCTACCACAAACTAGACATCGGGTAATGACAAACCACAGATGAGTGAAAACCTCAACCTATTACTTGTTGATAATTCATGACAGGAACAAAAAAATCCCAGCAACTTTGAGTTCATTAAATTATCAATAGCAAATTATCTGAGCAGTTTCTCTGGATAATTGTGTTGAGA